>JAUBOD010000735.1:1222325-1233159 GCA_032353885.1 Nothura maculosa
TCTTAGGGATTTTACTTATTGCAGTATAAATGTAATTCTGTTTGGTTTGATTTGATTCTTATTTCTTTAGGAATTACGCCTATAGTTAAACTGGAACTGCTGTTTACTAGCCTGGACAAAGGAGAAAGCTGCACTTAAACCGTCATGATAAATTGGTTTAATTAAATCGGCACAGAAATATGACACTTTTACATCGACCTATGCCAGATACACATTTTAGCCCAGTCTGACATGATTTACCTTAAGATAAGCCAAGATGGGAATTCACAGCACATTAGATAGATAGATAGTCCATAAGGACAGCCTGTGGACGCATCCTAGCTCTGCAGTAGGTGTGAGGTTGCTTGGCCTTTGCTAATGGAGGCATTAGTTGCACGTCATTTGCCATAGGGTAAGAGAGGAAACACAGACAGATAACATAGGATAACTAAGGCAGTGTAGGCTCATGCCCTAGGCTATTTAAACAACTTGTATCAATACTTAAATTGACCAGGATTGCATTCTAGGTAAGCTTGTGTACCAAAGACACTCAGAGAGCTCAAGTGAATTAGAAAGGTTTTGAGTAGGTTAGTCAAACAGCAATAAGCCTGTTAGAAGCAGATTTGTTGTGATAGAGGCTGAGCACATACAGCCTCCTGCAAAGCAAACTGAAATGGGGTAGCTGCAGATGTGCCCCTAGACATGTCCCTTCTCAACCTCACAAAAGGCTTTGCACATGTCAGAGCCAAAGTAGTTGCTGCACGTTGCCAGCTCCCACGTTCTCTGGTTGCTCCTCAGCTGAAGAAGCAGGCTGTTGGCTGAGTGTCTGCTCACGGCCAATAACCTCACGGCTTCACAGATACATAAGTTGTTCTTTATATACCCCAAATATATACACATTACAACAGAATATGCTGTCTTTGCAGCTAACCCAAATTTGCCAAGAAGTGAAGGATTCATGGCATGCAAGCAGGAAGTTCAGTTGTGGTACCAGTGGAGAAAGAAGTGGAGATGATTATGTTACTAAAAGTAGCCTGAGGAAGCTTTAGATATGCTATCCTGCTGCATTTCACATTACAAAGATCTAGAGGAGTCTGCGTGCCAAGACAGTGCATAGCAGAGTGTAACTTCCAGCTGAGGATGATGACTTACTCAAAAGTGCTGACACATGCCATTGTGGTCAGGTGAACACTGGCTTGCCTAGGGGACAGTGACAGCTGCTCCAGGATAAAAAGAGTATGAATCAATAAGCATCATGCTGTATGTAACTGCCACAGTGAATGCTTTTTCCTCTTGGCTCCCTGGAAGCAGCTTATGGGACTTTAGTTGATGGATCAGCTGCTTCCCATACATTGCAGTATGAAAGCATACTCATAGACAGCTGCCAGATTCATTAATTACAGTTTTTATAATAATTAGTTTCTAATTCCATTAATTAATTATTTGACGGCCATTTGGCTCAGCTGGGTTCCAGGCCGAAAACACAACACACACGTCATTACTTGGATAATGTTCCTTGAAAGTGCTATTAAAATACTTCCAAGGAGAATGAATCACCCGCATGCCCCGAGGCAAACTGTGCTCACCAGGTAACACAAGGATCTTACACATGTAGACCTTTTGGCTACAACATATTGGCCACAGCTGCCAGCTAAGTCTTTTCTTACTTTTGTAGCTGATCTGATTGTGCCTTATGTTATTAATTAAAAAAAAAGGAGTGTGAGGTGTTAGCCAAGTTCACCATGGCTGGGAACCAATGTTCAGATTTCTCTCACAGCTTTGAAGTCCGTCTGATCTATCCTGTTATCACTATTAGATCTGCAACGTGATGAGGGCTTTGTAAGGACGCAGATTAGACAGATTGCAAAGTTAATGGGGACATGTGGGTGTTGTTTCTCAGCCATTATTCTTTCTGTAATTGTGGTGGAAAGAATCTGTCAGCAGAAACGCACTCTTCAGTAATACATTGCTGCAGCATGTTGGTAAAATTTGGGGAGAGCACTGGTCTGTGAAAGTGTGTTCCCTACATGCAATCAATCACTCACTCCATGTCTTTCTTTTGGCCTTTCAGAAACACCTAGTCAAAAACAGAGTTATTTGGGAAATATATCCAGCATTAACTTCAGCTTCCCAATCATATCCAGCATTAACTTCAGCTTCCCAATCATTGTACCCATTTTTATGTTGAAACAAAAAGTTTACTGTCTTTATGATTTACTGCTGTGAGTTTTGGGTGAGACAAACTTTAATAAGAAATTTGCATATTAAGCAAAATGCAGAAGACATCTGCATCCTTTTGTTTTCCATCTTTTTCCTCAAATCCAATTTCTTATATCTCTTAAGACAACACAGCCAGGCAGGTATAAAGCTGAAGTCTTAATCACTCACAGTAGTGAGAGATCATGTTTCATAAGATTGGGTAGGAAGCACTCAATAAACTCCAGTAGTTAACACTCTTTTAATTGAAATGCCCCCAAAGTTTGAATGGAGCTGGTATTGCTCTTCTCGGAATACTTGCTTTTTTCAAAACATGGCTAAGTAACAATAAACAGATGTCTTCCAAGGCATGCAAGGCCACAGTTCTAGCAATGGTAAATTGATGTCTCTGTTTTGTAAATTTGTCAAGTACTTCTACATCTAAAGCAATGGGAAAGCCCTTCCTTTAGGCTTAGCTCTATTAAACCTAGTGGCACATACAGAAGTTTGAAAAGGTCTAGCAATTCTCTGTGGTTTAATGGATACTAAACCATTTGGTCTTTGATTTGTCTTTTTGTCCTCAGGCAGGACAAGCCAACCCTTTGCGCAGCCCCACTACAGAGGCACTAACGTCTAACTGCACAACAGCCCATAGCCAGGAGTATTTATTTCTTGAGGTGTTATAGCTATATCTGGAAGACACTATCTGTCTTTGCCCTCATACGTGTAGGTTGTTCCTGGTTGGCATTGTCCTTCACCGCTATCTGCAAAACCACAGAGAGGGAGAGGTCACATAGCTCAGCATCATGTCTATACATGTCAGTTTATTCAGTATGCACTCCGTGCTCAATTCTTTGTTTTAATCAGTTAGATCAGTGAAAATACTGAGAGTTTACTTACTCAGGAACACCACCTGTTTGTTTTTTTTTTTGTTTGTGTTTGTTTGTTTGTTTTTGGTTTTGCCTGTTATTTGTAATTGGAGCCAAGAAAGCCTTCCATACAGCACCATGAATCTATCCAAAAGTACAACAGTATGCTTCTTCAAGAACTATCACATATATATATATGTGTGTGTGTGTGTGTGTTCAGATAAATAATAAAACTTAGAGAATCCACAACCCATTATAAATGGTAGTATACAAACACTGAGGTGTTAGAAGAAGCGGTCTGGCATTACAAAGGTACAAGCACCATATTCTAAAAAGGTATTTTCCAATCCCAGACTTGGAGAGCCTTCAGAACCTGCTTGTCGCTACAGGGAATAAGCTACAAATGAGGCAAATAACAGAAGCTACCAGCTCTGCTCTGCTTGCTTTGCTTCTGCCATCAGCTAACTGCAAGTTGAAGACCACTGATCTAGGAAGTCTTTTCCATTTCTAACAGCTATGATTCTATCACTGACTTTCTTCTGAAATTCACTCAAATTATATATGAACATTTGGCACAAACATATAAACACATGGTTTTTGAAACTGCTTATGATTTTTATAGAGACCCTATTGCATTCAAGAAGCTCTTAAGCAGCATGAAATGCACATACAACTCTTCCAAAGACGTTTTCCATTTAAAGATCAGCAAGTTTTGGTTTTTTTTTTTCCAGTTCTATATATACAGAATCTGTGCACATAAATGCTTAGTGAAATCAGATTTCCTCTAGTAAAATTCTAGGACTTTTCACAAAAGTAGGTGATATTTTTTCAAAAATTTCTGGACAAACATCACCCATACTGAATGTGAGATGGGCTTGGATTCAAATTCAATGACTTCATTACAGTGTCCTAAAGTTTGAATTAAATTTCATCCACTGCTTGATCAGTCCTTAAATGACTTTGAAAAACAAATATAAAATGGACTCCAGACAGGCCCTACCTGTTCTCCAGTTGAGTCAAGTATTCAATTTTAAAGAGAAACATAAATAACTAGAAGTACATCAAATACTTGTTGTCTATATATTTTCACCAACCGCACACCATAAAATGGTTCAATGGAACACTTCCTTTAAATCATAATTTTTAGCTTATTTTAAAGACTGCTTTGTGCATGGTCTTAAAAGTCTTACCAAAATTAAGAAATTCAGTGTCTGCATTTATTTTCCTCTGCTCTCACATAAAAATAGGCTGTAGAATAGTGCGATAGAATTTGTTCTTGTAAAAAAACACTAGTTATTTTTATCACTTTATTTTCTTATTTCTTCTTTGCTTTATTCCTTCATTTCTTATTATGATCTTATTCATTCACCACTCTCAGATCCTCTCCCAGAAATCATCACTAGTCATTCACAGAAAGTTTTGGGTTGTGAGTTTGCCTCTTTGACTACTCAAGGCCATGTTGACTTGCCTCCATGACATTTTCAACTTTCATCTGCAGCCAGACTGTCTCTGTAGACATGGGGGAGAAAGCAACAGAAGGCTCATGCACAGAGGCACCTTCAGCCCTGTGAACTTCATCCCCAGCTCCCATGCCTGAGTGTTGACGGGCACTAGACAAAAGCTGTCCTTGAAACAGGCAAAAAAACCAGGCAAACATGAACACCTCAGTCATGCCTCAAGCACTCCAATCATGCCTAAAAGAATGGAGACAGGTGACCATATTGAGATCTTTTGTTCTCACATACTACAACTGCTTCAATCTTTCCCTCTGTCTTTATTGCAGCAATTGCATCTTCTATTTCATCTTTTCCCCTTCATGAGGCTATTTTATCTGTTTGAGCTCTCAGAGAAGACCTGGCATACTTCAGGTATTAGTCCACCACGGTCCATGGTGGTTCAAAGGACTTTTTTATCCACTGACTGTACTGTGCAGCAACCAGAATCTGCAGCTGCACTGTTATTAACCTTGAATCAGTTTGTTTATAACTATGATTCCATAAATTTCATTTTCCAGACCCATGGCCCTCAGTGAATTCAACACACATATATTCTGCATCGGCAGTGACAATGAGATTTTTAAAATTACTTGACACATACAGAAATGTGTCTAGATGTAATGTGTAGCTATGTTGGGAAAAGCTATGTTGGCCTTTCCCAACATAGCTACACATAAAACAGCTATAAGTCTCTAACTCTTTTACCTTATGCATGAGTCTAGCTGTGTGAGGTCCTAAATCCACATATGTATTAGCAGAAGAGGCACTGAACTCAACAGGCTTAAACCCAGCGCATGTTTTGCTTGAGAAAACATTATTTGTTTTTCTTGTGTTAATAAAAAAAACTCTTTGAAGTACTAATTACTCTTCTGCTTCATTTTTTTCTTGTTGGTATATGCAAAGTGTACTGCTTTGTGATGTTTCTATTTTACCTACATACTAGTAAATTCTAGTATATACCATTCACATTATAGTGAATGGTTTACTATGAGTGATTCATTCTGGCATCTGCTCTTCTACTTTCCTGTGCTAACATTTGAGTTCAGGATGGAAACTTCCACTTCTCTGCTGGAGAAGATTAGACAGTTGTCAGCATTTTTGCCAAGCTAAGGTCTAAAAGAGCCTTTTCTGTAGTCAATTTTGTGCCCTACTTCATCCTCTTATATTTTCAGTTCCAATGTGATTGGTACAACCAGAAAGGGTAAGGTTTTTTTAGATTTGATGTTAGGACCATATTTCACAGATTTGGTTAACTGAGCTGCACTGCAGAGTGCAACATATTTTAGCAACTATCTTTTATGCACTTCATTAAGTGTAAAAGTAACAAGCATCCTAGTGTTCTATATAATGAAAGGATTCTTGAAGAGTTAAATACTCCTTTAGTAGTTTATAATCAAGCTTAGTGCTTGTGCATTTTGCAGGAATAAGAGTCTTGTAGACCAACAGTGAAAAAGCAGGTATTGCCAAAGTTTTGTCTGCAGAACATATCCATAAAATGCCATTGTCTTTCTATGCTTTTGACATACCCAGAAAACTTTGCCTCTTGGTTTTGCTCTCATGTCCATTGAGTTTATGTTTCCTTGCTGCATCTTTCAGCAAGAATCTCCAGGGCTGGTTCTCGCTGGAACAAGAGAAGAGGTTGTAACACACCAGCTTGTTTAATTATGCCAGAAAATTATGCCATTCACTGTGATACCTTGTCTATATATTCACAGATGGCCAAACTGCCTTGCTGCAAGACTGTTTCACAGTTAACAGCTCCATGTCAGTCCCCTGGGATTTTTTCTAGGGGATTTTTAAAATTATCTTTATTTATTACCACTATTTTTAATTATGTAGGGGACACAAGATACTCAGATTTCTGTTAAAAAAAAATCCAGCTACGAAGATCTTGTGGCAAACAAAGAAACAAAGAGCAAGTGGAACAAGGCTTAGATATTTTCTTCAAATTTTCTCAAAACAATAGGCTAGAGGTGTTATTTGCCCTGCTCATTTCAAAGGGCTGTTAGCTAGATGCCCCACGTGGATAAATGTCATCGCACTGTGTCCTGTTTACAATATGTTCCAGATCAAAACCCTGGCCTGCCCCAAGTGTACCCTCCTTGTGTCACTTGCTTGCAGTGCAATTACCACCCGCTCATGTTTTTGCCACAGCAGACCTAGGCAAACTTGCATTGAATTGCTAACCCCCAGATTCAGCTTGAGTTGGCAGCACCCAAAGAGCATGGGAAAGGTGGGGAATGGGAAAATGGAGAGCTGTGGGAAACACCAGCATGGAGCAGTGCAAGCAGGGCCAGCAGCCCTGTCCGAGGACAGAGGACAGGCAGACACACACCAGCCAAGCGCCTGCACCTCTCAGCTGTGCAGCAGCAGCATCGCTGCTATGCAGTCAATCAAGTTATATATACCACTCATTCAGCATTGTAGACGCTCTGGTAAATCTGGCTGCAGACATAATGGGTTGACAAATATATTTCATAGGTTGTAAAACATAGGTAGTAATGAATCATGACTACCATACAAACCAAATACAAAATATGTTTTAATGTTCTGAACTATATTTCTCTTAATTTTCTATCCTCTTATATCATCCTTTGCCTGCTCCCCCTTACCACAACAAGCTACCAGACACAGGGGCCATCTTCTCTTGATTACTCACTCAGTAGCAAGGAAACATGTTCAGATAGTTCCTTATTTGGGAAGATTTTGGTTGGTTTAGAAATACATAAGATTTATATACATATGTGTGCATGTGTATATATATATTTATATATGTGTATATTAATATACGTGTGTGTGTGTCAGTGAAAGAGGAATACAAATTCCTTTTTCAATAATGTATCAACATTTCTGAACAACAGATTTTAAAACTTGAAGTAAACAGAAAGAAACTCTGCATTTTTTTTTTTTGCTCTTTGTGCCCTATCTCATCCATTCCATCTATCTACTCTCTCTCCTAGTCCCTGTATTCCCTCTTCTGACAGATATAGACCTTTCCACTTCTTACTTTCTCACCAAACACAGATGCCTTAGGAAAGCTCATTTGCTTTCTCATACCTGGTAAACATTTGTTAAGATAAAAAATAAATGAATAAAATTTTTGTGTGTTGTTTTCACTCCTGTGTTCCCTAAATACAAGCACTGGGAAAGAAGTATGTTCTCAGCAAAACCACTGGGGACAGGATCTGTGCCTCTGGTATACTCTCTTGCTCTTAGTACAATGGATCTGATCCTTCTTATCTACTCCCCTAAAAATGAGGAATTGAATTGCACTGTATCAGTGTAAGCACAACGTGAAATTGGAATGCTCCGCTGAATACTTTCCCACTGACTTCCAGGCCATTTGAGCCAGATCTAACTATCAAAGTTTACTGAATCTGAGCCCTTCTTTTTTATTTCTCAGTTCTAGAATTATCCCAGATTTCCCCCTAGATCTTCCAACATGTCCCCCTACCACTCCCTATGCCTTACGGAAAAAGGAAAACTGGCAACTTCAAGAGCACTCGCCACTCCTACCCGCTCAGAGGCCAGGCACATCTTCTCTTTGATGTGGCTGACCTCCTCTGAACTGCTGCTTCTCAAATCACATTTCCCCCAGAGGCAATGAATTATCCCCACAACGGACCAGTGACAACTGACACCTCCCCAAAGGGCTCCTTCCTACTGTGGGAACCAGCACTTCAATGGGACGTTTCAATGTATAGCCCAGGCTAGAAGTGGGGCACTTGGTTCTTAATGAATGTTTCTCTTTTACTGCAAGACAGCTACAGCCTGCAGGGTTTGAATCAGAATCTGAACATTTGGAAGGGTTTTGATCTGGCTTTTGACAAAAGAGAAGCCAATTGTGAAATCTGGAAACAACTCAAATCTCCTTAATTTCTTGGTGGACACTGAGATCAGATTTATGCATAACTTTAAAATCAAAGCTTTTTGGATCAATGTTTTATGCCTTTTTTTTGTATCATTATTCCAACGTATATCTCTGACACTGCTTTAAGCAATTAAGAATTTATCAAATGACTATTCTTCTCTACCAGGCTCAGCTATGTAAAATTTTTTCAAAGATGAAAGACATTGAAAACAAACAATGGTTTTCATTATTTCTAAAGTAATTCTTTTTTTTCCCCCTCATGTATTTAGTCTTGGAAGAAAAAAAAAATACTTACTTTCAAACTGCATAAGGAAAACCTGAAATGTTAAATTTTTATAAAGTTTGACACGGTAAACCACTTACATTCTGTCCTGGCTGCAAACTTGTGCACTTTTAACACAGTAACACATTCAAGAGACCATTCACACTATGTGACTTAAGTTGCTCCAAGCTGTAAACTAGGGATTTAGAGCCCTAGTGTATTTTGCTAAGGAATATGCAATTGAAGAAACTCACCTGTATTACTATATTTAGCCAGTAAACATAAGCAAGTTTGTGCAATCCAGGTGGTTCTAGAGTCCAGTCAATTCATCACAGCCATAAAATACTTGGAAAGGAAAGGGTAAGTAAACGGGATCAGTACTCATTAGACTCCAGGGTAAGCTTGATCGAAATCACCAGAAGTTCCTTAGACTTGGACCAACAGTACATGAAAGCATAATATCCATATCTGCCCTCTTGGTCTCCGATGAAGTTCCTCTAACCCCAAATTTAGTGGTGAACCTAACCCTTATAATGTAGAGTAGGCCAAAACACCAGACATTTGAGGCATTTTGGAGTATCATTAGGAACAGTCTATCTATTATGTACACCAGGACTAATTTTGGTATAGAAACATTAAATACGACAAATTAGATCCTGTTTGCATAAAACAGCCTTTACCTTTGGTCATCAGCACATTTGTGATGATATATACCAATCAAATGCATACATTACAGATCTGCAAGTTCTTTGGCTTATCTACGTTACCCACAAAAAGCAGTTGCATAGTTCAAAACACCTTGCTGAGTATTGGATTGCATTCTACCCTACATTCACATCAGTTTAAAGACCAGTTACATATTTATTTTTCTTTCCAGTGCATTAATGTGGGCTTAAAACCTGCATTTTTATTTTTTGACTCCTCTTAAAGTCCCAATTTTGTTGAGTGTTCCCTTCTTTTTGAGTGGGACTGATGGCAGTGAGGATTGCAGCTGATGGTATCTGCTAGCCAGAGGATATGAATGTGCTAATTTTATCTCCATTATAAACAACAATTGGGGCAACTTTTTGCAGTGTAAATGGTTTGTGGAGTGCATTTTATGACAGAGCTTATGCCTTCATGAGGCACATGTCATTGTTTGCTTTTCTTTAAAATCAAAGTATTTCACAGCTTTTGAGTATGGTTTAGCTGCACGTACATTTGTGCCATAACTGAGCTGTTAAAGAAGATGCAGGTTTCAAGATTTAGGAAACAGCAAGTGCATGCCAGGGCTTGCAGGGTTCCCTTAAAATGGAAGAGATTTAAGGATAAAGAATAGGGATGGAGGATTTATGATTCGCTCTCCGGTTTCTGAGCTGACATTATGCTCTTAGGTTTTTGTTTGTGAGACACTTACTCCCCTTTCTTACTTATAGCTCAAGAAATAAACTTAGGGTTTTTTTTGATTTTTTTTTTTTTTTTTGGGGTGAATTTGAGAATGCCAAGCAAGACAGAACAAACCCCAAAATCTCAAGTCAGAAGCCTTGGATTTGGGTCCTTTTGTCTTGTTTATCCATAGTAATTTAAAAAGACATTAAAACCTGCCATTAACAAAACTGACAAGAAGCTCCTCCTGGCCGCTACTAAGCACTTTCCCTTCACACAGGCTGGTCGCACCACAGAGGTTATTAACTTTTTACAAGCATCATTCACATCCTCCCTTTGATGGATGGTGCTCTGCTTGTATTTAGATTACAGGATTTCCCAGCAAGGTCATTTTGTTATGGGAGTGGGAAGAAAATCTTAACACAAGATGTTTTTCTTTTTTTCCTACCGATCACTCTGTTTTCCTCATAAACTCTGCCTGGGGAACCATCAAGGAGTTTTGCAGTGTATCAACCCAAGGTCCTCAATCATGGGTGCCTCAAACACAGGGTGCAGCTGTACGTTCTGACCAGCCTTTCCCTCCTCTTCAAGTACAAACTCAGGCTGAAGAGGAGCTGCCATCTTGCAGTCTCCTGTCTGGCATCTCCCATCACATCATGAGAAATCAAGACGTCCCACAGGAGAGCCACAGGTGAGGTGAGAACATGGGGAGAGGCCAAAGGGGACAGAAAGTACCATATTCTGTCTCTGAAACCCTCACCCTCTTTTGGACTGGATAAAAATAAGTAAATAAATA
>JAUBOD010000735.1:1233259-1245980 GCA_032353885.1 Nothura maculosa
GACACCAGATATTTCTTTAGACCCTTCCCTGTCCTGAGTGAGTAAACACATGAGACAAACGGGCTGTTCTGTCATCTTGCTACACTCTTGAATGCCAAGATTTTTATCACTTAGTTAAGAAAAAAATTAGTTAAAAGTGCTGAAAATCATGTTTCCAGTTAAAAATATGTAAGTTCTCACTCTTAAAATTCAATAAAAGCAAGCACACAAGAATAACACGAATATTTTTGAGTTCTGCGGTGTGGTGCATTGATACAATAAAGCTCTTGTGCTGCTGGGCCCTTGGTTTCTAAAGAGCGTGTCTCCTGGCCAAGGAAGGTTACAGCCCTTTCTAACAGCCGTCTGTCAGTATTTATAAACCTCCTCTCCTAAAATAACATGTAAATGTTTGCCTATCTGAACTTACAGCAAGGCTGATTGAAAAATTGTGGACACACCACTGTAAACGGATTTTGTCATGGATTTTATGATGTCATGAAGAACATGGGAATATTTATCGTTCCTTGCTGCGAAAGCAATTGATAGTTGTCCTTCTCCTTACAGCCCCCTCTCCTTTAAAATTATTTTTGAAGTCTTTAATGCTTCTGAAAGTGGGAGACTGAAACTGTAGAGAGCATAATGCTCCTCCTGAAATGAAGCTGAATTTGTTCTGCCACAGGCATCACTCAAGTTTGCAAATGATTCTTACAAATATATCCTGAAGTAAACCATAAAAAAATACCACAGGCACATTTTTAATTCTATCCCTGTCTTCCTGCTGTGAAGCTAGCTGACATTTTACCTTGCACTGATAGAAAAATGTGAAAAAAAAATCTTAGCTGGCAGGACATTTTTTGAACCAATAACACAACATCTGCAATTTACAAGTCTTTTAAGCCTCTTTCAGTTATGAACACATAAAATATTAGCTCTCTGCATAAATGATTAGTTAATATTAGTACAAAATGACCTTTCATGCAGAAATATGTTGATTTCCTCTATCTTGCTCTTTTTCTTAAAAAGTAATTCAGTGAATAAATATTGAGGGTAGGTGTTTTCTTATCTTGCCTTCACTGCTTACAATTCGATCTCCCTCCAGCCTCTTTCTAAAGTGAGAGGACACAATTATATGCAAAATTACATTTTGAAAGCTACTCATCCCATCCGAAAATAAGTGCCTAGTTTTACATAAGCACTGAAAAGCAGGCACGCTCCATTCCAGCAGGAGCTGGAGTGTCCCAAAGCAAAGAAATAACCATGTAGGTCAGTGTCCTCAGTACATGCGTAGGACATACGGATCCATATACGCCCTTTTCATTATAAATTGCACATACTGTTTCTCATCAAAATTTCCAGAGCAGTGTCCTCACAGCATGATCCCACAGGTTAAAGTTGTTGGCTCAGGTGCACATCATGGATGTCCAAAAATTAGGGGGAGTATGGACTTAAAGGTGTAAAGCTTGCTGATTACATACATCTGGGGAACATACAGGGAGGAAGACAGGTGGTACTATGCTATTTACATTGTCGGTAGGAAAGAGTCCCTAGAGTGAAGTGTCTGCACAGCTGTAGCAGACACTTTTCTGTATCTCACAGAAAAATCAGTCAGGCTCTTTTGAAAGAGATGGGCATGTGCTGCACAGTGGGGAAATCAAGGCCCATGAGGGAGAAGGACATCAAAATAATTAGGAAGTCAGTCCAGAACTGGATGCTCTTCTGATTAGGTAGTGCCTTAATCATTAACTTGATCTTAATTCTGATTTTTTCTTTGTTTCTTGTAGCCTGTGCTTTGCAGTCCATTTCATGGAATCCATATAGCCTAGACACCATATGTTTAAATAACTTCCAGACCTAAGTAGTAATGGGGAGAAGAGCTGCTAAAACAAAGAGATAATTGCAAAACACTGAGATGGAACATGATAGTCTTCAGGGCTGCAGCGGGGCTGGGTCTTCATGGTGGAGTGTCAAAACCTTTTCCTGGTATTGTTTTGGCTTCCTTCTGTGTGTACAGAGTCATTCCACCTCTTCAGTCCCGCAAGCCATCCAGATGGATTTTGGTGATAAGTGGTAAGAAATTACTTTGCAATTTAGACACATATGGAAAATATGCTTTGAAAACATGTACATCTCTTTTCTTAAAGGTGAATATAGATATTTTCTGGTCTGAGGAATATTTGTAAGACTTCAGTTCAACTGCCCAGTATGTATCTATGACTTGATGGCTTTAAAGCTAAATATAAGGATATTTGCATATTTTTATTTAACAGGAAAAAAAAGATGTCTAATCCTCACCTGTTTCACATTTCTGCACTATCAATTCCCAGTAAGCATGGTAAGAATTATAATGCTTCTTTCTTTGTCATTTGGGAAAATGCTGTTTCTTACAATGTGAGGAGAGGGAGTGTTCTTGTTGAAAGATGAACAGGCTTTTTGAGCACAGCTGGACAGCCAGCTACACACAGCATAGTGCTACACAAACATAACACACACATAGCCACAGAAAGCCATTGTCCATAGCCCTTGCTAAATGAAGGAATGAGTCTATCTGGCCATGTAGGATCATTATACTGTCTTCTACAGATATGAACTTCCAGTCCCAGTGATTTTGTGGCTTCTTCCATAGTAAAAGAAAGGCTAGTTGAGGTGTCTCCCCCAGGAAATGAATATATTTAAGAGCAATATTACTATTATCCAGCATTATCAGTCTTAGTGTTATTCATTTCTAGAACTGTTTTATTTTAAATTTGCACATAGAGAGACTATAAGATAACTTTATGACAATTATATATTTTTCCTGTGAGATTGATAAAGTCTGTATGTTTCTCTCTTCAAATCTTCCTCTCTTTCCTATCCTAAATTTTCCAGATGTGGCCTAAATCTAACTTAGTGGGAGTACTTTAGATTCTCACCAGGAAGGCACACAGTTTGTAATTACAACATCAACCATATTTATTCAATTGTAAGGCTTAAGATCTGTTGAGTTATTAGAATTGCAGTCCACACGGGCAACATTCTCCCTCAAGGTGTCTTAGATTACATTACTTTGTACGTATCCAAAAGATGAAGCATTAATCATTTGTCTCTGTATATCATCAGCATTACTCCAAAACCTCCTTCATTTATTCTATGAGTATAAATGATTTATTCTATGAGTATTAATGAGATAAAGAGAGAAAAGGATATTTTAACATATGATCGGAAATGCAGAACATGTCGTTCTCTTTAGCTGCATTCTTCAGAGAATTGTAGAGATAGGACTGCTTAATCAGCAAAGCTCTGAGGCTTGTACAGAGTCAAAAAGATGTGAGTCAGTCATAAGCAAGGTGACTTTGAACCTCTGTAAAAAAGTTCTAAAAACTGTACAATAAGTTTATACTTTCACCTGCTCTGTTTCCCTATCCTATTTTTCTGCTATTATATGTTCCTTTGTAGAAATTCCTTGTGACATGTAGGCTCAAAATCTCCATTCTTGAGATGTCTCCCAGTGACAAAACCCCAAAAGTTTTATCAGGATCTAGGTTGCAATGGGGTGTCTTGTCAAATTAATTTCAAGAGGCCTTATATTAGTAGTGTTGATGGTTTAATGGAACTGCAGCATAACAATGACCTTAGGGTACATTGTCTATTCAATAAGAAACAGGTGAAATTTTCCAGAAGAAATATAGTAAAGATGACACTGGCAGTTCCTAAAAAGTTCACACTGAATACCAGCTTTATGAAACATTTTTCATCCAAAATGATCAAATTCACATTCTAGACTCAACTAAGTCAGAGGAGCCCCATGTTAGCACAACTAAATCAGGAGATTTGCACCAATATGTTAGTGGCATAGATGTTCTTGATTTCCACAGAAGTGGTAATTAGTTTACTCTTTCAGACCATAGGCACTAATTCCTGCTTAGTCTGAGATTTTCTGTGATTTAGAGTTAACAAAGCTATCAGATCATCTATCTTTCTAACCTGCATACTACCATCAGCACTAGTTCACTTTGTATTGTACTGTGTCAGAAACGATCTGGAATTATAATTCAGAAATTATTTGGAAATTATCTCGATCTGTAGGCCAAAGGTCAAAGTTAGCCATGGGCCAAAAAGATCTGATACTATAAATCCATGGTGGAGATCCGCAATGTGCGTAAGCTGCAATAAGTAAGCTCCGTAGCTTTCTAGTGAGCAGAATCCATATGGAGTTTTACTCCCAGGAATGTGTGGAGGGGAGAATAACAGAGAGGAGATGGGGACAAAAGGTCCTCAGACTTTCTGTGGGACTACAAGGAATTAGAAGACTAAATATCTGATAATTAAAATGAGCAACTGGCTTTGAAGGAACAGAGAGTCCTCTGATCAAAAGGCTGCGTCATACCCAAAGCTGAAGAGTTTTTTTGTTTATATTTCTTTTTAAGTTAAGCCACTTGGATTTGCTTTTGTAAATGATGTCCTATGGCCCTGAAGTAGAAAACCATGTGGGCAAAAACTAACTATGCAAGATTTTTGCCCTCCCATAGAATAGTTCCTCCCATTCTTTCAACTTTTTGCAAGAAAGTAATCGCTGCTCATGCCTGTAAAATCTCATTGCGTCACTGTCCTGATTTCAGCTGTTGGAGATGTGTAATTCTGCCAATTTACTTTTCTAGGCAGAAAAATGGGTGATTCTCTTAGTCAAAATTCAAAATCAGCTGAAGTCACTGAAGTCACGACAAGTCAAACCCTATACAGATGTTAATGAAAGTATACATACTTTCAGTATTGCTTCAGAAAAATATACTGCAGATCATTACCTATCTTTCCCCAAGGAGAAATTAGGCTGAAAAGCAGAAAGCAAAGACATTGTTTTAAATTGAGCTACTAATTTTTATGTTACTTGTAAGTAAAACACTCAGCCCTACTATGGCAATAAGATGCATTTTTCTCCAGCTGGTTCACAAATCTATATGCAAAAGAAAGGTTTTATCACTTCTAGTGAAAAATATTGAACATTCAGCAAAAAACAAATCTTTCTTAAATCTTCTGTATCTACAGAATTCTTTTCCATGTGACATACAGATAAAGAAGAAATTCTAGTTAAGATTGCTTTGGGGAAAAAAGAAACAACAAAACCCTTTATTTTTAGTAATTTATTTATTTTGCACAAACTCTTTATTTTAGTAAGTCATTTTGGAAGCAACTTCAGCTTTGCAGAAATTCCTGTCCTACCTCATTTGATTTTAGAGAGTCCAGCTTGTCAATCCCCAATGACAAGAATTAACCTGACAATGTTTTATGGAAATACTAAAGTATCTGATTCTATTGTACAAGAATATGTTTACATTTAATCAAAAAGCCTGCTTAGAACATGCCACAGGTATGACCCATGCATTCAAACAGTTATTGCAGGAGATCAGCCCATTCTTTCTTACTTTCAGGAAGGTTGAGCTAAAGGCAGTGGCTGGATGCCTATATACAGGCCAAAGTCTAGTAAACTATGACAATAGACAAAGGTTCTTAGGTGGAAAAGCAACTAAGATACCTAAGTCCACAGGCACAATCCACACAACCTTCACCTAACCTTGTGAGGGACACAAGAGGCCACAAGTACTGGCTTTTTTGCAGTGTTTCTGGTGTACAGAGCCTGGACTACTCTCACATCTCCTGTATTGAGTATTTTGGTGCCTCTCTCCATTGAGAAACATCCATTGAAACTAGATGTCTCTCCACGCACATCTAGTAGGTGTGCTCTGAAAGCAAAGTGTGTGCTGGAAACACTGATTTCCACATGAAGCAGAGTAGGCCCTAAAATAACACTCTGTGACTTGAGTGGACGCAATAATGTCATCTTTATATAATAGCTTAGAATTTGTAAACATTTACCCAATAAGCTGGAGTTCAAGATTTCGTCCTCTTCACTATGAGGCCATTTCAGTTCAGATCTGCCATCTCCCACAATAGCTCCAAGCAAGATGATATGCATCCGGAACAGATACTCTTCTCTCATTGTATCAAAGTTAGCAAAGAGAGCCAATTTAAGGGGGCTCAGGCAGAGTAAACTACAAACACCATGGTGTTCTTGTGTAACATGAGTTTCAGTCCCCATCTATGTACTTGCCCACTAAGGATCTGAAAGAATGTTAAATTAAACCACATAAAAACTTAGAACCCAAGTGAGGCAGAATTACATAACACACAGTGAGCCTTGAGTTCACCTGTTTGAAGTAGACAACGTTTTTAGCATACCTCAGGCTGAAAGCTAACCGCATGCTGATCCCTTTGCAATGATTTTTCAACTTTCCCCACCTTCTATTTCAGTTAAATAGTTAACTTGACTAGAAGAAGTGAAAAGAAAAGTAGCTCTTTCTATTAAATCTTATTCTGTAGACAGAAGCTGTATGAGTTAGTTGTTTTCTTACACAAAGATATTTTTACTTCGTAAGGAAAGGAGTTTCGGCTAATGACTTATATGAAGAAAAGGACTGACTCCAAAATCCCAAAGCACTTTCATGAACTTCCTTTTTTAAAGAAGGAAGATCATAAATCATTCTTCTATGTTATATAAGTACAGCTATATGGGTAGATTTATTATTCTACCTTTTAAAATTATTTTTGAAAAATGAATACTTAGCAAGTGGATAATCTGAATGTTTATCTTTGAAGTATTATGTATAAATAGAAATTACAGTTGATCTGTGGTGAAAAAAATTATTATCCAGAAAGTTAGTAATATCATAGCAGATCCTTTTTCAAATGAACTCTTCCTCAAAATTGGAAAATCTTAAGTAAATATTTGATTAAAAAAATCATGCCCTACAGAGAAGAAAACGGGGAAAACAAGCATACAGATGTCAGTCTGGTTGTGATATTCATTACCACACTGATGTAAGCCCCATTAGTCATTTTGGTAGACATATGTTTTCTACTTATAGTATATTGCTAATCCAAGAGACAATATAGGACAGGAAAAGGAAGGAAATGGAAGGAAAGAGAGGAAGGGAAGGAGAAGGAAGAGGAGATGAAAGGGAGGTGAAGGTGAAAGACAAAGGACAAAATATATCCAAGAACTAAATAGCATTGGTATGTTTGTATAAGAAGAACTGTGATGTGGCACTGGGGTGCTCTCATTGGAATGGGGGATGTTTTGAAGAAACTCATTATAGTCATTATAACAATCAGAATTGATATGCAAGCTGGAGTAAAAAGAAACTTGGAAGAGAAGCTGAGGAAGCCCAAGAACACAAACCCTGTGGTTCCTACTGCTGGGATCACATTCGCCAGCAGGACAGCAGCTGTGGGCCTGCTGAACTGGTATAAGCCATTCAAGGCACTACTGGGGCCTCCTTGTACTTCCCACTGCAATTTGAAGTGGATGAGTGCATTCCACAAATGGACATTGATCACACTATTGATCTGAAACAGCACTTTTGGCTTGGACTTTCTACTGCTCTCCATTTGCTTCACTCAAACACAGTTTTTTTTCATTACTAATCAGCAAAAAGAACTCTTTTCACTGGAATGACTTTTTTTATTATTATTTTTGAATGTTTCTGCAATGTTCAGAAGTTTTAATATTATTTATATCAAGTGGCAAAGCTGGACCAAAGCTGACGCAAAACCAGTCTTCTCAGGCAAACAGCAAGAATGTTGGGATGTATGGGTTTGTACGTCATAGAGCCATGAGAAGCAGCTGGAGGGCTACTCTGGCAAAACAAATAGGCAAAACCTATTGACATTTGCTGATACTGTCATGGAAAAGAGAAATGGAAATGGAAATACTGTGCCCATTTGTTGGAAATGAATAAAATGACTGCAAAGCTCATGGTACCAATGCTTCTTCCTAATGACAAAAAGTTCTTGGAACTTTCTGAGTATTAGCTAGCTCTTCATGACATGAGGGAAGACGGAGCAGATACTATGATGGTGGCTGTAAGAGTTAAAGAACCATTTGTAAATGCTTTGAGATCCTGCTGTAATGCTTACTCTGTGTGTATTTGCAACTCCCTAAATAAAGAGTGCCGTGCCAGGGCTTGGATTTCACACATAAATCCACAGGGACTGTCAAGCCAGCCACATGGCTGAGAGGCAGCAGGGAAACTAGCTCATTTCTGTTTTTCAAATCTATCATCTGATTAATTGGATTTTTACCATATGAGCAACCTTATAATGCAGGAACAGTCACTTATTCAGAAAGTAACAACAAACACATCTTGAAGAAACTATTTCACATACAAAAAAGACACTGTCTTTCTGCTAATACGAAGTGGAGTAAATCTGTGCTGATTTTTATTCTCTTTCCCACAGTGAAAGAGTGGGAAAGTTATCATCCCTTGCTCTTGGGACAGAAGTGATATTGGATGAATCAGCCTCTTACAAGAGCTTTTTGGAAGAAATGCAGGAAAATCTTCATATGATTTAAATTTTTTTCAGCTCACAAGTGTTATTATTTTACATTGTTGGCAAACTTAGTATCATTAATAACAGAATCTGCCAAATGCTGCTACTTTATGACACTTAAGACAGTTCAATCTATACATCAATAGCTTGCAGCCTCACACCTGTTAACAGGACTAATTCAGCCAGGCTGCAAGGGCCTTGTGCAGGATGAAAAATATCATCAGCTTCCACTCAAATCAAGCCAGACCTAGAGAGCTCAGCACTTTTCAGGATTGGCTCTTATATTTCTTTCCCTTCCAGCAGAATCCTGAGGTAGTGGAAAGAGCCAATAAACAAAGCAAAACAAAAGAAAGCCAATGAGACAGAGAGCCCAGCACTTGCTGAAAATGCTGAGCAACGTCTGCACTGATTCTGCTGATCTGCCCTGACATTTCCCACTTGTCCTGTTGTGCTAATGCCAGAAAACTAGGGCTTTATTTCCCAAAATTCTGGGGAATCTTTTCTTTGTTTATGCCCCATTTGCATCTGCATTCTTCATTCCCTTCATTTCAGAAGAAGGTTTGAAAAGGACGTGCCTGGAGAGCTTTTTACTGCCTTACCACGAGGCAGTGGCTTCAATTGCAACTTATGAACTGAAACCACACCATCTTTTCAGGCAGAATGAAGAGCTGATGGATTCTGTAAGCTGAGTTGTGGAGAGTCCTTCCCAACTGCAGGCCCTCTCGACACCAGTGTCTTTGGATTAGACATGTGGACCCTAATGATAGGACATAATACATATGAAAACCTTCCTACTGAATCCTATCATGTCTTGCCAGCAACTGAGTCCAACTTTCATTGATATTTTGACTCCAGGTGGATTTTAATTTCCTCAGCTGCAGCTCAAATTTGGAACTTAGCTCTAGAAACCCTAGCATCAAAAATCTTCTGTCTTGCTCGCTGCAGGTTTTTTGAAGCATGGACTACTTTATCATTTTGCATCTAAACAGCTTTTGGCGCTCTCTGTAATGCTCTGAGATGTTCTGGTAACTAAAGAAATTAATTAACGAGTACGTAGGAAAAATTAACTCATTTTTATTATGTCCCACTACTTCTTAAAACACATTCGTATTAAAATTTGGAGTCTTGATCAGCAAACAGAAAGATGTTGCCGCAGTTAAATGGCCAAATCAACATTTCACCACATTTTTATGCTACGTAGGCTGCTGCTGTTATGAATTTTATTTTAAATGTGTTATTCTCATGTATTACTGTAACAGAGGTGAGTGCAACACATAAAGCAGAGGAAACTCTGCAAGTTCTGAGCAAAGCTGCTCCAATATTCATTAAAAAACATAAGATGTGCCATAGCCAGTCAAATCAAAGGCCTGTCTAGCCAAGCATCCTGTCTCTGACAGTGATTATTAGCAGATACTGAAACAAAAGAATGAAAAATAGGGCATATAGAAAGTCCTTTTTCTCCTTTCCAGGCTCCAAAAATCAACAGCTTAGAGACTTCCTGAGATGGAAATTACATCCAGAACACAGTATGAAAAAGTCACAGTGTATCCATCCTCCATGAATGTGTCAGTTCCTTCAGGAATTTATTTATTTATTTTATTTGGCCACAGTGTAACTGTAGGCTATGTAAAAAACTTTTCCTTTTTGTCTACCTAAAATTGTGATTCCTGACATTTTTTTTCCCCTAACATTTTATGTTCCCAAAGATTCTCAATTATCACTTCATGCTCACTTTCTCTGCACCATCCTCGTTTTATATTGTCATATTCTGCCTCCATTATTCTTTTTTCTGGAATTGAGAAGTCCTACCATTTAATTAGCCAAATGTATATAGAGATTTTCTATGACAAAGATGTTAATTAAAGAGGAAAGAGATTCACAGTAGGACAAGTAATAGGCAGGATTCAGGCTTTCCTCCTGACATCTTTCAGTCCCTCTTTTTACCAGCTGAAGTCAGGCCAGATGGGTAGCTGAGAATAGGGGAAAAGAATGTGGGTAATTTCATGGTGGAAATCTTAAAAACCACCAGAAAAGGAAGATACATTTTATGATCAAAATGGAGAATCATGTCAAGCAAGTATTTAGTGTCAACGGGGGATTTTAACTGCTGTGAGGAAAGGGAAGAAGAATACAGGCTGGTGCAAGTTATGAGAAAGAGGGTTTTTTGGAGTAACTCTGGTACTTCTGCTGTCTTTTCTCAGAGCTGCACCAGTGACAGCAGAACCAGGGCCTGTTCTGCAGTACTGCATTAAAAGTCCTGCTCGCAGGATTATGTATCACTAATTCTTCAAATTGCCCATGGAAGTGGCTTCCTATCTCACCGATTCAAATAAAAAATATCACTGTGATCTGGCAGCCAAAGCATATGTTTTCATTAATTAATATGTTAATACATTTTAATGTATGTGTACCAGCAAGACCACTAACTGACAAATAAATAAGCAAATATAAATACTCAGGCTGCCCAAGTATAAAAAAAATTACATTTTGTAAGACTACTCTTTCCATGAGTCTATCTGATTCTATATATTTAATGTACCTTCAAAAACAAATGCCTCTCTATGACAGTTTGCATCACTGTTAATTGTTTTTACATATCAGTTTTATCTCACTTGCCATTTGCCTTAAATTCAGGATATTACCTGCTAAGAATCAAGCCCTTAATTTGACAAGTAGGAACCCCCACCCCATACAAAGCTATATGAAAAGGAACTCTTCAGTCTCACGATTTCTAACCCTAAATCTTGTGGGGTTGGTCCCTGTCTCTCAATAACTGAAGAGGAGTGAGGCCTTTTCTTGCACATGTTTTCTCATCAATCCCCACTCAGGTTGGAGCTTTTGAGCTTATCTGCATGAATGACTCAATCTTTTTGTTCAATGTATTTTTTTGAGCTGAGGCTAAAATAGTTTAACAGTCCAGTTCCGTAAATCCTGTCTCCAAAGCTATTTCATGTTCTCCTGACATGAAGAATCTACTATGAAGAATTAAGATCTCTAAAGAAATGCTAAAAGTTTTAGGACATGCTGTGTAAATAAGGTAAAAATACTTTTTTTTCTGATATATTTAACTTGTGATCCTTCTTTTTGGTCTTTTGGAATATGTTTTTTCAGAGAGTGCTAGAGGCTGTGAAACTGTTAGGCATTATATTTGCACAGCTTATGGCCCTGTTCCTGTAGACATTTTCTGTGCTAAGGTATCAAAACTGCCTTTTTTACAAAGTCTAAATTGAAGTGTTTGACTTCACCTTGTTGTAGTAAGGAGAAAACAGGAGCTCTTGTCTCTTTCCTTGCTCTCATTCACTACTGCCTACAATGGCTCAGGAAAGACCTCCTCTTGGCAGAGAAGGCTTTGTTCTGCAGTGCTCCTTGGCTGGGATGCCTAAGCCCTAGGGAGAAGGAAGCAAAAATTTGACAGGGTCTGCCTGAGCCAATGTAGACACTCTGCTAGACTGTGGTCCCTGTCTTTATTAGAATAACATGTCTAGCCAAGATTCAGAAACCTTCAAATATTATCCTTGGTGGAAGGACATGATGGAAACATGAATGCTTATTGGATTTTAAAATTATTTTTAAAATCATTTTCATTCTACATTAGAAAGAATTTGAGACCTGGAAATCACAAGAGCTAAGACAAATTCCCCCAGATAGCTGACAGAACATTTGGAAGAGCATTAATCTGTGTCTCCTCAGCCTACAAGGGTGATCTAACTCCCTAAAGCAAAAGAGTTTCCTCACCTAGTACAAACATTTACAAAAAAGTGGAGCAAATTCTCTTGTAGAAAGGATGGATGCTGAGGCTCACCATCTGCAGCCCATCTAGACAGACAGAAGCCAAAATTAAGGTCTCCCTGTGTCCCCTGGGCTACTTATAAAGTGGATGCTTGTTCTCTTATTCACTTTTGCTCATTTTCTCACTCATCCAAAAACATGAGTACTTCCTGGAGTTTCCACAAACTTTTGTTTCTCGGTTAAGAAATATTCCATCAACAAATTCCAGCCAGTCCTACACAGGTTTACATTTTCATTTATATGAGCTTCTTCAGCGCTGTATGAGGGAACACTATACAAGTCCTTGATTTATTGCAGAAATACACAAATCTGCTCAGATAAAACACAACTCACTCAGTGAGATCTGGGCAATTTTAAGTTTAAGGCCTAAACGCTGCCAGCCTAATACCACTGGAGTCAACCAAATTGTCTCTGATGAATAAGATCTAAAGAGGCCAATTCTGTGCCTGCCTGGGGAGCAGTAACCCCACCAAATCCAATTCCTTTAATCACCAATGAGCAGTCAAGCACACCATGATTTGCTATATAGCATCATCTTTCCACACTTTCCACGAGATCCATAGATCTTCAAAATCAAAGACTATCTCAGCAA
>JAUBOD010000735.1:1246080-1258882 GCA_032353885.1 Nothura maculosa
GATTTGCTATATAGCATCATCTTTCCACACTTTCCACGAGATCCATAGATCTTCAAAATCAAAGACTATCTCAGCAAGCTGTCTCACCTACATTTCACTACTTTTCTCTCCTAAAACTTAGGACAGAAGTACTTAGTGGGGAGAGAGGCAGAAGATTTGGGGCAGCATATATCATGATGCAGCTTTCCAGAACAGGATAGACAGCTCAGTTCTGTAGGTACCGCATCCTGGCCCAGTGCAAGGGCACAGTGATTCCATGAGCTGCATGGCTCTGGCACCATGGGCCAGAGAGGCAGGAGAGGACCAAAAGGCCACCAACAACATCCAGAGCAGCTCCCACCAGTCATGCCGTACTGCTGGGTTGCCCTGTCATCCCCAGAAAGGAGCAACAAGCACTAACTTCCGCCTGTGCAACCCTCGTTAGCATCCAAGGGCTTTGTTGGCTCCCAGACTTGGAAAGAGCTAAAAATGTTTAGACAGATTCCTGATTTAAACTGTTGAGAATTAAATAATGACGGAGTAGTTTCCTGGACTAACCGTATTTTATTGCCTGATTTTTTTTTCTTTCCCCCCCCTTGTAGGAAAAAGAAAAAAGAAAAAAAAAAACAGAAAACTCAGTAAGTGCTTTTAATTTGACACGTCCCAGCTATCTTTTCAGTTCATGGGATGCTAATAACTATAGAGCAGCTGTAAAATAAGAAATGGATTGAGTGGGAGATTTTACTTTGCAGTCAGTTCGGACAAGCCAGTGCAGTATCCAGCAAAGCACTTGAGCATTTTTCCTCTGTTTGATTTCTTGTGCCCACTTGTTCACAGAGATGTTGATTCCTGACCGTAGGCGACGTCTCTCATGAAAGGCAAAGTCAAACAAGAAAAACAAACACAATCTCAAGCTGTTACCAGAACAATTTACAATTTACTCCTATTCCTTTATCAAATACTCTCCTTGTTTATTACAGAACTGTCTGGAGGGAAAAAAAAAAAGACAGAAAGAGAAGATCAAGAGAGAAACTTTTTCAAAGGTTAAATTAATTTAATGGGGGAAAAATAGTGGAGCCTGATTGTGCTCTCACTAGCCCATACAAAAGCATTTAATTTACTGTTAAAAATGCATTTAGCAAGTTTCAGTCTCTACCATTGCTCATATTCTTCAGCTTTTAAATCCTGAGTCAACACAGTACAAAAATCTCACTGCAAAAGAGCCAAAACTTCATCTCACTCAGCCAAGGGAATATTTGCTTTACTATTTGTTTTTAGTGACGGGTCTTCCTCAGTATAGGACTCACTGTACAGAGTTTCCCTCCCAAATCCTAACACATCTGTCCTCTTCAGTTCACCTATCTCATTCCTTTACCAAAAATATGATAAGAGCAATATATAGTAATATTAAAAAGACACCTCAATTTGCTGAATGCACATTTTATCATTCAAATTAAAAGCTTAACCTGTAGTCAAAAATGGCTCAAGCGTTCAGCCAAAGTGATGCTTCAAAATTAGTTCTTACTTAAAACCTATGAGGTAATTCATTAAATATTGTTGTTTGGGAAGCAGGATAAATATTGCAGAAAGCAAAAGATTCCAAATCTTGTAGGAACTTGTAGGCAATGGAATAAGCTAAAATTAATTCCAGTAATGAATTGTGATAGAAGGATTTATATCACGCCTCTTCAGAGCGATAAGCAACTTGACTTCAAAAATGACTCAAAATCCAATGTTCAATAATTTTATGCCTAATCAGAGTGAACAACAGTCAGTTTATTTCAGTTTTGGAGCCTGCCTCAGCATGGTTGTTTGTGGCAAACTTTTCAGTTCTTTCTTATCAGAGTTGCTGGAAAAATCGCCAGTTACAGCAATCTCTGGCAGTTGTGAATTGCAGCTGTGGCTATCTGCTTAGCTTTCTATAAAATTATTTTGCATCTAGCAATCTCCAGTATATACAGGCATGCATTTTAAATGAGCTATGGTAAGCTGATCACAATGCTGCTTTCCTGTACCATATACATCATTCCTATACACACTTATTGTCATGGCAAATACTGCAGACCCAGTCATTACCTTTTTAAATTATTGTAGAGTGCACATGCTCTTCTTGACTATAAACAGTCCGACAGAACAGAGAGACAAAGAAAAGGAAGCTGAATTATTTCATTTTGTGCTGAGTTCAAGTCTGTAAGTGAAAATGACTAACTGGCATATATTAGTCCCTGTAGTGGACTGAATCTACCTCACCAAATTCACAAACACAATTAACCTGTAAAGAAAAAGAATTATATAAAAAAAAACTGACCGAAGTACAGTCATTGGAGAGTGCAAGAATGTCGGGAACAGAAAACATATCCTCTTTCTGTCATCTTCCAAATCGTCTGCCAATCTTTAGCTCATAGGGCAAGCATGAAAGTTGTCTGTGGAGAGAATAAGCTAGTTTCACCTGTATATTTACAGTGACTAATATAAGTGTTATTTAAAATATTTCTCTCCTTATTTGATTAGCTCTACATTTCTACTGGCATAGGCAATTAAAGTTGCAATTTCTTTTAAGTCAGCAAAACACCAGTAAAAGTACTGACAGAAGAAATGGTATATCAGAGTAAAAGTGTCTTTGCCAGTACAGTCAGCTTCCCACTTTCCAGGTTAACATGAGACTGGAAAAATATCCACTGAAATAGCACATTTTAACGAATGAGTGTGGGTGCCAAACTGCATGTATACTCAGATCCTGCATGGGGTCAGGGCCTGCCTGGAAGCAGCATTAACAGTGTTTATGTGACACTTAAGCTGCGCCAAGAAATCCCTGCAGTCTTGAGCAGGCTGCGTGTAGGGCTGCTCAGGTGTTTTTGTGTCTATGGCATGGATCAGACTGGATAAGCAGAAATTTTAGTTACAAGGAGTTGGCTTATATTCTTGGGGAAAGGTTGTAACTTTACAGCTACACTAGGAAAGAGTGCTTATAGAGCCAGAGCAACAGAAATCACTAGATCATTTAACTCCTGAGTTAGGCCTTTATTTTGCCTGCATATATATTGCAGATCTGATTTTGTCTACGCAGTGTTTGATCCATCTTCTCTCTATTTGGCTTTCATTTAATCTAGTTAATCTGCTTGAGCAGGGGGGATCGACTAGATGATCTCCAGAGGTCTCTCCAAACCCAACTGTTCTGTGATTCTGTGATACATTGCATGTTTGGCCTCTATATATATGTGTCTGTATGTACAGAGTTCGAAAGGACTGATCATAATGTGACTGTGACTGAACTACAGTTACTACAAGGAAAGTTTAGGCAATGTTAAATGCTTGGTAATTCACTTTGGCTGCCCTTGTTGTTGTTAGTCCATTGCTCTTTCTATCCACCTTATCTCTAGCTACAAATGTAGAGCTATTGCTTTACTCTGTAAAGATCTTTTTGCAGATTATATTAATTCACAACATCTGTTTTACATATGACAGTGAAGTAGTGCTCAAAGGAAGAGGAGGGAAGAGCATTGGTGCAGTTTGATGAGGCTGTGTTTCTAACAAGATGTACTTTACAAATACAAATAATATTTTCTGTTCTAGGGAAATATTTTGATGACCTGTGGAATCACAAAGGGAGTCTGGGGAAATCATTAATATATATGTATATTTTAATACAACAGCTTTAAAGGACTTGGATGTGTTTAAACATATATTTTAGTCTATAGAGATGCATTAACATACACCGGCATGCACAAACAGAGGCTGGAAGTCCCCAGTGAGATATAATTCTCTTGAGCTTGTTATCCTGCATCAGTGATTACACATGAGCTATGACTTTCAAGGGAGCAAAACTGGACTCTCTTGGCTGTAAGATAGCCAACTCTCCTGGTTTCTTGCACATGAACTTCATACCAGTTGGAGCTAAATTCAGTTGTTAGAATGGAAGTATCTAATACAATTATAGGTGTCACTGGATAGTTTTCCTTGCCGGCAGCTGCTTCTCCAGAGAGAAAAGACCTCCACAGGTCTGTGCTGGGTGTGCCATTCTCATTTGGATGATGTGCACACACAATAGCACATCTCACATTTCACTAATTGCCCACATTTAGGTACTTAAATCCTCCTTTGATATTAACATAGGTTCAGTAAAAACCCAGAAGTTTAGCATTGAAATGACTAGACCCTGAGGGCAAAATAAGGTTTAAGGATTGCAATACTGAACATGGCAAAACCCAAAATTTAGAAGCCTCTCTGAAGATTTGTCCTGCACAAGTTTGGGCACTGAGATTAGAAGGTTACTTACCCGCTGCTCTCCCTGTAATAAATGGAGAGGCAAAACACCTCCAGAGAATGACTCAACTCTGATCTGTGTAGAAGCTGCCTGCCTATCCCCACTGAACCGTACTGACATTAGTTTCTTAATGTAAATACTGCCGTTAAAGAATTAAAATGAGGAGGGATGGGTCTAGGTGTTGGTCCTGTGTTACAATTCACAACCATAAACTGGGAACATCAGCCTCTGGTGCTGTTCAGAGGTAAAGAGAGTCTAAACCAGCTACGAGTGGAAATGCTACTAGCAAGCCGAGAGGAAGGCAGTGTGTGTTTGTTTACAGTTCACAGCAGCTTGCACAGCCACATACTATTTCCCGTGGGAAGGCATTTGCCTAAAATGTGGACTCAGTTCTTTCCTTGGTCAAAGGCCATTTTGTCTGTAATTGCAGATTACAGATGCAATGGGTGCTCTAAACAGTTGCTCATATGCTGAAGGTTGCCATAGCCTTATAGGTGAAGCCCTGTCTAAGCTAGAAAAAAGTCATATTTTTTATGTTTGCATAGTCTAGTGGATCAAGAGACCATATGGAGCGAGATACAGATTCTAAGGGTTGCTTGGTAAGACAAAGTTGTTCTTATTTCTTTTGTTAAGACAGGAAAAATAAGTCCTGCAATATCAAGAAAAAATATTTAATTCTGAAATATATCACGGGGTCTGCCAGAAAGAAAAAGAGAGAGAAAGACAGAAAGAGAAGAAAGAAAAAGCATCTCATACCTTTTGAGTGCAGGTCAACAGCCTTATTTGTAGTGAAAAAATAACTGGTACCGCACAGGCTGAAGCACTTTCAGATGAGATAAACAGTGAGAAGACATAAATTATTGCTGACACTCAAAACATAGATTATTGGTGACACTGGCCACCAATGTGTCAGGCTATCAGTGGTGTACCAAAAGGTCTTCCTCTATCCCACCCTTCAGCTGTGAGGACAGGGAATTGCTTGGAGGGATGACATGTAACACCTTTCCTCGTCCTAGACTCAGATTGATGAATTCAGTAGTTCTGACAATTTCAGACACCATCAGTATGTCCTTTTTCAGAATCTGCGTGAAAACCATGGACAAAACAGTATTTTTCTCAGACCAAAATATTGTTTATTTTAACCACAGAAATAAAACATGTAAAGAAAAAAAAGATTTTTTTAAAAGTCAGCATGCATTTTATGTCCCTTAATGGTTGTCCCAGTTCTTTCACAAACACAACTGTATGTCCAGAGTGTTGCTCCCATAAACAATTTTACAACTTCTGCTGGAGGAGGTTCCCTTGTTAAGCTACTGCAGTCCTTTTGATCTCTGGTGGGTGTACAATTTCCCCCATAGTGGTACCATCTTTTAAAATCCTCAACCACTCTGCAGAGACAGTGGCTACCGTTCTCTACTCTGTTTTGTCTCTACATTTTCCCTTGTAATTTTTATGAAACTAGACAAGAAAAGGACTGTGAAAGTCCTTCATTAGCCAGCAGGGCATCCAGTATTCATCTGTTATTACAAAGACACATCTCTCCTGCCTTTTTGGGACTAATATACAAGATCTTTTGCTACAGAATGTCCATATTTTAGACAATCATATAATTTTGGACTTCCTATGTAAATATGTTTGGATGAGACAATAACCTCACCCTCCATAGGGTCTGTCCTCTCTGTCTGACCCTCTTCTGAGAGAGAAAAGCACTGATGGAAGACAAAGAAGGGCCAAATGTCTAAATGCAGTAGACAAAGGAGCACTGTAGACAATTACATTTCAGGCCCATGGTAAAGTGCTATGAAATGAACTTCACTTTGTTAAAGAAATATTTCCTTTCTGTTCAGCTTAGAGTCTGTGTGTGTTCTATTCACTAACATTTAAGATTCCCAACCCATTCCAGAGCTAATTAAGATAAATATTGTTATTCTTAATTAACAAAGCATGGACTTTTAATTTAAGCAATCCTAAATTCAGCTACCGCAGAGGAGCTGCTAAAAGAGTTATTGTAAAGACAGTGACATTTAAAGCTGAATTATTTATGGACCAGTTTTTAGACATTTATATATTTTTCTCTATTAAATGGAGGACTCCAGTGTAATATATCTGCCCAAATTACATTTCCATAATTCCCACAAATTCTGGACCCTCTGAGCACAGTGGTATCAATCACCTATAGGCCATAAATCATCATTTAACCCCGATTCATTCATTTAACCAACGTGAGTAAGTATGAAATTATGAACTTACTGCTCTCTCTATATTAAGGTATGCACACTGTTGTAGTTTTTTGTTGCTGCAGTTCATACATCCCGAATGATGTATAAATGATTAATACAACACGGATAATATCACGTATTTACACAAATCAAGAATCAGCATCAAGTTAATATTACAATAAGGATTTACTAAGCATGTAGAGAATATACACTGATTTTTGCATAAAATTGTGATAAATCTTTGTTAGCTTTTCATGTAAGGCTACTAATGCTGCTCTGTAATATTATCTTCGAAAATAATTCTTTCTTTGCCATTATAATTGTTTATAGGAATTTAAATGAGTAATTTTTGTGTAGCATGTTCACCTCAGTTTTTATCTAACAATTGGAAAATCCTTGTCATAGTTTCTACTATCTTGACCAAAAGGTCAGTCAAACTTATGATTATAGTTGCATTCTTGGAGTCATTTCTAGCATAATTTCATAAGCAAACATAATGTAAACAATTTTGCTATGTGTATATGGGTTTTGGGGTATGTATGATAATTACCTGATTGATGTTCATAATTTATTTGCCACTTCTCAGCCAAATCAATTGTGTTTGACAACAGTGTAAAAGATTCAAAAAATGAATTTCAAAATGTTGTGTTATTTTATGGATTTATGAGTTTATGATGTGCTATATGTAGGTATGCATATAGGAGAGAGACAATGCCACAGCAAGAACTCTTCTTCCTTTTCATACCAGGAAATTTACATAGAAGAATGTACTTTTCTGAATGTCTAGCCACTAGGACATTAGACAGCAGACAAAAACCAATCACAAGACACAAATCCAGAGGATATCAAGCTTCATTATTTTTACTGATCATGGAGCAATTTGTTTCATTGCCAAGAATGCATTCAGCTAAGTCTGGGAGTTCATCATGCCATGTCCCACTGTACAGTTTGGAAAATCCTGGTCTTAAGGATTTTTTCCATTTCTCTGATTTTAAGCATTCCTGCCAACATGAATACCAGTGAATCAGTCAAAGTTACCTCTAGAAAAGAGTCCCTGCTGTACCGATCTAGCTGAATTTAATAATGATACTTTGGATCATTCCTCTCTCAATAAGCCAGACAGGAGAGAAAAACAACACATTCCGTATAGTATAGTAATGTCAGTTGGATTTTGCCTGCAAATGTAGGATCTTATGAACGCTGTCTCTGCACCTAAAATAATTAAACTTATTCATTAATACACAAAACCTATTAGAAATTAATTCCAATGTGCAAAAATCGGATTAAGAATTTACAATTCTGCCAACCAGAGGGAATTTTACTCAAATTAGGACCACGAGACTGGGCGGTCCATTCAGATACTTAATCTGACTGCATTTGAGTTGCTTCCAAGTATTTCCCAATTCCTGGCTTCTACATGTAACTTTTATATTATGCCATAAATACTGTCATCAAATTAATCATACTCTGCTGCATATAGGTCAGCTGGAAAAAGATTATCACTGTACATGACATAATGTTGCATGAAGAGTTGGAGCAAAGAACACCCAGTAGGAAATATGGCTGGCTACTTGCAGAATATTTTTCACTTTTTTTTAATCAGGCTCTCATCAGAAAGAACTTTAACCTCAAAAAAAAAAAAGAAAAAAAGAGATTTCAGCAGGAACTGGGCAACAAGTAGTTCAGCATCCCTGAAGGCACTCAGGCTCTTTTGATAGCTGACAAGGCATAACAAAGAACCATGAACATCCCTTCCATGGACTTGTCTTTTTGTGCCTATGTACTCTCCCCAAGATAACCCCAATTAGCCCGAGTCCAAATTCAGTCCTTTTTTAATGAGTACCTGGGATCTGGGCAAAGCTCTCAATAGGAGCATTTCTACTCAGCAAGACAAAGGTGCCTGAATTGATGTAATCTGCCTGGCAGGGAGAACAATAGCCATGAAAAGGTAGCACCCTGAGTGTTATCATATGCTAATAACAGAGCACAAATGCTTTAGAAACACTGGCAATACACTTTGCTTAATCGTTTCTTCTAAGGCTTATATGGCGTCATCTTTACTGCTCTTGCAAACTCAGCTTGCCAGTGAGGGGATGCCAGACCTTGATAATATCAAAGCCCAATTTTGCTGTGCAGGCAGACCCTTTGTAAGGGTCCTGAGAAGAGCTGGGGGGATGCTCACTTCCAGAAGGGACATGAGTGTACTGTACCATTTGAGTCCCATCTAAACCCTAGAAAGAGCAGCCTCTTGTCCCAGAGGTAATTTCATACCCTGTTCTGTTAAAGCTACTTCTTCTTCCCATGGAGGGCTATAAATGGGCCCTTTATTCCACCTACAGACCTTGCAAAACTTTTTTATAAGGATATCTCTGATGAAGACACAGTGTTCTTATTGTGGTAAGCTCTGAACAAACCATTCTTACAGTGACACTTCCATTTCAGAGCCCTATGCTACTCCTGGGACAAGCATTAGCAGGAGCTCCTCCATTTCATACTTATCCGTATTTTGTTTATTTGTTTATTTTGTCAATAGACTGTGAAGATGACTTCTCTATGAAGTTGTGGAGACTTGTAGGCAGCAGTTTGTTCCACATGGATTTTACAATGACAGTCATTGTGTTCATATATTTCAAAGAGAAAATCTAGGACCACCACTGAGCTGAGAATTGCAGAGTATGGGAAAAGGCTTGCCAGTTCCTTGTAGAATGCCAGGAAGCCTGGGAGCCTTGATGCCCGCAAGCTAGAGACTGAAGTCCCATGCAGTGGTACTGAGGAAGGATAATCTGTACGAAAAGGACTGTACTGGAGGCCTGAACCCTAACAATAAGCCAAGTAAACTGTTAAGAAACCAAATAATTTTCTTATGGCAGCTGATTTGCTGGCAGGATGTGTTTCCTCAGAACTCTGCATGAGTTTTTGTCAGTTTGCCAAAACCCACCCATTTCCCAAAACATTTTGAATTCAACAAATCAGTGCTTCTCATAAAAGAGAAAATATTTAAAGGCAAAGTTCCCAACCAATACAAGTAATTTCACTCAGTATTCCCCAAGCTATAAATCATAGCAATTGTTCTGATTCAAAACAGGAGATCCCAGTTGTGTTTGCCAGTTTGGATGAGTCTTACATACCGAGTCCTGATATATCCTGATCGAAGGACAGCATTATGCCTGGATACAGCCTCCTGCTTTCTTATGAAGATCCTCTTACAGTCTCCAGAACAATGCCAACATGCTTGTTTATCATTATGATGAGTTCATATGGCATCACACTTGCCACAGTCCTGCATTCAAAGTAGAAACTGTGCCCTGTAGAAATCATGCTCTCTGAAGTACAGTATATTCTTAGTCCCTTCCTTTGTCAGCCTTCTCGGAGCATAATTTGAACAGAACAGGTAACAAGAAGTGAGATATTCAAGTGTGGACTCCAGTAGTCACTAACAAACAGAACATAAAGTGTCCTTTCAGGACACCGGGTACCTCCTCTGGCTACTTGCTTGAGTTAGGTCAGTGTCACAGTGACTTCTTTAGACAACAACAACTTCAATTTAAACCACCAGCAAAATCAGCATAGAGGATTTTTCAATCAGCTTTGCACAGAGTGCACTTTTCAGGGATTCCTCCTACATATTTTCAAATTCAGCTTCTTGGGTTTGGTATGCCTGTTGAATGATTGACCAGATGGTCTCATGCAGCCTAAATGAGATACTCTGGCACTTTACAAGATATATGCCACAAATAATCATTTAAACTCAGATCTCCAAAAGCATTTTTATGTCTGTGAGTTAGAGCCTGCAGGAATCATTGTATAAAATTTAGGTCTAAGTGACATTCTCCAGTTTTAACTACTTCATACTAACTGGCATGCTCTACCAGCATCCAGGTAAATAGCTACCATTTCTTTCATTGTGATTTCCCACTCCCACATGGTGAGAATTTCTCTTTTTCATGCATCATGGGGTCATATTACTAAGGAACACACAGAGTAGGAAATAGCTGAAAGCCACTGTGTTTCACTTTGAATAAACAGGGATCTGTGCAAGAATAGGAGAATAGCCCTCTCTTCTGCCCTTTTTTATGGACTTTGGACAGCGGGATAATAGAAAAGCTGGCACACGCTGGCACCTCAGTCATCGTTTTCCAGGACATTACACATGGTGGGATGAAGGGATAGAAAGGTTTGGGGACTCCCTTAGGGCCTGTGGATTTGTGGAGGGTGGAAGCACAGAGAGGACGCAACTTCCTTGGCCTCAGTATTTAAACAGGCAACAACAGGCTCAATAAAATGGAGCTGGAGAAGGGCACAAAGGAACAAGACAGCCTGGGGCCACCAAAATATTTGGGAATGAAGATATGATTTTGCAAATATTACTGCAATGCAAATCACAGGCAATTCATCAGTCACATCTGGGTGGACAGGCAACATTTTATATCAGAAACAATAGTACTTATATACTTCTACTGCCCATGTAGTCAGTTACATTTAATGTTTCAATGAGAAAAAAGGGGACTGTGGTCACTCACATGAACCAGAGCCTCATATATCAGCTAGAAGTCTTGCTCTTCCCTTAAATCATCCTCCTGCAAGCAACAGAATTAGACTTGTAATTTCTGCAAAATTCCAGTGTGCTCAGTTTGGGGTTGGTAAAGATCTGGGGCTTTTCTTTGCTGCAATTCAACGCAATACCATAAGGAGACTGGGGAAACCAAGCAGCACCATCTTAGCACTAATTAATGCAGTACATCCCCGATAACGGCCCTGAAGCCACAAAACTGCTTTTTAAGATGTCTGTTTCTAATAAAGGCCGGGGCCCTTGGTTCACATCTTTCGCAATCGGCTGGCACCGAGGCCGTGCAAGGCTCTAGGCCTGCAATCAGGCCAGCTTTGCCTTGCATGGTGAGCACAGACCTCTGCAGTAAGAAATGCCACCAGGTAGCAAAACTGTGAAAGAGGCGACATTTACAGACAAGCACCTGGCTGTCCTGCTAGTTTGTATCCAGCCTCCGCGTGAACACGGTCTGTTTACAGCCTTTCCATGGCCAAGGAAGCTGCAGCTCCAGCTCGGCTGGCAAAACGCTCCCGTTGAGAGCCAAAACGGCCAATATCCTGCTCTCAACAGTGAGTCTGTCCCTTAATTTGCTTTATTAGTTTCATGTGTGCGGCTGTTTAAAAGCGCACTGTTTAAAAGTAGGCACTTGCAGGGAAAGGCGTGCTGTGGGGGGAAGGTGCAGATGCAAGGTGAAGATGGAAAGCCGAAGGCCAAGCCTGGGTCTCAAGCTTGTCCTGGTAGATAGAGGTGTCATCTGAGGGGGTCCCAGGCGTCAGCTCAAGTCCTGAGCACCTGTGCCCTCTAGTGGTTAACAAAAGAGAGGAGAAGAGAGAAGTCAGTCTTGTCCCCACCTTTTGCTGAACCTTTGGGCCCATCACCTGCCCATGAAGCACCACAAGGTTTTGCCAGAGATAAACACCAGACAAGCAAGGTGTGGAAAATACTGCTGCTGCCTCTCCTGAATGTGGGGCTACTTTTCAGTTCTTCCTTCCATCAGCTTTCAGTGCTCATGAGGCAGGAAAATATCCATGCTTGCAAGGCTTGGAGGCCCCTTCTCCCCAGTCCTGCCTCCCGCCAAAAACATAACACTGAGCTAATGGTGCTGTAACTTTATTTTGATTTCCTGAGCAGTCTTAAGTTACCTAATATCTGGCTGGCTTCCCTCAATGGCTTTCCAGCAAAGTTATTCTCAAAATCATTCTCAAATAGTTTTCATTAGACAGCAAGTACTATCATGAAACCTCTCTTGAAACCTCTGTTAATAAAGGCCTCGATACTGATCTTGCTTCTTTTTTCCTTTTTCTTTTTTTTTCCTTTCTTAATTTTTTTCCTTATCAGTGTAGCCTCTCTAGCTACAAAGATATTCTTTAAATTACTTGGAGAGGAGATACATCTACACATACACATCATATACCTATGCATATATATTTTTATATATAGCATGGTCCTGCAAAACAAAATCCTTATCATATTTTTCTTAGTTCTTTATGTTGTACTCTTATCTAGGTTGTGTTAAAGAATTGTAAACTTGTGAGAAGTGTTATGCCAAGCAGTCTTTCCCCAAAAACAATGTATGAAACATTCATTAATTATTCTGTGCCCTAGTAACTATGATCCATCAAAAAGCTTGACTTTCTGTTCTGATGAGTGGTTAAAGGAAAGGTTGTCAGTCAGACCCTAGTTAATCACAATGGGACACATAACCTGAATAGAAAACATTGAGGAGCAGTCAGCATGGATTCACCAAGGGGAAGTCATGCCTGACGAACCTCATAGCCTTCTATGAAGGGATGA
>JAUBOD010000735.1:1258957-1299137 GCA_032353885.1 Nothura maculosa
GGGAAGGTTGGACTAGATGATCTCTAGAGGTCCCTTCCAACCTTGTAGATTCTGTGATTCTGTGATTCTGTGAAACTCCTGCAGTGCGCACAGGTACATTCAAGAACCTAAGAAACTTTCAAGTATTCTGGCTTCTGTGGCAATGAAGGAGCTCTTGAATATCTGCATATTCAACATCTGACTACCAGAACTGATTTTATGGCAAAGACACGTTAGCTCCTACAGTCCTTTGACAGGTAGAAGAAAGATAAGCAGTCCATGTTTAGGCTGGTGTTGTGCTTGCTTCAGAGTGACAGACAGGACAAAGACTGAGAGCAGGAGGTAGGGGGTATGTCTGTCACATATCATCCTCCTTATCATTTCAGTGATTTACCTCTCCAGAGGACCTATGATGGAAGATGCTTATGCTTAAGACCTAAAGAGACAGGGACAATGTAATATTTAATTTTCCTGTGTTTTATTGTACTAAAAACATATACATACTGGTAATTAGACTCACTATACATTTCAGTATATATCCCTTGAGCTAGAACTTGCTCACTATAAAAAGTTATCACTTCAGGGTCCTTTCAGTGTGTGCCATGGCTACTAAATTTATTTCAGAAGTTGTTAGCAACTGCAGTGATTTCTTTTTGCCTGAAAACTTTGGAGTATCAGCACTATGGGACAGCCTTAGCTTTCCACAGTATTGAAAGAACTGCATGCTGCAGTCAAATATAAATCACACGTTTACGACTCAGACATGAAATGGACTTATACTGCATCCAGATATGTCTGAGTAGAGATCACTTTAGTCAAAGCTTACATGCTCCTTGCAGCCATTGTTTTTTCTTCTGTTTTGAGGGGGGATTGATAGACATACAAGCATAATTTCATAAAACTATTATAGATTAGCCATGAGGAAGAAACTGATCCAGGCTCATTTAAATGAGCTAACCGATCCAGTAAGCTCATTTTCAGCCTTTATTTAAGTAGGATTTAAAAACCATCATTGAAAATAGGGTGGTTTTTTTAGAGAATATAAGTTTTTTTGTTTATGTGAAAAGGAAATAGGCCATTAATAAAAATTTTGGCTAGCAGCACATATCAAGAGTTTTATCTCCACAGGATTTGAAAAAATAATCATCTACTATTCCTTTTTTTGTAATAAAGTCATGTCAATCACACAGGGGGCTACCCTTAAACAATCTATTTGTGCTGCAAATACGATTAAATCAGGGGATTTTGTTTTAAAAAGAGAGATGCTCAGATTATGGAATAAACTCCTTTGACCTTATTATAGTAGTGTATTAAAGCCACATTACATATTTCTGTTAGGAGTTCCTCTCTGTATACAGAATGTACAGAGTAATATGCACAATCTCTTAGCAGAAATGTACATTGAAATTTTTATACAGTAATAAAAGCAGCATAGCAGTTCCATTATATTTTAAAGGCACTCAGTTTACTCATGAGCATGGGATACCTGGAGCACAGCAAATATTTATGAAACTGATAAATTTCTAGAAATTTTAACTTGAATAAAGTATTTTTGGTGTTTGTTCTCTTTTCTTTCTCACAAAGAAACCACAAAGAGTGTCAGTAGAACTGCTGTCTACAGATGCAATTGCAATGAGCTTGAGCTATGGCTGTATATAGCAGAATGCTGCTCTAAATGAAACGTCCCTCCAAAAAGAGCATGGACAGAAAATGGTCAGCTACCTATGGGAACTGATATTGATATTGCTTCAGTCTGCCATTTATGTGACAGACAGATAATGCTGAATAAGGAACTCTGTAGTAGGATTCATTTAATCTGTCAGGCAATGGGAGCCCAGGGAATGTAAATTCCGCAATCCATGTAAAGAAATCTGCCATTTTAATTATGAAATTCTGTCAGCAAAACCTATGTCAGTACACAGGTTTAGATATAAGGCTTCATTCCCTACTTCTAAAATATGTGAGTCAAATCCTTTTTAGCCTGTGTTCAGACTAACACTGGTGTAGTGTCTTGCCAGCTTCTTAATCAAGCAGGAACTTATGCTCTGGCCCTGAAGCCTTGCCTTCCAGGGCTTTAGGTTGCTGAAAAAGCAGATAATTGCTCCCCAGGACTCCACCATTTAAAAGCTCTTTGAAATCTATAGGTATTAGGGTTTTGCTAATTGGTTTTGCTATTTTGAAAATTCTTTAAGGTGTGTGTCTGAGTACCCCTCTGCTCATCTGTCCTTCTGCACCTGGTTCTCCAGAAGTGCTGATCTGCCTGGGTGGCAGAGTGAGGACTGGCAGTAGTCACCATCTAAAAGTGTTCACACTTACCTGGCAATGTTGAAGGAATCAAGGAATATGCACATTTATATATATATAGCATACACAGTTGATATGTATGTCATACTGACCATTGCAAATGCCCATAATTACAGCCTGTTCTCATTACGGCCCTGAAGGAATTGGGATGCTCATAACTGCTTCTCATAAGCCCTACTAGTGGCCCATAATATACATTTTGTGAAGAAAAGTTTAAACAAATATACAGAAAATAGAGAGACATGGTTATAGAAATGAAGAAGAAAATAACACAGCAATCCCTTACTCTGCATCATCATCCAGAAAAGATTTTTTTTTTTTTTTTTAGCATTTTGAGCTTGGTATTAAATTCAAATCTTGAGGCCTAATTCTTATTTCATGCCTCTTTAATTCAGAAGTAACTTGAGAGGAGAAGCCCAGCCACTGAACCTCAGATGAAAGGTATTTGTAACTGCTACAACTTCCAATTTTAAAAGAAAATATTTTAATTATGATGCAATGCAGTGGGACCAGAAGAAGCTTACATTACTATTTATTTTACATGGGGTCCGATCCTTTTTTTTTTTTTTTAATTTCAAGACAATTTTCCCATTACCTTCACTATGAGTGTGGTATGATACATCTGAGTTAGCATGGGAAAGCACAACAGGTCCATATGGTGGATATTAAGCCACAGGACTTTTACAAGGCTAAAACCTAATTCTGAGATCACACACAGAATAAAAGCAGGACTGCTTCCAGTTACGACAGGAATACTGCACTGATGCAAAGTCAGTGCAACTCCATGTAACTCTTTAAAAAGGGCAATGAAAGGAAGTTAAGTAACTATATATTTCTGCACTGGCTATATACTATATATTTATAAAGGCTCAGAGCCTAAGTCTTAACCGTAACTGTGTGCTCCTGAGCAAACTCTGGCTACAAAATACAGACCTGCTTACTTAACAGCACTGCCTCCTTGCATACCTGGAGCTGGTGATGCAAAGCCAGCTGTGTTCCCAATGCCTGTGGACCCCTTAGTTCAAAATAGCACCTATACTAGCAAATCCTGCCTTGCAATCACCTTCACGCAAGAAGTCCTGTACTAACAAGGCCATGGTGTTACAGCTATCACTGATATCTACGAGGCAGTTTTCCAGTAGAACTGAAACCTGTCTTAATCTCAGTTAGCCAGGCAACGAAAAACCGGATGTACTTCTTCATACCACATTACAATTTGAAGAGCATTCTGCAAAAGAAAACTTATATATGTGAGAAATTTTAAGTTGATAAGAACATCTGTAATTCAAATGCTCTACAAATCAGATTCCTCAATAGATGGGATACAAATTCCAGCAGTGACTAAGTGATTTAGAAGTCAAGAAAATTTTGCAAAGTCATAGACATTGAACTCTCATTGAATGTCAATGGAAAATAAGTTCTTTATTCCATTTTAAAAATAGAAATTTAGCATCTGTGAAAATTTTGTCTACTCATTCTCAGGAAGTATTTTACAGGCAATTTAATGAATCTACCCTCAAGAGTTTGGACTGGACCCATTCACTTATAAACAGAAAAGAACAATTTCTTTTTGTTGTGGGAGATACTAGCTGAAATACTATGTTTTGAACAATGCAGGTATTCAGAATCAATTTTGTCCTGGCCTGAGGCAACTAATTAGGGATTTTGTTCATATGAATTGTGAGGCTTTCCGTGATTACAGTAGAGGGTCATTGGTGTAGGGTAGGTGAGGTTCTGGCCCTATCAATCTCCTAACATCCATAGAAAGAAAAGTCTTATTCTTCCCTCAGACTTCAATATGGGGTTTGTGGGAGGAGAAGAAAGTTACAAGCTCCAACTTCACTCCCCCTGGAAATTAAAGTACCCATTCCAGCAACCAAACCACAGAAACTTTCCAAGAGAGAGAGCCTCGTTGCAGAGCTCTCCCTTTCGGTGGTCTGTGGTTTCTCTAAAAGAAGCGTGTGATGCAGATGGTGCTCACTTGAAGATCCCATGTCACAGCCTTTGTAGAAAGGGAAGCATGGGGGAATGCCAACCACGGCTCCAGTGGGTGGAATTAAACCCTATTTATTGTGGGTTTTGTCTCTGCTTCACCAGCTGCCCATGAAGCTCTGTGAAATTGTTCAGCTCTGCTGGATATGCTGGATGGCAGGAAATGGAAGTAGATCACTACCAGGAGGGTGGGACTGGAGCAGGTGCCTGGGGAAACAAGAAGAGAAGGGATTAAAGTAGTAGATCCCTGTGATTGTGTTCATGTTTAGCTTCTGGGAAGGCTGCACTCCTGCTTAAGAGATCAACTCCTTGATCTCTTTTATTTATCATAGGAACATAAAGATTTTTAAAGAAAAAAAAGTAGCAAAAGGTGACCTGGTCCCTTACTGCTCTCACTGCTACATGTGCATGGCAGCCTGTTAGTATGAAGCTTGTCTGAATTTAATATGGTGAATTGGAGAACTTATGCTTCTCTCAAATTCAACTGAATTTGTAAAATAAATCCCTATAAAATGAAAGTTAGAAGTGTGCCATTTGTCAGAATTTGTATATATCACACATAGTTGAAACTTCTTCCCAGATACTGCTAAGCAAGGTGTCATGGTTGCACTGTTGCAATCTGCTCAGGTTGCTACAGGTGTCATGATTGATAGCACTTCAGTGTTTCATGTCCCATGTGTCACATGATTTAGGATTTCTTATGCTGGGTCATAGCAATGCTAGGCTGTGGCTACTTACTAAGTAATGAGGAGTACTTTGCAGACATCACCAAGAGTCTCCACCGTAAGTGTCATTCAATGGGAAAAGGGCACATGTCTGATATGGGAGGCTATCCTGCTCATTGCGCCTTAGCTAGTCAGGTCTTTGATAATAGTTAGTTAACAGTTAGTGGATAACCTGATTTCTTCTCCTGCTATAACATGAAGTCCTATGGCAATATCTATCCCAGAGTGCCCAAATACTGTTCCTTCCACTACAGAGATATATAATGCAGCTGGTGCTGCTATGAAATCAGAATAGATTACAGGAATGAAGAACATATAAAATAATATATAATATTACCTTTTGTTTGTATCCTACATTCAGATGAGAAATAATTTGTAACTTTGGAAGAAAGTATTGCAGTTTTCTGTTTCCCTAATAGTAGCACTAGCCCTTGAAAAGGCCGCTAAATTATCACCACCACTTCAGAAAACAGAGATCCAAATTTCGGTGCTTAAGTACCGTACCCCAAGAACCTGCTCTTGGGTTTTCACAAGCATCTTGGCTGCATCTTGAACGCTGTGTTTAATCTTGGGCCCCTCATGATAAGACAATGAGGCACTGGAGCATGTCCAAAGAAGGGCAATTCTGGTGAAAGGGCTAAAGAACAGACCTTATACAGAGCGGCTGAAGGAGTTGGGATTATTTAGTCTGGAGAAAATGAGGCTCCGAGGAGACCTTACTGCTCTCTACAATTGCCTGAAAGGAGGTTGTAGTGAGGTAAGTGTTGATCTCTCCTCCACAGTAACTTTCAAAAATGGGACAAGAGGAAATGGCCTTAAATTGCACCAGGAACAGTTCAGTTTAGCTATTAAGAAAAAATTCTACATGGAAAGAGTGGTGAAATATTGGAACAGGTCACCCAAGGAAGTGGTGGAGTCACTGTCCTTGACTGTTCAAGAAATATGTAGATGAGGCACTTACTTCGGGACATGATTTAACCAGCGTGGGATGAAGGGATTAGAATTGGACTTGATGGTCGTGAAGGTCTTTTCCAACTATAATAATTCAAGGATTCTATGATTCATTCACCCTTTCTTGGGAGTATCATTCCCTCATGTTCTTCACACCCTGTTGTCATGTGCGAATGTGATTGACGTTCTTGAGATTATCTGCCCACTTCTCCTAAATAGGCTCGAGAGCTGTCATGATATAAACATAAAGAAAGAAGAAACACAGACCCTTGAAGAGTGTCAGATGGCCATCTGCCAGCCAAGGCACAATATGGTGGCTCCTGCCAAGCCAGCTGGGTCCTTACTCTTCCAGGTGGTACAAAAGTTGCCAGGCAAACTCTGTTCCAAAAATCTTTGAACATTTGTGACTATAATCTATGCCATGTGTTTCAGTGTTTTTATTGCATAGTGGAAAATAATTTATTCAGATATGCTAAATTATATTTTTTTATGTACAACAGTTTATTGTAAAATTAAGTTTGGGCTTTAGTTAGAAAATGCAGTACTTTGCTCCTTGTATGTATGATTAAAATAATCTTGTTTCATTTAATCTAAATTTTGTAGCTCATTTATCTACTTTTGTCACTACCAGCATTAGGCTACACATATCTGCTGCTCTGTAATAGTTCAATAACTATTGCTTAATCATTTTAGAAATAATTTTTGGATAATAATTTTTTTCTAGATGATGTTTCACGTCATTATTTTCTCTTTAGCCCATATTGAGAGCCTGTATCATGCTGATCATCATCTTTCAAAACAAGCAGGGCTGAGGAGACTTTCTTCTAAGCAATTCATTATTATACTTCTAGTTCTTGAAAGAATTAAAAAGGCCCCTTCTTCACAGACAAGACATTGTCAGCAAAGAAAAATTGGGACTAATGCCCAGGACATTTAGCTTGAGATTCAAAGATTTTTCCTGCTTGAGTTCACTGAGTATTTCCTACTGCAAGAAATGGTATGGTATTTTAAATTTCCTTTAGTCCATGGATAATTTTATGTTTAAGAATACATCCTACTTTTTTTTCTGGAAAAAAATAATCTTTTTTTTCCTAAGTCCTTTTCCACCATGCCTGCAACCATTCTGCAACAGAAACAAGTCTCAATAATGTTCACAGACTTAACAATTAATCAGTCATAAATAAACAGAAAAGCTATTCAATCCATATCTATACCCAAGAGGAATATGATTTCCAAACTCCTTTGAGCCAGACAAAAATCTATTTTTCTTCTCATTTTATTTGAAGTTATCACATTTTCTTTACTGAGTTCCAAATGTCTCATCCTTTTCTTCATTAGAAGGGGTAATTCCAAGCAATACGTGAAATGCTTCATTCGAACTACAATAGCCTGAATGCTGTGAATTCATCCAACAATTTCAAATCACCAGTGAATCCTTAAAATTTTTGTGTCCACTGAGCTGTCTGAAGTTGTGTTGTCTAAAGCAGTAACTTGGCGGCTATTATGCGCCTATTGTTCTTGGGGCTTTACATGGCTATTCATCTCAGGCATTTCCAGTGAAACCTAATTTCCTCCTTTGTCACTTGTTGCCTCTGTGGCTTTCAGACACCTGTGTTTTGTGCTGGAACAGAAACTTCATGAAAACCTGTGTGATTTCATGTGAACTCTAAATATGAAACATTTCTTTGTGGATGAAGCTGTAAATCTGCGGTGAGTGCATCAGTCCTTGCTGTTACAAAAGTCTTTCAAAGCAGAAGCAATTCTGAAACCAGGTTAAAGCTAACATAACACACCAACTGTCTTCTGAAAAGTGGAGGCTCAAGCATATGTTGTCTGCTATGGATACGGGGATTATAGCCCCCAGGGAGAGGATCATACAGATAGTTGGAACAATAACATCTTAAGCCATCACACTAAAGCTGACCAGCAAATATCTGCAAAAGAATATGTTCCTGCAATGACTGCAACATTACACGGAAATGAGGAGCAATATGAAAATTAGTGGTTGATGGCGGACACAATTTGTATAGAACAATGCTTGATGTTCCTTACCAAGGCTTATCAGTCTGCAGTCACCATCCTATAGTAATAACTGGTCTGCCTGCTATGGAAGTTGCTATTTTGCAACCTGTAGGCCTCAGGAGACTGGTCTAGACAGCCTTAAGAGCCTCACTTTTAGTGTCTACGAATCACTAGAATTAATCAAACCATGCTAGTAATACAACATAGCAAAATAAAATGCTATTATCACTGTAACTGGTATTATAAATTAATTTTAAAACTTATAACTTATAACCTAGTTATACATTGTAGAGATTTGACAAATGAGATCTAGAATAACCAGCTGTGGCATTTGAAAATGATACCACTGTCAGAGTGGGAGTCAGTGTCGAATCAAAACACCAATGTCTGAGTTTCTAAATCGAAATGTCTGAGCTCCCATTACCATCTACAGAGACTTAGGGATTGATTCAGCTGCTCACACACAGCACACATGGCACAGACACCAGGTGCCATCTGAGATACCCTAAGAGTTCCCACTACTGACCCCAAAAAGTGTGATGTCTCCTAGGTCCTGACTTATATCTCCCAGCCTCCATGCTATGGAGGTATCTCTGATATCCTCTCAAATGACCCTCGATGCGTCTAGATGGGTCACTGAATCCATCCAAAGTCAATACACACAGAACAGAATAGAGAATAACGCAGTAATAAGTATCTAGGTTTATCAACAAGATCTATGCAGTTACACCGTGAACAGGAGATAGGACACATCTCAGGGACTGCCAGCAACTCTTCTGTCCAGAGCACCCATCAAACCAGGGATCTTCATCTCCCCTTTTTATCTCTTCCTCCAGTAAATCCAGAAGTGTTAAATATTTGAGTTAATGTTTCGTAAGTTGGCTAAACTGGAGCCTGAGAGGCTACAGCTGCAAAATGGTATTGTAAATAGTGAATGGGTTAGCGGCATCCAACAACCCTGTTAACTTGAGCTGAAGCTAACATATCCCAGTGGGCCCACTAACTTGTGTACAAGGATATTTACGCATTCAGTGGAAGGGCTTTGCTTGTGAATGATATTCAAATGAAGGCCAATACATTGGTTCTTTCTACAGCAAATACAAGTCCTTAATATACAAGAGTAATTTCATCTGTAAACTAGACTTAAAAATATCTCAGTGAAACTCCTTTCATTAATTCTTGATTTAGACAGAATAATATAACCAATTTAGTGATCTTTCATTACTCGCCTACTCTTCTGAGTAATAGACTCATAGCTGGTAGATTCAACCAGATATTTAAATGAAATGAGATCATGCCATTGCAAATGGCCACAGTTCAGAAATAATTTCTTTAGAAAATACATTTGCTTTAAATGTATTCTGTTGTTGCACTGTACTGTAGTTTGGTGCTTGCCATACTGATATTAAAGGATTTTCTCAATACATGAGTATTAAGAAAGTCAGACTGTAAAATTAGCTCTTAGTTCTGCAAACCTCTCCCCTGTGTGGGTGAGGAGTGCTGGCAGGCATAAGGACGAGTAGTGTCTGACCAAAGTCATTCTTACAATTTACAGTGAAGTCTTGGTTCTGATCTGACATACACGCAAGAAACTGGAGCATCTGCCCTAACAGTCCAGTTACTGGGATCACAACCTCTTTTAGCAAAACCTATTATTTTCTTGAGTCCATTACCCACTAAAGACAGGAGAAGTATTTCCAGCCTTCAGTTTAAGTATACCTGTGAGTTTCTGCTGTATCAATGTTGTAATGATAAAGTGGTCATGCTGTGATTTTTATTAAATGCTAAGATGTGACATTTTAGTTATAGCTCTGCAACCCAATAAAAGAGCCATGAAAACACTGGGCTCCTTGATATATACAGAACGTGCAGTACATATGAGCTGTACAGTTATTAAAAGCATTTCTGTAGACATTCCCCTTCCTTCTTGAATTGTTCTTGGCATTTCTTGAATATTTATGAATATTTATGAAGACACTTGTATATTAAATGAATTCTGTGAATAAGCCATCAATTTCCCTGGAAATAGTTGCTTTTTGTGAAAGTTTCATTAGCTATTCAACATAAGTACCCCAGAGGGACCTGTAAGTTGGAGAGTAGTGCTGTAGAGCACAACCTATCGAATGAACACAAGCCTTTAATCAGCACAACACCTGGAAGGCTACAGATTGAACAATGGTCTGAAGAAATTTAGGGAGTAGGTTGCTGTAGTCTCTCCCAAAAAATTATTTCTTTTTTTGACAGCTTTGCAGACACATCTTCCTCTGTTAGACCTGTGCTAAATCAGTTGCTGAACAGATTTATGTCTGTTTGTTGTTGACTCTTTTCTTGATTGACTGATAGATTTTTATAAATTCAAAGCTTAACAGAGGCACAATGATTTATTGGGCTCATCCAGCTCACCCTCAAAGCAAAAGTTTTGCATTTGACTTCAAAGGAAGCAAGACAGGGCCTTAAAACTATAAACAGTATCATAAATGCTGGTAAAATGTAATACCTACTAAAGCAGCATGGATCCTGCTCCTGAAAAGCATACAGTATTCCCATCCGCACTTACTCACTTTTATTCTATTTGTGCAACTTAATACTATTGAAAATGGAATATGCCTGGGCACTCTGGGGTCACATATGAATAGCATTAACCAGTCAACTAAGAGAAATAATACTGTGAAATATATTTTCATTAACCATTTAAAGAATTAACATGAATATCAAAAAAGGTAAAACTGTTGTATCTCTGTTTATTTGCAAATAAAATGAAAGCAAAATTCACCAGCATTATTCTCAAGAAATGCAAGAGTGCATGCTCATATCTAAGGTTTTAATATTGGGGCACACTGCAAAGCCACACAAAAATTTACAGATAGTGTAAAATTACTGTTACTGTTATGGAAGTGAAAATAGACCAAGGCTGAAGAGTCTATTCTTGCATTTTGTTGCACTGGGTACTTAATAAAATGTCTATTAACAATAGCTCACTTTTCTGAGTGGTTTTATCATATAAAACCACTTTTCTATTGTACTCACATTCTTTGTTGCTCATGATCAGTGCAGCATAGATCAATGCAAAAGTGTCACTGTGAAGACTAAATGAAGTGTAAGTTGAAAGTGTCCTGATTTAGCTCTGTAGGGGACAAATCACATTCTTCTTTTTAAAACCACTGGGGACAGATGTCATACATTGGCAGTGCACTTTTCCAGTGAAGTTTGGCATATCAATGCCATTCTTTTAGGATTTACAAGGAAATTGAGCAAAGAAAAATGATTTTCATTTTTAGACTCCAGCCAGCTGCACTATCAGACAATGAAGCATGATGCTAAGTGCAGAACAGCAGCTTGTCTGACAGACAGTAAGTAATTAAATAGCTTTGGTCCAGAAAAGGTCCTTGAGCCACAGATAATGACATTTCTTTTCCTAAGCCATCTTGTGAGAGAAAAAAGAAGCCATTTACTCTGCTTGTATTTACTTTGAAAAGATGCAGTTATCACAGTTCGATAGAGCAGGGAGCCTCCAGGTGTAGACCAGATAATGGATGTTTCATTTCATTTCCTTCTCTTGTGCCTTCATAAATAGAAAGGCAGATATTGCCGTTAGCAATGCTGCCGCAGGATGTTGACCACGAGAATATACCCCAAATTAAACAAACATATTATTCTCAAGTAGTTTCTGAACATGAATAGCTTTAGATTTCCATTCTTTATCAATAAGATACATCTATTCCACTTCTACAGATTACAACAAATATTTCCCTTACATATAGAGGTATAACTGAAATAAATTCTGCTTTTGTTGCCACTGTATTATGTGACAATGAGAGTAAAACAAATGAAGTGAATACAGCATTTGCAGAAGATTTTGTAGACATAAAAGGTCTTTCATCTGTGTGAAGCAAGGGACTAATAAAAACTCTTTGGGAAAAGAACTTCCTGACATTATAGGCTGAATAAATTGAATTGAAACTTCTTTATGACTTTCTAATGCACAGCCATTTGAGATATTTGCACAGTCCTGTTCCCAGAGAATCTGTGCCTCACTGTTTTTTATGGCTTCCTCATTTTACAGATCCAGAAATGAAGGTTCAACATGACCTTCCCAAGTTGCTCAGAAAGTCTGGGACAGTGTAGAAAAGAGAATACATATTTCTTGTGATCTAAACTTAGACTCTGTCAAAAAATTAATCCTGTCCTTAGTCTTCAGAATTGAAAATAGAATATGAAGGAAAGGTTTATTAGTTATCACTCCTGATATTGTACCAGCACGGAAACAAAAGAAAGCCTCAGGGCAAGAATACTGGTTAAGAGAATATGGAAAGTATTAGTGATGGAAAAAAATGATGGAATGGTAAATTACTCTGCAGACTTTCATGTGGTATGTTCATGCCTCCACACATTGTGGATGAAAACAAAAATCAAGTTAGAGTTACAGCAAAAAAGATGAAATGTTCGTTCTACTACAATTTGATCAAGAGGTGTAATTAAAACAACAGAAACATTGCATTCACTGGAACTCTGGAACTCTGATGTTGCAACAATTCAGGCTATAAATTGTTTTATTTCGTGTCTTCCACTGCTTTTATATAGTGAACAAACTGTTCTTTGGGTAATCCTACAAATGATGTACAATGAACCCTTACTTACTAGAAACACCGTTCTTTGAATCAGGGTCATGTTCAACTTTTAAGTGAGGACTGAATAATAGAACCATCTGGTTTCCCCATGGCCACACAGCTCAGCAGGACTAAGGTGATTGGGACATATTGCTTTGCTAGGAGTGATTTATTCTAATTTTGTCCAGCTGAACTGCCTAGCCTTGCACAACCTCCAGGAACTTTGATCCTGTTCAACATGGCTGTGCCATGTTTTCAGCTTAATAGTTTCAGAACTGGAGTATATTACACATAACTATTTTTATTTCTATCTATATGAACATTTATTTACATATCACTTTATGTTCAAAAATTCTTCTTAAATGTTTATAGTACTATTTAAGTATAGAAAACATTTTAGAGCTTTAGAGTGAGTGTTCTCTGCTTTAGTGATATTATCTTGGACAATATCATAAACATAAGAAATGGTTTCTGAGCAGGCTGGAAGAAAGAAAGAAGGGAAAGAAGCCACATCATTTTGGTTTTTTTTAAGAACTAAGTTTTGAGAAGGAATCTGAAAAAGAAAGAGATGCCTAGAAAGCAGATTTTTAGTATCTGAAAAGCGTAACTGAGTTTAAAGTAGCAAAAGGGAATTGAAGATTCTGCAAGCAGAATAGTAGGAAAAGATGTGGGTTAATCATTTTGCTAAAGAGAGAGGATGATCAAATTGCATACTCTCTGAGTAAGAATCTATCGGATGAGAATATGGACATGCATGAACATTTTAATTTTCAAAGTAATTATGTTTTTAACCAGTTTTATTTATTTAGACTTCACACATTCTTAGTTGTAGGAGATAGCTAAGACATTCTGGAGAAGATCAAGGAATGAACTGAAGGAAACACCAAAAGTGGAAATAGATAACGTATTCACTAGAGGCAAGAGTAACAAAGAAGGCAAGGTAGACAAAAACAACTAGTGGGATATGTGAAGAGAGAGAGGTGAGAAATAAAGATGAAGACAGCGAAAAACAGAAGAGAAAAAACATATGTTAAGCTGAAGCAGAGATCAAACAAGTTCGATGTTGCCAGAGCCCACATTTAACAAGGAGAAAAAGAAGGAAAGTGCCTTTAAATAGCACAAAGTTAAATAGGAAAATGTTGAAAACTATGATATGTAGGTGAATTACATTTTCCTTTGATCATCATTTACTGATTAGGAGACTAAATCAGCTAGAAGAGAGAACATACCACTTATTGTGTCTAATGCTCTTACTATCCAAGCAGTTACATCCAGAGCAAGAAATATAGATAAATCAAAAAATAAACACAGGTGCAGTCACAGAGATGGCCAAGATTAGAGAAGTAGTCATAGCTGGGGTCATTAAATGAACAGGAGCATAGCAAAGGGAAGATGCTGTGGATGAATGGGGCAGCTAGCATGAAGGAACAACAATTGTGTGGGAAGGGAAGGAGTGAGTGTGGGTCAGGAAGGGAGAGCAGCAGTGTGGAGGGCCAGAGACATGGATTTCAGATTCAAATTCATAAAGGAGGATTTCATAAAGGAGTGTTTATTTAAAGCAAGGACAAGGACATCACTGGAGAGGTCATTTCACAGTTAAATCTAAAAGGAGGTGAATGACAATAAGTGAATAGTGAGGAAGTGAATTACTTAATTTAGGAAAAACAACCAGGAAAACTTTCCACAATGATACACTGAGAAAAGAAGATAGAAAGCCAGAAGGCAGGAATAAAGTGAAAAAAGTCAAGTAGAGACTGGTTCATGGAAAATTCATGGAAAGAATGAAGGTGATGTAGACGGGGGACATGAAGAGCCTAGTGATGTTATGGATAAGTTTGATCTTGGACACACATATGAGGACAACAGCAGGCACTACCTGGATGGTGAAGACTGGAAGCACTTGTATAGATGATGCAGGGAGAATAAGTCAAGAGTTCATGAACTAAGAGCATAAGCTAAATTCCTCTGAGAAGGGTCAAAAAAGCACTAGGAAAGTCAGTGTAGAAAAAGGAATAAGTGACCAGGAGAAAACCACAAGTTAGGAATAAAATTTACTCATCTCAAGAGTGTAAGGATAGTCAGAAGAAATAATCACAGGAATTAAATTTTGCAAAACAATTCTTCCTTTCTTTCTGTTACCTGAATTGACAATTATCTAAAGATTTTTAATCCTCCACACTCTAGAATGATCAAGACTATTCTTTACTCACTACCACAGCGAATCCTGTTGAATGAAAAGCTAAAGACATAGAAAGCTTTTTCAAAATGACTCATTATATGCCTCCATGGGACTGACATTAATTCTGAACCAAAACTAGTTATAAGTCATACACTTGGTAACTAAACGTTTTTCTTCTCTTTCCTGACTGTTCATAAGCTAAAATTTAAATGTTAATCCATGAATCATCCATGACTAAATAGAAAAATATTCTCTTCAAAATTTTAAATTGTATAAACACTAGCTTCACATTTCTTTTTGTTTGCTTCACAATGCCACCCTAGCTAATGGATTTACTCATGAGAAACATCAGGAAATACAGTGAACATTTGAAGAACACTCAAAGTATTCATAAAAATCCAATCTGGAAGCTGAAATTGCAAAACTCAGCCAAGAAAACTTGACTAGTTAATCATAAACCAGCAATACCCCACCTATATCCATTCAAAAAGACTCGGTGCTTTAAAATATCTGTAGTATTTGGCAATAGCTTTAAAAAACTTTGCTGATTGAGGGACTTCAATTCTCCTTGAAAGTAAACTGCACTGGCATGTCTCCAAGAAATGAGGTGACCAGAACTTGCATATGCATACTGTCTCTATTTATCCTGTCAGATAATTTTGTATTCAAGTGGAGCGTACAGATTATTATCTGGAGAGGAGGCATGAAAACAGTAATATGGGAATACAATGGGGAGTTGCTTGAAAGAAATGAGAGTGAATAGGAGGTAGGGGAAGAAAAACGAGAATTATGTTTTTTCACAACAAAATGACAGCTGATACGTCCTGAGTCTCTGCTTGTCCTGACCACTTTCCTTGTGTACTTTTTCCCCCACCCCACATCTGTCTTTGTATACTTTATGCTTTATGGGCAAATCAGTACCTTTCCCCATGCCTGCAAAGAAGCACGACGTCTTTTTGGCACAGGAGCAAGCTCTATAACGAAAACGTGATTACAACTGATGAAGGATATGGATCCATCTTTCAGCTTTCCAAATTATTTACTATGATTCAGAGTCATAGATTCCTTTGGGTTTAGGCTTTCTCTCTGAAGTTGCTGCAAGATTTAACATATGTTCCCAGTGCTACTGAAATTCACAGCTGAAGAGTAAAATAGAGCCGAGAGTTTGAAGTGCTGAGCAACTGCCTTAAACTCAAACTCTTCAAAATATCTCAGGCTGGACATCTAAAACTGGAGATTTGTCAGCTGTTAGTGTTATTTATCTTACATTAATAATAATAAAAATAAATGTTGAAATAATATCTAATATTTATATAAAGACTATAATCTCAAGTTTTGTCCAAATATTATTTCTCACGTGGGTAGTCTCAGAAAGAGACATTTATGAAGGTGGCAAATCAAGAACCTCTCCAAAACTGTTGAATTATTTGTAGCATTTAAGATGATGGTTCTTATTTATTTGAGGGCAGGAATAGGAATATAAGGATAATTAATTTATGTCTATTTTCTAAACTATGACAGCAGAGATACTCAACAGATAGTAAAGCTTCCAACTGCAGACCATATTTTATTCTCATCTTCCTTGAGTGCACTAGTTTTGAAGTCAAAGTTCTCAAGAAGGACAACTGTCATATCACAGTAGTGAACAGTGTGAGGAGGCCCATGACCCAATGACATCACTAGTGTCTGCCTTTTACTAGTTTTTCCTTCCCTGCAACTTTCCTGCTAATATTGTCATCATCTACAGCTGGTGTTAACCTTTTTCAGAAGCTTGACAGAAGACATAGGTTAATAATTCAGTATATTCTATTCAATTCACTAGCCAAAGCTATTCTTCAATGAGACAGATTCAGGATTTCATTTGGTGTGCTGCATGTTCAATTCAGCATAAAAGTGCTTGCAGAATCCAGTCTACTATGTAAGGTTGAAAAAATACCCTATATAACCTATCATCTCGAGATAAAAACTGGCAGTGTAAATTTCTCTTTTTGTAAGAAGGAGACTATCATTATACTTTATAGCATATAAGTATTTATTTCCAGTGATGACTTTAATTATTTCTTGCAATCACTGAAGAAGTGTTGAAAGGTTGCAGTTACATCAGCCTGACTATTGTCAAAAGGAAATCTGTTTTCTCCCCTTATCTTGAAGTTACCGGAAAAACACGACCCCCAAGTGAAATTGAAAAGATATTCTCCTTTGTGCTGCAGCATTTCCAGATGGTTGGAATCTAAACTGGCTTCCTCTGCCTTAGCATAAGAGCCAAAAATTTACACAACAATGTGTAAACTGTCGTTTTGACTTGAAGTTTGCCTATATGTTTTTCCAAGCTACACAGAAATGGGAGCAATGGATTTCTGCTGGAATAAACTTGCCAGCATACAGAAAAGCCTTTCTTTAGTTTTCTCCTTATTCTGAATCTCATAAACTTTTTTGCTGCTTGGTCTAGCACACTTCCCATCTTTGCCTTTGTAGGTTTTCCATCAGGAAGCACTGAAATATCTGATATTTGTTATATCCAAAAGTGTGCTTGACAATAGCACACTTTCTGGCTGGAAATTAAAGCTCTGTGAATGCAAGCTGCATATTCATGCCAATTATGTCAAAGATTTTCACATAAATAAGACGTACATACAAAGCATTGGAGTAAACACTAGATCCCTAAAGAATAAAAGGAGACATTTCCGAACATAAATTAATCACTGCCATGCATTATCCAACAGAGAAGATGAATCATAGAGGAGGGACCATGATCAATGGGACAAGTAATAAATTATTATTATTCTCCTCTCAGACCAACTGTTTCAGATTTATAACTAGAAAAAAAATATTGCTACAGAATATTCCCTCCCTCACTTGAAAATGTTTACAGAATACTTGCTATATAGTCTGCAATTTTCAGAGGAGTGCAATGAAGTCATACATTCTCCTCCCTTTCATATGTGAGCAATATTTCACACATGTCACTTTTCACAAGAAGGGAATGAAACCAGTTGTGAAAAGCCGTGAAAAAAGTGGTGAATTTTATTCAACTGCATCTTCATCAAGTGTAAGTCCTTCTATGATATTATCCATGTAGTACTTTTGAACTAAGTTCTGATTGATCTGTCTGCTCTTCACTTTGTGCACTGAGTGATGTTAACACTACTAGAATATATCATGTGCTACAATAATGCCTGTATATCATTTGACTGTGTTGTGAATTTTTATATTTCTTGGTTACTTAAACTGAGTTGCAAATGCTACAAATGTATTCAAACAAAGCCGTGGGTCTCTGTCCTGCACACTCCAGAATTTATCAGATATAAGATTAAAACATTGATTTATCTCCTCCTGATGAAATATTCAGAGCCTTTAAAAATAACAGTAAAAACATTAGGTGAAGCTCTTCTCTCCCTTCAAATAATTTCTCCTGCTCTAATTCCTCCACATAGTTTTGAAGAAAATATTTCTCACTCCAATTTTCAAAAAAGCCCAAAGCTGGGAACAAGAATTACCTGAAAGGCTGCAGAATGGCTGTAGTAGCCATGGCAGGTCTGGCAGGACCACTTGTGTGTGTCACTAGAAGTGTAAATGATCTAAGAAAAGCCTCAGTCTCAGATTTAGAGACCTTTCCTGCTGTACTCCCTTTATTCCTGCCTTCTCAGGCCATTGTGTTCTTCAGGTTGTGCTTGGAGTTTGTGTGCAGAGTCACTTTGTCCATGAATGAGGTCTGTTCAGAAGAGGCAGAGGAACTCTCTCTGGGGAGAGGAGCCCACTTCTCCATTTAATAACACCCACAGCAATCCAAAACACACAAAAAACAGCACAAGGAAGGTTAATAATCCTTTTGAACCATGTTATGGCAACAAGCCTGTTTTCTTCACAGACATGAGCCAGCGCGATTGCAAGTACATCCCCAATTGAGTTTACCAAGCAGCACGATGTCAGGGATTTCTGAGGGAGCTTTCCCATGGAGTCCTATAAATCTCGGAGCTGGAGCAGACACGCAGGGGTGGGGTGTGAGCTAACCTCGGCGGTGCATGTCAGGGAGCTTTGCCATTGCCTTACTCGAAATAAGGCTTGACACTGGCACAGAAAACAATGAGACAACGGCAGCCAAGTCCCGGGCTGCAGAGCCCATGGCAAAATTCCCATGGATTTCGGTGGTACTCGGGGTCAGTCTTCTAAAGGAACTTTCACCATACCTGCTTTTCCTATAGAAAGCACTGCTGCTTTATACTTAATTCTGTATAGGCATACATATATGTGTCTTTTTTGCTCTTTGTGGCTTATTGTCTAGCTAAGATAAAATCTATGTGTTAGCCAGGCTAAAGGGCATTCAGGTTTACCCCGATCCTTTGAGTCAGCGTTTGAAAAGACAAAAAAAATAAAGATAAAAGAGGTTAAAAATAACAGTTTCCACAAGTATTCCCCCAATCTGAGATCTCAGACTTTTAATAGTTTTTTAAATAGCTATAGTATCTGTGATTTATGTAAAACAACATTTTTTTTCTGTAAAATAGCAATAGTCAGAAAAATGTTCTACATTTCCTCTTACAAGTGCTAATTTCTGCTATTTTTCAAAAGTATAGTTGTGTACTGTGTACTTTGTACTCTGCTAGTTTTCAGAAGTTTAAAGTATACAGTTGACAGAGTGTATAATCTACATATGTACATATATGATTTATTAAAAAGTAAAGGTAAATTGTAATACACTTAAGACCTTATTTTAATGTAATTAAGACCTTATGATTCAAGTTTAGATTAACACAGAAAATAGAACCACTGAACACAGTAGAATCATGCTTTTAATAATATGCGAAATGCTGATATGACTTGGTAGAGAGAGCAAAATTCTTGGAAGGTTAACCTTTTACAGTACCCTTCCTATTTTTCAGTGTAAACTGACTGAGGTATCTGTTGGAAGCTAATTCACACTTTGGCTAGGAATTCAAATGGAGCTTAGGGAATTACAGACCTAAATCTGAAGGTTGTCAGTATTGTCTTTTCAGCAGGGCCCAACACAGACGCCACTGTACATAAGGAGCAGGACTCCAGGATAATCCACTATTACTGTTTAGAGTACACACAGCTGCACGGGTCAGAGTGATATGGCAGTGAAGTGTAACATCAGGTGCTCCTGGGCAAGTAAAGCACCATCTATCCTCATAGCATCACTATGGATGCACAGTGGCCAAGTTCAAGTACCCACATCGTCTCAGTTGATTGTCTGCCCACTGCCACGGTAGCACAACCAGCGACATCTGAAGAGCAGAGCAACATCACTAACTGACTTAGGCAAATCCACCTTATTAGGGAAGATCATAATCTGCCAAATTATGATTATTTCAAAAATATGACTTTACTGTTATGAATGTTATGGGAAACTCCCTATATCTTTGTACATAGTTTTAACCACATGCTGGCATTACTTCATCTCTTCACTTTTGCCTATATAGAATTATCTAATTATTCAGTAAACTCCAGTACCTTGTTGTTTGCTAGAGCATTTATAATAATCTCATGTCAAGTCTGTGAGCCTGCCAGACTTTGCAACAGAGCTGTAGGCTTTGGACCTGAGGTCCCTGAGCTATTTGCACTTCCAACAATTGGTTGCGTCAAGTTATGTTGCAACACTATAAAACATGCCATAGCATTTTGTTTCATTCTGCCCTCAGTATCTCTATTCAGCCCTTCTCTACCTCTTCCAAAGAATAGCAAGTCACTGGAAAAATTCGAAATGAGCTTACAGTATTTCTCTTTCATAATTTACCAAGAAATCCTTCTTTGGTATAGAGTCATTTGTGAGAAAGTTACAGCTACTATGATCTTGAATTTATCTCAGGACTCATTGATTCATACCCAGATCTTGTAGCTCTCATGACCTTACAAGAACAACTTCATGCTAGGTAGCAAAATGCTTGACCCACTTCTCTGGGCAGAACATCAGCAGAAGTTCATTGCCTCATTGCCTTTGAATCTTGAAAATCATCTTTAATTTGGCTGTACTTATTGCCCCTTAGTTCTTTAGTTATTCCAATAAAATTCCAGTAATACAGGCTGATAAAAGGAAGTGAAGAAGATGATAGTCAAATTCCCCATGTCAAGAAAAATGAAAGGAACTGTGAATGCCTGTTTGCTATTCTACGGAGTGTTTTCCAGCCGTAGTATTTGAGAAGACAGTACTTGTGGGGCATGACATTTCAGTGACGGAAAAAAGAAAGCAAATTCTCTAAGGCTGAATCATCTTATTTGGAAACACAACGACATCCAGTTTACACGAATTGCATTCATTAATCTGAATTACACACTGTATAAAGAAACACTCAAACAGTATACGCTGGTAGAAATGGATAAATGAAGCAAGGAATGGATCCAAATGGAAAGCTGAAACCAACAAAAAAGAAATGACACATTTATTGTTTCTGTGCAGTTTCATTTTTTTCTAACAGAAATGAACACAAGGCCATTATCTGAAGATGACTGTGTTAGAGACATATTGCCCGAGGGGTCGGCTGATCACACAGACCTCTCCCATGCAGGATTCCCATGGGGGATAATTGTTGGGTTGGACAAAATCTGTGCCTTGCTTGCATAAGACACTGAAGGTCTCAGGTGATTTTAAGTGCATTATTATGTGACTAAAGAGATTTTACTTGTGGTATGCCGAATACATGCTAGGAGAAGTCAGATTCCTGGGAAAGGTAGGTTGCTTCTCCTGCTTCTTTCCTCTTACTGGAAATGTAATAATGAATCTGCTTTTTTTTTTTTTCCCTCCCATCTGTATACCATCATATCCCATTTTTCAGATTTCCTGGCACCTATATTGGACTCCTTGCTAAGGTAACATCTCCCTGCACTCCCTTCCGAGATAGATAACAATTTATCACCAAAAGTCCAAAGCTATGCTGGAATTAGCTTCCATAGTTATCATCAGGGAGTAAGCGTGCTCTAAAATCCCCCACAGACTCAGTTTACTAAATGTTTGGGATTTTTTAACTCTTTTAATTTTAATTTTAATTTTTTTAACTCTTTTAATTTTTTGGGATTTTTTTAACTCTTTTAATTTTAATTTTAATTTTTTTAACTCTTTTAATTTTTTTTCAGTACTGATATCAACTGGGATAGCAATGACAAGAGAGTTTGCTTCCACAGGAAGAGTATGGTAGCCAGTTCTTTATTATTGTATTCCCATTTAGTTATACTTGGAGATTATGGCTTGAGTCCACAAGTGAGAGCCCCACCAACACACACCATTGTTTTGAATTTCTGTGGAGGCTGCTATCACAATTACTGACTGCACAGGAGATGGGAACCTAATTGCTTGACCAAATGTAAGTCAAGGACACTCCAATATAACACTGAGTAACAAGAATAACATCGATCCTCAGCGGAAGGAGACAGTGTACAGCACTTCTGTGAATATTAGTCTAAAATAGTATAGCTGTCAGAGCTTTGTCTACACTGTATTTCCATAGCTGGTAGCCACCATGTTTTTAAGGATAAAAGACTTGGGAGTCCAATTCTTATATGCAATGATAGAGAAGAACAAGAATGATAAAACAGAAAGAGGGAGGCTCAAACATATCAAAGAGTTTCCCACTACTAAACTATAGATTAGGATTCCTTAAACTTGAGAAAAAAAATCTTAAAAGGGACGTGACAAAAAAAAACTCATAATAAGAAAAGGCAAACAGAAAATAGGGAATGACTAGTCATTATTTCTTCCAGCACAAGATTAAGGAGGGAATCAAATGATGCTGTTTGCAAGCATCATTTGACTGCAAGTTTGAAATGAATGTGGAGATCATTTTTTTCATACAGCATGTTGTTAAATTGTGAAACCTCTTGCCATAAGACTTTGTGACTGTCCATAAGTATATATAAGGTCAATACATTCAAAGAAGAAATAACTGCATGCTTGCTCTATTTGCATACTCTTGTGTCCAATGTTGACACTGTTGGAGACAGAATATTGAGCTAGAGAGACCTTTACTGTGGTTTGACCATTCTTTTGCTCTTATATTACATGGCTGAAAATACCTAGAAGGAATCAAAGGGAGCTCCCTAAACTCAACCTAAAAATAAATTTGACTAGTTTTTTGTCTATCTGTTGTCCTTTTTCGCCTTCCCGAAAAGATCTGACAAACTTCCTGTCAAGCCTGTCACTGCCATTTTTTCTCCAGCAGCTCTGAACAGTTTTTCGTTGTTTTAATATCCCTTTGTGGATAGCATCTGCCCTTTTCTTTATGAATAGGTCATTAATGTTTACAGAAAGTTGGAAAATGCTACTTGTCAAGGGCCAAATCTGCCCACTTTTTCATTTATGAAGTGCAAAGCTATGAGTGGCCTGTTGTGTAAAATAGCTTACAAAAGCTTTGCAAATGTAAGTGAAAGAATGTAAATTTGTCCCTTATTTAATAGAGAGCAAGGAACAGCACAAAATTGTGATTTTAAAAATTGAAAAGGGGTGTATAAAATTTGTTATGGCCAGAGTAGCTTCCAGAGGCAAATTGGAGCCAAAGAAGAATTTTCAAACATAATATAACTAAATCAAGGAAACAAAAAAGTTCCTTTTCACTTACACAGAAGCCTTGTTGAAAGAGAAATACTTGTGGGACATAAGGAATGAAAAATGTCAGCATGCAACTGCCCAAGCTTGCCCGATTCGTAGCTCCCACCTCATGGCAATTGCTAAGGGTGTTGTAAAAGAGCCTCTTTGTCTCTGGAGAAAGTATTGCTTTCAAAGACAAGAAAAATCCACAAGCAACCTCTCACTTTGACACACAGGTCATGACATTAAAAGAATAATGTGAAGAATCACAAACCATCGGTTTCTGTTAGGAAAGCAAATGGCTTAGGTGGAGGGGGGGGTATTATTTAAGTTATGATCTGCTAACACTCTGTTTACATATATATATTTCCTTCCTTTAAAAAAAAATAAGCCACCTTTTAAAGTGAATTAGAATGACCTGAAAAAGGCAAAGTGCTCCAGAGGAATCAACAGTTTACAATAATTTTTTAAAACAGATATGTTTTGCCATCCCCATTGAGGTTTGTAAAAGCAGCATTTCATTCCAGTAGGGAGATGCCAGCGTCATAAGTCAGTGCGAAGCGATCCAGACACTGGAGTGAGCACATTTCCTGGCAGGCGCTTTGGGAAGCGGGAGCCGGGGCAGCAAGGCTGCCAAAAGCATGGAGGGGGGCACAGGGTGACGGCTCTGCGCCAGTGGGGCTGGCACACGGTCCCTCCGTGACGTCAAGAGAGCCGACAGGTTTATGAATTTCGTCATTTTGCCAAAATCAGCCTTGGGAGCTGTTTTTGTTCAAAACTCTCAGAAAATGTTGATTCTCACCAAATGGAATGATATGGTATTTCTTTGCTCAGAGTTAAGAGCAGATAGACCCTCAGCTGCATCCCTTCCTTCCACTGATACTGGAAATGTCAGTGATAACAGCAGGACCAGTCCCTCTGTGCCCAAGTTGCTACACTACAGTTAGAGAAAAGTGCTGGAAAGTGAATAAAACAACTTTAGTTTAAAAGAAATTGGAAGGAGAAAAACAGGAGAAGCCCTCAATGTGGCAGTGCCCTTCATGCAAAATGGAGGTGAGCTTTTAGGAACAGGGAATGCTTTTTTCATTTTAAGATTTGAGTTTCTGAGCTGATCTGGATCTGAGACATTTACTCATACATGCCCATGTGTCAGTTCATGGTTTTGTATAAGAATCTGACCCAAATTGCATTTCTAATTGACACTCCTTTCTCTCATCTGCAGAGGGTTTGGCAGCTTTGGCTGCTTCCCTGAGTCCCTGCAATGTAAAAAGGCAAGAAGATATCTATAGAGTGCTGAACAACTGGGTATTTCCAGAGCAGAAACCACAAATGCAGCCAGCCTACCAAATTTTTGTAAACTCTCAAGTTCTGACAAGAAAAGCAGAACAGATGATATTGTCTGAAGAACAGCCAAGGGGAACAACCAAAGTACAGCCCCTTGGAGATATTTTAGAATAGCAGTAGCATCTGACATTGACAAAATTAAAGCTGTTATTCTTATCCTTGTTGTTATTACTATTGCTATTTGTAGGGAATTTGTGGGAAAGAAATTAATTGCCAGGAGGGGATTTGTAAAAGGTCGTAACACTTCAGATTTAAGGTGACTGATTAACTCACTGTCTAATTTGTATGGCCATTTTGAGTAGAAACTAGATTTTCTTATTTAGAGAAGGATACAATAAAATTTTAGGTAAGTAAATATATTTGAATATATCAGCTCCCGGAATCCAGATTTGCTGTCAAAATAGGAATCTATGCTTTCTTGGAAATATTATAAGAAAGGAACTAAGGAGGAGTCAGGAAGCTAAAGATTACTGAATCTGATCTCTGTGTCTGTGGTAGGCAAGATCTTTCCAAAGTTAAAGGATGAGATCACAAAACATCTGGAGAATATGAGAGAGTTTGTTTTGTTTTGTTCTTTTTTCTTTAAAAAAAAAGTAGAAGGGGAAAAGAAAAAGGAACTTTGTCACCATTGCTTCAGACATGTTAATGTTTGAAAAAATCTAGCTGGAATTTTTGAGGAAATGACAGAAAAAAGGGGACTCAAAACTGAAACTGTAAGATCTACTTCACATTCTAAAAATAATACAGACTTCACAGAAAGATATCTGTGAGTTTCAGAAGAAAAACCAAGTTGCACATAAAAAACACAACAATATTCTATTATGTAATAGAAAGTACCACCTTACTGAAAACAGAAAGGGGTTTCCAGCTGTGAGTCAGTGACACCAAACCTCTCTCAGTGAAGATGGTCTCTGTGAAACATCTCCTTAGCCACTGGATGGATCACCTATGCACAACTTAGGTGCTATGGCAAGCTTGTAAAATTAAAGGACATCTAAAAGTTCCACTGAATAAAGTAAAAAAGTAGCAGTCACAATTTTCTTAAAAAATAACTTAGTTTCTGTCTTACATTGTCATATTTTTAAAGTTATATGGTAGTATGCAGCAGCTTCCGACTCCTTCACTGTAAATTTTAAAATAGAAAGACAAAGATGACTGTAAAGAGTTAAAGAGAGTTCCAGTTGGCAAAGGTCAACTGGAGATTTAGAAGGCAGGATAATAGAGAATCAAGAGTTGAGTTCTCATCTGTAGTCTGGCCTCTGCTCATATGTTGAGATAATTAACTTAATCTGTCAGTGTTTCAGATTTTCCACTTGTCAGTGTCTGTTGCTTTTTTCTCTGCTAAACAGTCTAAAGATTACAGGTAATAAACAATGTTCAAAAGATGGAGTAGTATAATTATATGAATGCTTAAATACTTAATCAGGCATTCCAAGTAAGGGATACATTTTTTTAGACTTTATCTTTCATATTCTCCCTCCTCCATGTTAGCCCTGTGATTCGAAACAACCTGTTAGACAAAGTAGGCAGCTACTACTTGGCATGTGCTTCAGTATAGCAGAAGAACTGGCAGCCAGGCAGAGCTGATTAATTTAAACCTATAATATGAGATCAATCTGATGACTATAAAAGCTCCGTTTATTTCTGTCTGTGCTAAGAATTTCCAAGCAGGTGCCCCGCAGGAGCCTGATGATGCCAGGGGAACTTGTCATGAATAAAGCTCTTGTTCTGTAAAGAACCTCAGTGTTTGAGAGAACTCTGTTAGCACTGGGTTATGTTGTCACCTAGAAAGAAAGAGGAATAAAAGCACCACCATATCTCTGTCCAACATTCTCGAGAAAGGGAGGTACAAGAGCAAGAAGGCTCTACGAAGAAGGCTCTACCAGCCTGGGCTTAGAAGGCAATGTAAGGTAATGTGAAGACAAAAAAGGAATTTTGAGGAGAATCCTATGGGTTTCCTCTTCCTCAGCAGTGGCTAGAGGTAAAGATTCTTTTCATGCTCAACCCACCATCTTTCATGTGAGTTTTTCAGTTTTGTTCCATTCATAGCAATTATTGGAAACTGCAAGCATCATCCTGCAGGCCTTAATGGATATGTTATTTTCTATTCCTCTTCTTCTGTAAGGAAAGATCCCAGTTTCATTATGTTACCTGTCAGAGTTCATGTACCTCATTCTTTGAGAGCCATTGCTCTCATGGCTTATTTATTGTTACCTCTTGGGAATGTGCTTTGAAATTAGGCTGGAAGGTGCTTTCCAAGCAAGTTTCCCAATTATATCCATTTTCTGAGCTTTGGCTCAAACAGTTGGGTGAACTGGGTTCCTTTTGGATGAAGCTATTCATCTTTTAAATGGGATAAAACTGAATCTTACAAATCAATTCAAAAGCAAGAAGTGCAAGTGGAGGTTAACATAGCAGGCTGCAAAGTCTGAGGAGAAACAGATATTCAACTTCTGTTGCCTTGGCCAAAGGGGTAGAGTGATGGGGCAGTAACTGGCTGGAAGCTTCCAAAGTCATTCCAGTGCTGGGTTGACATTCATGCCACCCCATCCGACTCCCAGAGTGTTCTTGTCAGCACCCTTACTTCCCTTGTTCTTGTAAATCTAAACAAATTATCAATGTTAAAAGTAAACAGAATACTGGAATCGTTCAGCTGGCTAAAACGACTGGTCTTTGCTGGGGAGTGGAAAGGTTAATATTATTTATTTCTAGTCTTAGCGTGTTCTTTTTAGATTTGCTGCACTGTGTTAAATTCTATTTTCTGAAAGCAGAAACAATGAGTAGAAACTTGCAAGAAGACCATCAACTTCCATCTGCTAATGATTTTATATTTGCTTCTGGCAAATTTCTAAGCATTCCAGTTTTAAATAGACTTCACTCCAGTATTCTCACCAGCAAAGAAACACCACAAACCTACTTAGATTGAGAAATTTCTTTTTTTTACATTTGAGTGCTTATGCTCATATTTCCTCTTTTACTATCCTTCTGCTTTGAAGAGCATTGTAGGAAGCATGGTATGATAACAAATGAATCAAAAATAAAAGAAGTATTGCTTTGTGTAGGACAGTCATTAGAAAAGCCTTTTCCATCCCAGTCTAAGCTACAGAAGGACACATCAGTTGTCTCTAGCTGCACCACAGCCATCGCAGGTCTGCATTTGTTCTGTCATGATGGAAACAAAAAAAAATATTGTCTTCATCTACTGTGTGCTTTCCAATGTCCGGCTTACCTTTTTTTTTTTTTTTTTTTTTTTTTGTATGACAAGAATTTCCTCTTTATAGGTCAGTGAGACCAGTGACTATTTTTGATGATGTCAAAGTTTCGCCTTTTTTTTTGTTTCCAGCTTCAAAAACCTCAAAAACTTATCAATGGTTACTTTGAATGAACAATATTACATTGCTGGAGGCTAGAGAAATGTGTTAGAAATGGTGTCCTTTTTAGGCCCTGAGCTTCATGTGTACCAAATTTGGAGGTGTCCATTTCTCTCTCTTTTGTAGATGGCTCTTTTGTGCCTGCTGTGGCAACTGCCATAAAAAGTTTTACTCCTTTTTAAGAAAATGAACAGGCTGGTGCTCGCTTTAATTCCAATTTCCATCCAAATATTTTTTAAGATCAAGTTAAATATGATTAGGACAAGGACACACTGAAGTATGGGTTAGAAAAGTGCTACGGCTCCGGAAGCATGCGTCATAAATCGGGCATTTAATGATTTAAATCAAAAACTTTAAGCACTGTCTCTGGGATACACTGGGAGAATAGACTGCGCAATGAAGCCTGATGGAAATTAATTTCATAGGCAAACATTGTTATCTTAGGGACGTAATAGAAGTTATAAAAATGAGGTGCTGAACTTTATAACGCATTTCCTAATGTTCTTATGCTATGAATGCTTTCTACAGTCTTCGCTGCTGCCATTTAACAAGTGGTGTATAAACTTGGTTATCTTAGCCAAAAACTACTTTAGGCTATTTTTCTAACTCAGGTTATTAAGATCTTTCAACCTCTGCTTTGGCATCCATGTAAAAGATCTTGATATTTGGAGGACTATGCACTTTTAAAACACTCAAGGTTGTTTTGCAAAAAATCATGAAACTGGCATCTTAAAAGTGCTCCTTTGATGGTGCAAAAGAAAGGCAGGGCAAACCCATGCAAGCAGGCACTGATATTGAGGTATTATCCTTGTCTCACTGCATGTCCTGCTGCTGCATCTTCCATGTTATGGCACAAGTGTCGATTAGGCCACAGAAGGAAAAAGATCAGAGGATGGAGCTCAGTTGCAAACTCATTTTATATGTGCCAATTTAATGTGACCTAGGGCAGATCCCTATGGGGACAGTACATGAGCAGGAATGAGGGGCTTGGTAGATGGTTCATCAATGTAACTGCATTATGTTGACGTAAAATATTCCTCATCCAACAGTCAAGGTTTAGTGACTGAATAGAAGTACTTAATAACGTGACTTTTTTCAGTACATCCATGGTAGTATTACATGCACTTTGCCAATAAAAAAATAAATAATACTAATTAAAAAAGAACAGTAATTAATAACTGGGAAAGAATGAGTAAGCATATATTTTCCCACCAAAAGCTCAGGAATTTACTGGTGTCTCTGCTTCCCCCATCTCTCTAGCGCATGATTACAAGTCAGCAAGTTTCTGCTGCATAAAGATACAGAGCTATTAAAAAATACAAAAGGAATTCACTTTAGACTTGACTTCTTACAGGGAAATGATCTCCTCTACAAGGAATGGTAGCACAGGATTCAGGCACCAGTTAATTTTTCCTTGAAAATCTCTCAAACTATACAGTACTGAAAAAAAAGTCATCGGAAAGCAGGTATGTTATGAGTTTCTGTATTTGTCACACATTGGATACTTGTGTTAAGCACAAAAGTTTTATTGGGAAAGAATCATCTGATAATCCACTTTGTTTTACTTGCAGAGCTGGGATTATAAGCGGTTAATTTAATCCCTAAAAAAAAAGCATAATGTTACTATTCCCAGTAGTTTGCGGTTTAACAGCAACTATGTTCAGCCTGCTTCCAATGATTTTGCTTATAATGTAGATATTCTCTAGCTCACTTTTGCTTTTGTGCTTAAAATAAATTCAACATTATTTCCATTAAATACAAAGGAGAGAATAATAATAATAATAAAAGATTGCTTGGCTAAAAAGGATATGACTTTGCTCATCTGTAGCATCCTATCTGGAACCTGTCAGGGAAGAAAGACATTTGAGGAGGAAGAGTTTAATGGAGTTCACATATGAGCAGACCTGGTGATCATGGATGCACCCATAAGCAAAGGCGATACAGATTGCACTGGTGTCCTCAGAGAGTGGAGATCCAGCCCTCGCTGCACCCAGAACTCAGGAGATGCTTCAGTAGATGCTCACTTGCCCATGAAGAGAGAAAAGAGGTGCTACAGGCATTGCATGGGATTGGACTTACAAAATATCTCACAACCAATATATATTTAAAAAAGTTTTTGGGAAGACACTTATTTACCTTCAAAGGCACTGTATTTTAAGCAAAATGATAGCTACATAGCTTTTTTATCCTCAAATGACTATATTCTCTGTAGAAGCAAGCATACAGATCATATATGTTCCTTATTATTAGTTAATTTTAGAATGGTTTGAATTGCAAATTTATTCTGAAAACTAAAACCTTTGCCATTTCAACTAGATTCAGAAGATAGTACCATTAAAATAATGGTGTGGGAGTTCCCTTTGTAGTAAGTTTGTTGTTCTTGCCTTTCTTCAATCAACAGTGCACATGAGCTACCTTTTTTTTTCTCAACTCTAGGATGCACATGGTTGTGATGTTTAATATTACAATCTTCTGTGCATGGAGGAGTCTTCAGGAATGAAGTAAATATTAAAAAGACAACAGCAAACTACAGAACAGAAATCTAAAACATATAAAGTCTTGTTCCAGAGTAGATTTTTTTAATGCAGAGGTATATGTGAAAAATAAAGGTAGAAGGAATTTTAAGTTAATATTTAAATTAATAAAGATGCATAAATTAATAAAAATGCTTATCTGTTATTATATAACAGCAACATATGCTAGCTTATGTCAAGAAAAAGAAAAAAGTGAAGTTAAATTACAGATAGTAATGTTCCTTAAATGTCTGCAATTTTGTAATGCCAACAGAAAATATTTTACTGGATATTTACATGAATCATAAAAGCATGTAGACTACATTTCTATGAGTCAGAGTAATGCTATCAGAGACTGAAGGTCAAGCTAGTAAAATAAAAGTGTCATTCTCCGTTTTATGTTCATTTGATATCAAATACTTCCAAAATATTTAAAGAAAAAGCAGGAGAGGAAGGGAACTATTAAAATACAGAAAAGACTATTATACATACGCTCATATGAATACACATAAATGTATCTATACATATCAAGCAGTAATGGTTAATTTTTTTAACACTGTCTTACAAGACTCTGCATTTTGATGATCATCTTGTCAAATTTAAGCTAGAGGCTAAGGAAACTATGCAGATAACTGCAGAGCATTGGGCTGCTGCGCATCAGCTGCACCTTTGTGGCTGGCTGATGTGAATGCAGTTCACTTCTCTACTGGGTGGGTCAAGCAAATCCCCAGGGTTCAGTAGCACAGCTCAGCAAATGCATGGATTGTAACAGAGTAAATTGTGCTAATTAAGTCAGATCTCTTCCAGAAAAGAGACAGAAGTCTATGAAAATGAAGGGTTTTGTTTTGTTTTGTTTGCTTTTTATTTTTTAACTCCATGCTCGCTGGTGACAGATACAAAAGCATGGACTTAAATTAAGAAATGGAAGTTTAGGTTAGACACTGGAAAAATATTTTTAATAGTAGTGATAGTGAGACATGGAATAGGTTCTCCTGGGAAGTTGTGGAATCTCATTTACTGGAGGTTTCTATGAAGAGGTTACACAAACATTCCCCATGAATGATTTAGGACTAGCAGAATCTGCCTGGAGGAAGGTTATGAACTAGAGGATCTCCCAGGGTCCTTTCCAGACTGACTTTCTACTGTTCCAAATTAATCTTGATAGAGGGGTCTGCTGAATTCAGTAAAGATGTCTCTCTGTTGTGACTGCATCTGGCTTCATTTTTCCCTCATTGTTTCCTCCTTGATTTGTGCTTTTTGACATCGGTAGAATATAATATAAATATAATAGGTGTTATGCACCTTTCTCCATTGCTGATTATATTTCAGTTACACAAGTTTCTTTAAACTACAGTGAATGTGAATGAAACAACATGCAGTGAATGCCTGACATAGCCTATGGGAAATACTGACCTGTAATAAGCTCATTAGAAAACTCATTTAAACCAACAGTATATTTAGTCATCCATCAGAAAGCTATTTATTTCACCTGAAAGAATGATTCTCCTCAAATATCAAATGTTTCTCAAATAAGACGTTCCTCAATTTTTTTTTCAGGGTGATATATTTCAAAGTATGTAGTTTATCAGTACTGGAGATCCTGCTGACTAGAGCATGGTTCCTCACAGTCTCAGCATGTCTCAGCTCTGCTTTGCAAACTGATCCAAGATATAATTTTAATCCTTTTTTTTTTTCTCAGCAAGGTTGGGTCAGCACTGAGAAGACATTGAAGTATGTGCTCTGGTGTCTGAATCTGTTTGATAAGAATCTTTTGAAGCACAGGAAAAGACACATCACATTCTCCATAGATATCCTGCTGTAAGCAGTGAGATGATTTCTGCTTACAGGAAAAAATGAGAGTTCACAAGAGTTGCAGGTGCCAGCCAGTAAGTCTACAAGGCTGTCTAAACAGTGTAAGAGTTTAAATTCTCTTTGCTGTACTGGTAGAAAACAGTGGAGCCCAGGTTAGACCCCAGAAGAAGAATGTGGATGATGTTTGACTCAATCAGCTGCCTACAAAGTCCATCTGGCCACCTAAATTTGCTTTATGGTTCAAAATCAAATCTAGAAACACCATCACTTTAGAAAAAAAAATATGACAGCTGCTCATCCTCTTTTCTTTTTTTTTTTAAAAAAGGATATGCTATCAGAAAAGATGAAAGTTGGAGGAAAATATTGTACTTGCTGTGTAGTCTAAAATCTCTATAAGCTAAGCAAGGTAATGCAAGCAATAAAGTTAAGCTGTCAGGCTGAATGCAACGGCCCTGAAGTATAGGATAGGAATTTTTTCTACACAGATGTCAGCAATAGAGCATACAGATGTGGTGTATGGATGGATTAAAATAACCTGAGTGCATAACTCTAAAACAATAGTAGGTCAGAGAAGACAAAGACAAAAAGGCAGGCAAGGGGAATAAGAAGTAACTACAGCCAGAGTGATGATGACTCATGTTACTACCACAGCTGTCACTGAGAGCCAAGTTTTTCTTATCCTGCAGATTGTTCATAAGAGTTTGGTCCTGCAGCTGTTAAAGACTTGGGAGTTTCCAGCATTTAAAACCTGAAGTATATGACTTATCCTTTAAGAAGTCTGGAAATCAGGGAAGTCAATGAAACTGCCTTCCTAGATCAAATCAGATCACTCTGGGAAGAACAGAGATCACTCAGCAGAGATTTCTCTGATGAAAGTGGCAACTGGGTAAGTTACATCTGTAGAATGCAGTGGTTGGAGTTTTTATTGTTTCCAGGGTTCACATGTAACATTTTTGAAAGGAAAAAGGAAACAATATCCCAAGATTTAGTTCCAAAGCTGCAGCCATCTCTACTTCAGTCCCTCTTTTATTCCTTGGCCTAAATACATTAACACAAATGTGTCTTGATCTGAGCAGAAATGGTACATTTCTTTCAGTATTTAGGACAGAGCTTTTAAAAATATTTTTATTTAAAAAATGAAAAAGCTGTATCTTTTAGTAAATTTTAGAATCAAAAATATTCTAAATGCTCTATACAGAAAGGAGGTAAGGAATGTATATCTTAAAATGCTGCCTCTTTCTCCATTGCTTCCCAAGAATGCAGTTATAAGAAATTGAACTCTGCCTCCTGCAGCCCACAGCTCTGGAAAGAGAGCAACCTTTCCTTAGGGCTCAGTCAGACTCGGCAAAGTCATTGTGGGTGCAGCTGCCACTGCTGTGAGCAAGAAGGAAGCCCATACCTCTTGGCTGAGCTGACCCTTCTAGGGAGGATCTTATTCCGCCTGCTTTCCTGTGTGACCATTAAAATAATACCAGGAGACATCCAGCTTTATCCAGACTTTTTTGACCATGTTCTAACCGTACAGCAATGATCCTAGCTCCAGTTTATACCAGTTCTCTGGAAATAGCTTTGCCTATAGCTTCACAAGAATTTATTTCAGTGGCAGGGATGGCTTGACTAACCTTTCTCTGTCTGCTCCTCTTAACTTAGTCGCTTATTCTACTTCTCATCTTCCCCTTAGTAGATCCAGCTTGTTTATTTGGCTGCTCAGTGAACGAGGTCAGGGAACTGATCGGGGTTAAAAAACAAAAAAACAAAACCTGCTTGCTCAATTTTTTTTGCCCAGATCAATTCCCCAGTTGTAGCACACAAACCTAAGAATATGAGAACATCTGTACTGGATCAGATCACAGGTCCATTTAGTCTAGTGTCCTGCCTCCAGCAGAAGAGCAGACACAACAGATGTTACTCAAAGAAGGATACAAGGATAGGGCAAGCATGCAGTAATGCTTCCCAAAAAAATGCTCTCCCAGCCTTCTGTGACTCGTGAGTCAGGGGATATCGTGAGTCAAAGTTAATGCCTTTTTCTTTATTAGTCCTTAGTGTATTTTCCCTTCATGAGTTCGCTATATTAAAAAAAAAATCACAGAAGCGTTTGCAATCATAACATTCTATGGGCTCAACTATGCACTATGCAGGCAATAAAGCACCTCTTCCAAACTCAGCATCCATTTGTTTATTTTGATGTACATTGGTTTTCATACTTGAAGAGACGGAGAGTAGTCATTCATCCCGTTCAGTTTTTCTCTCTCAATACTTGATTTATAGATTTATATACTATTGTATAGATTTATACACTATTGTTTCTGCCTCACTCAACTCATTTGCATCCTGGAGAGGTCTTTAAAATACCTTTACGGCAGCTGCTGCACTACAAAGATGCAAGAGAGATGGCAGTGAAGGTGCAGATGTGAGTGACTGGGGTAGCGGTTGCTTGTTTTGGCCCTGATGAGAAAAAAAAAAAAAAGTTCATGAAATTAAGCCTTTAATTGTAGAGAAATGTGCATCTGGATATGCAGTTTTGTCCGCTGAACCTGACAGACCTTTAATTCTCCATCCTCCTGCCTTTTCCCTATGCTGTTTCTTGCCAATGTCAACCAATGTCTTAAGCAGCTCTCCAATTCTGTAAGTAAATAAAGAAGTAAAATGAATGATTTAATATATCTCCTTCCTTCTCCCATTGCTCAGCTCTCAACTGTCTTCTCTTTTCCCTTTTTATATCTGACTGTATTTTCTCTTTCCCCCTTGGTCTACTACAAATATTTTTTGAAGATTCTGTTACAGCTGTCTGAAATATTCACAAAAATTCAATGCGCAGTCTTTTCTTTTTGCTACTCTAAATACATCATCATTCTTTTTTTTTTTAACCTTCCTTTGGCTTGTTTTTAATAGATATCCCAACGATCTTCATTAGCCAATTGTTTATGTTTCTTAAAAGCCTCAGAGCTACTTCTTCCATCCATATCTAACTAGCTCACCCCTAGTCACTCCTTGCCTCTGCTTACAATAGGATTTAGACTGCAGGCTCCTGCCAAATATGCTTTTTAGAAATATTTCCCCATTTCCCATCATAGGGAGTCCTGATCAAAATGTTGTTACTCATCACACGTTATCTTAAATCCATCTTCCCTCATGTTGAAATGTCTGTGTTTCCTCTAGATCCTCCCCAGTTAAATAGTTAGGATGAAAGAATGGCTGGATGAGGCTGAATACTTCCTGTATCTCTTAGGATGGAAAAGCCATGATGCCACCCAGGGAATATACTTTCAAGGGGGGCTTTGCTGCATACATAGCATCCCCAAAGGGTCAGGACCTATGTTAATTTGAAACTGAAGGTGTTTCCTTTAAAATGTCTTTCTTTCATGCACTCTTTAAGGGATCCTTGCCTTGTTCAATCTGGAAGTTGGAGAACGGAGGGGGCAAATCTTTGCTGCAAGATTTTTCTGGGCAAGTTTTGTTCTGTTTTATGCCATTATATCAGACTTCAGAAGCATACAGAGTACTCACGGATCTTCACAGAAAAAAAAAACATTTGAGTTTATCCAGCCATTGTTTCATTTAAGACAGTGAAGTTCAGAGAGAACATTTTAGTATTCTTTGAAATACATTCCACCTTCTGCCAGCTCCGTTCCCTGAAATGTTTATGGAAGTCATCACATGTGGCTGTGCAGTTTAGGGTTTTACGCCTGCACTCTTGGATTGAAGGCGCAATTCCTTAGTGGGCAGCTTTCTCTTTCTCCTTTCCAAGGTGTTCTGCAAGGTGGCTGCTGCCTTAGTAGGCTATGCTTCCAGAACCTCCTTTGATGGGCTCCTTTTCCAGAACCTCCTTCCACAGCCCCATGAGAAAAAAGAAAGAGTGGCTTGTTTCTGCATGGAAATAGAGGGATCTAGATGTGTTTTCCAAAGACACGCAGCTATTTCAAGTAGTTGGTACTCTCATGTCCAATATGTCTTGCCCTGCTTCCTCTGCAGGCTTATGAAGACAGCCTCTGGCCACCTGAGCTGCCCCACGCTCCCTTTGCTGTCCTTAATTTCCATTAAATGGTCTTTACTGAGGCAGCCCAAATATTTAGGCTATTTCTTTCTGCAGATTGAGCTGCTGCCCTTCCCCAGCTTTATCGTGTCTCTCCCCAAGACCTCCATGCAAGCACTGCTCCTATTATTGCAGCCACATCAAGCCTAGCTTTAAAAAATGGGGGATCCTGACTAGCAAAGGGACAAAACAGGCTCCCATTGCTTCCTTTAAAAGATGTTTCCTTTTGGTATAGAGAGCTTCTCTTGCCTTTTCCTCCTTCCCTCTCTTTAAAAGCTAGAACAAAAGGAAAGATTAACTTGCTGTGCTGGATTGCAGTAGATTAACACAGCTGGATCCGTCCCTGGGGAGCCCAGCCTCGAGGTGTATGTGAGCACAGCCCTGGCAATGAATAGGCAGGAACCATTTGTGTTGATCTTCCTCAGGGTGATGATCCTGCGATTAACTCTTTTGTGTGATGTCTTGACGATGTCAGAAGCTCATGTGAGGTTGTATTAGGATAAAAAAGCTCCTTGGGAGGCAGGTCTTTTTTTCTTCTTCCTCCTTTTCACTCCCACATGGCCTTGCTCCTCCACACTGTCTGCCTGGACTCTCCTTGAGGACTTCAGTTTCCCTTCTGGCTCCTTTGATACTTTTTTCTTTCTACCTATCTAAAAAGCAAAGCCCCTGGGGGCACAAACAGAGAAAGAAGAGGTTTCATATAGCAAAGGTGCTGTAAGATCAGCTTTCCTGGACCTGGAAGCTAGGTGAAATCATGGATGCTCACATACAACGTGTTTCTGTGAGTGATCAAGCTCTATAAGTGCCAAAGAAACGTTATGGAGTAAGGCTGGGTTCCTTCCTGCTTGATCATTTGTCTTCAGAGCTAGAGATTTGAGTTTTCAGCATGAACTTATTAATCAAAAATGACTGTGTAAGAAATATATCAAACACCTGATAAGCATAGATCAGATAAAATATTGAAATGGATAATATATTCAGGAAAACTATCCATCTGCTTTGTCAAGGAGCAATAAATTATACTGTGCAAAAGGGACTGTAGGAGAGCCTAGAGACTGTCTTTAACAAGCAGGTCTTTTTTTCTTCTTTTTTTTTCTTTGTATTTTAATAAAGAAAAGTGTAATGAGCATGCTCATTTTCCTTCTGCAGAGGAGTTCACTGGGTGCCCAAAATCACCCAGCAGAACCACAGTGAAGGGTGCGGATAGATGAACCACTGTGTTGGGCAAGGCAGGAGGCCATGGGGTTTTATCTCATCTGTCTCTATTTGTGTTTCTGCCATAGATTTCCTGCAGATTGAAGGAGGACTGACCTAATCTGTCCTTTCTGCCATTGGCTAGCTTAAGATACCAACCCCAAAGAAGCATTGTGAGGATAAGAGCTGGAGTCTTGAGGATGTTCAGGCCTGTGCTGCTGAGAGCAAGAAAACATTTCCAGTTAAAGTGGGGGAAGCCAGAGCAAGTCTTAGCTGGTTGAATATATCCACTGGATGAGTTTGGATTAAAAATAGCACCAACTTTGATACTGTGGGGCTCACATCTGAATTCCAACCAACACCTTATTAAGGCAGGGTTTGAGGTGGATTTCTTTTCTTTTTTCGTTTTTTTTTTTTTTTTTTTTAGCATGGCAGAAGTCCAGGACATTTTTACACAAAACAGTTTGGAAATCTCAAATACCCCTAGGCTGCAATAAGTATTTCTATGCAATAAAATTCTTTGAAGACAATAAATCAGACATTCAGAGATGAGTACCTATCCATTTTAATGACTGTGTGGTATCCTTCATACTCCTACCCCCTTGTCTAATGACACTTTTCCTCTATTCCTAGCACATCTCCTCCTGTATCAAGTTGAATGAATTAAACAAAACATTGCTGACTTAATAGTAAATAAGTGAGAAGGAAAGCTTTTAGCCTGGACTAGGGAAAAACATCACTCATTTGGCAGGCTCAGTGCCAATAGCACTACCTTGCAACTTGAGTTATCTGATATTTTAGGGACTACAAAGAGATAGGCAAGAATAACTGAAGGCATTTTCAACATATTCACCAGATAAGCAAAAGGCATGACCTTATCTTAGATAATATGTAAAAGAGATTCAAGTAGGCATTTTTTAACAGTGAGTGTGATTAATTGCTGTAACAAATTAACAGAGGAAGTGGTGGCTTCAAGTCAGAAGGTGATGTCTGGTGCCTGACTGGGAGACACTTCTTAGCTGACACCCAATTTAGGCTTTCCATAAAGAAAAAAAAAATTGAAACTCTATGGCCTGTGTAATGCGTTTCAGACTAAATGATCCACTAAATGATTCAGACAAGGGTGCTCTGTAAGTGGCAAATCCACTAATAACTTTAAATTTTATAACTTTTATAACTGTTTATAAAAATCCATTTTATAACTTTTGAATTTTTGCTGCCTGGAATACACTCACTAACATTACTGTGAACTAAATCCTCATGAAGCCATGTATGCCCATATAATGGCTTTCTGCAGGGGAATCCACAGCAGCCTGTGTGAACCTCTGCTACGCCAGATGAAAGAAGCTGTCAGCTCTGGCAAACTAGCAACTCTCACATATAGGCTTTGTTTGTGTCCTATTTTGTCTGCAGCTCATGTAAGGAATAGCTGTTGCTTTGGGGCTGTTCCCTTGAAGTCCATATTGTGAGAAAGAAAGCCACTAGGATGAAGAACACATCATAGATTTTGCTATGAGAATGAGCACTATGATAATGAGCAATCCACAATGAAGAAACTATTTATATTTGCATTACACATTCCTAAGCAAGCAAAAAAGAGCTTCTCTCTGTCACAGTTCATCTCTCTTAGACTACAACACCAGCTTATGATTTTGAATATGAAACAGGGCACATTAGTGGAAAAAAATACTCTAAATGAATATATGTATACTCATTTGTAAGTATTTCAATGACTGCTTGTTAGGACATTCAAAAATTCATTTGCAAGCTTTTGCCCCTGAGATGCTGGTTTTGTTTTCTAGGCCTGGAGAGACAAGCTTTTAGTTGCTTGCATCTGTCTTTTCTCATTTTAAATCAAACCTCCAGCATTTCACTGGCACCATTTGAAAACATTATTGTTTTGGTGGAAATGTCACATACCTAATGGTTCTTTGGGGAGAAGCCATAATTGCTTTAGCTGAAAAAAAAATGCATGCAATAAAATTATGAAGGAATAAATGAGGACTCCCGGCCCAAAGGAATGCAAAGTCGGGCATATCGTTTCTGAACTGTCTGCGTGGGTAGGAGAGCTTTGCTGTTTATTCCTAGACAATTCACAAATCTGTTCCCACACATGGAAGGAGGCAGAGCCAGCTCAGCTCAGGAGAGTCAGTGGGTGTGCAGACTAGCCTAATAAAAATGGGAAAAAGGGCTAGGGAGGAGGATTTCCTCCACACACAGGGAAAGAAAACCACATGAAATCATACTTATCGCTTGTGGTGGTCAGGAGATTTGTGCCATTGTTTATAAATCAAAGAGGATGTGTTCCCAAAGCTGTAACTTGATGATGCCTTTGCCTGATCCTCGAGGCTCCGTCTTCTCCTTCTGCAGACTGAAGCTGTTCAAACCAGTGGGAGATGGGTTTTGAGGAAATAGTTCTGGCTATAACCAGGAGTTACCAGGAGTTACTTGTAGGAAAATGCTGAACTGAATAAAACAATTCAGGACAGAGAGAAATCTGCACAGCCCAACATGTGCATGAAATGCATGTGAGCGATTGCATCTTCTTCCAGGCTTCATTGCAATGCCTGGAGCCTAATTTCCAACTCTGAGATATCATTTATATTAGCAATATCTAT
>JAUBOD010000735.1:1319330-1337651 GCA_032353885.1 Nothura maculosa
CGTTGTTCTCTGATATCAGATACATCCCACAGAGGCATCTTGTCAGCACTTTTTTTAGCAAAGGCATGTGGCTTACCAAAAAGAGGAACAGGACATTTTTCTTGCTATTTTCCAAGTGGGGAAATTATAAGGGTATTTCTGACAGTTGCAAACAGGCCTATAAGCTTCTATTAACCAGAAGTCTTGCACAACTTAGAAGTTTAGGCAGTCATATATTTAGTCTGTATTTAAACATTCAGAAGACATTCAAGTAGCATGAAAAGTCTTTGACCTCCTTTTCAGAAATGTTGCAGAAATTTTGCTCTGAGTCATTGTAAATAATGGAATGAAGTTGATTTCAAATTGTGTTTTATTAGTTCAACCGGTATGAAGAGTGCGCACAGAATTCAAGTCTGTGATTTATACAGCCACATATGAATGAAAACTTCCTAGATCCACAAAAAAAAGAATATATTAAAGTGACAAGCCAAGTCCACTCTTTTGCTCCTTCCTTTCTGCTGTCTTATCTGATGCCAAAGTTAGCAGCTCACATTAAGTTCATTGGCTTGTCTCATGTGTCTTGCTAAGAAAATTGTCCATTTTAGAGGACATTATAGATGTATATTTGGGCCTTTGAGTCCTCGATTAGGGAAACTCTTTGATTTTCACAATGGTTCATCTCTAGCTCTAGAGATTGAATGGAGCCGGGTCAGAATGTCAATTATACTATTTTAACCAAAATCTGATCCTAAATTTTGATCATAGTCTGTAATATTTAGGATTGAGGTAAGAATTTTATTGCCAAACAAGAAAAAGCAATGTTAATTTCTCTCATATTAAAGTTTACATTGCAGAAAAAAAAAGCAGCTCTATTCAAGCAGACTAAACTAGCCCAGAAATATTTCCTTTTGAGATTCAGCAGCAAGGAGAAGAATCTCAGCATTTTCTGCTTCTTCATCAGTCAGGGAAGATCTTTCTTGTGGCTATGGTGACGTCTCCATGCAGATAACCGCTAGTCATGAGCAGAACTCCTGGTCAGGTGGAGATGGCCTATGCCACTGGTGACCGTGTTCCAAGTGATACGCACATGTGGTGCATAGAGCCAGCATCGCACGCCGTATGAACACCCTGCCACATACACAAGCAGATGCCCTTTGATAACACAGATGTACTCCTGGGCTAGTGCACTAGTTCCAATCTCATGCTAGTTCCATCTCATGCTTTTTCTGGCTTTTTCTGGCGTTTTTTTTCTGCAGGCCTCCCTATGCCTCACTGTAGCTGAAAGACTCCTCTGCCTTCTCTGTGTATGTGATGGAAACAAATGAGTCCCAAGAGAGAGCAGAATGACCTTTGCACTTCAGCAGCTTGGCAGAAGTGCAGCAAGAGCCTTCAGATCCTCCTCCAGATCTCTGAGGAACCCTGGGAGGTTGACAGGCTTCAGAGGGGATTCCTTTCCTGTTCTGCTTTTTGCAAAGAGAAAGTGCCAGTGACCAATTTGGAAAAATTATGACACTCCCATTTGCTGGAAACGTGTGATAAACAGATAAATAATTCCTGGTGCTGGCCCCTCTCACACACTTCTTTTTGTAATTTCTTTTTGCCTGTTCCTCAAACTCCAATACAATGCTAGGAAAGAAAGCAGATGGAAAAATTGTGTGACTGTTTTTCATTGCAAATTGCTTGTTAAAAAGCAAGATGTTTCTTAAAAAAATAGATAATAAAAGCCTGCAGCTGGTTGAGAAATTAGAGTAAAATTGCAGTAAATTCACTATCCTGGTATCCCATGTGATCCTCTTTCTTCTTAAGTATCAAAAATATATATACTATACTTTAAAACTGTTTCCTTGACCTCATGCTCATTCCTGCAGATTCAGAGACATGTTTTTGAAACCTAAGACCTAAATTTCTGGAATTTGTCAGTAGAATTAAGAAATGTCACAAAGTGCAATAACTTGAATCTGCTAAGGATCATGTACTCACTAACACATGAAACAATTTTGGAAAAAATCATGAGACTTGATGCAAAGGAAGTACTCATGATTTTAGTGGAGAGTAGGTCATAAAAGTCACTCCCTTCCTTCCGACCATCATCCCCTGTAATATTTATTGAAAAGGTCAAATCAGAGATGTTAGGGTGCTTTCAAGAAAACAGTGATTTCTGAGCATGGAAAGGTGGTCCTGCTGAGTTTGAAAGATAGGTCTAACAGAGTTGAGGTTCCTAGTTAATTGCCAGAAGCCTTGACTGAATGAAGATGCTCTTGTTTAGATTCTCAGTGATTTATGAAAACTCCAATGGGAGCCTGACATACAAATAAGCGAGTGTGTTTAATGACCTTTGAAGATCTGTATCCAGAGCTCTCCTAAAACTGATGCTCTTCTTGAGCCCATATAAAGTTACGTGAGACAAAGACAAGCTCAGATAAATAAAACAAAATAAATTACTGAAACTGCTACTGTGTAAGGATAAATGCCTCTGGATATGGTTAGATAACTGAATGAAAAGAGTAAATACATCTGTACATTTGCACAGAGTCTAGTAAAACAGACATTAGTTGCCACTAAGGCATTCCTGTGCTACTCCAATATAGCAATAATACTCTACTATACAGAGTGAAGTACGTATGGCATCCACACATACAATGCTATACTATAGTATCTATTCCAATAAAACCATAATGCCCCAAAACAGCACTGTCTTCTCAGGTACAACTAGGGGCAGTGAGATGGTTGACTGTACAAAAAACAATAGACCAAGTGATGCTCTGGGTCGTGTTCAGCATCCTGCTATCACAAGGCACCATACTAGAAAATGTCTTTTATAAACTATTACAGTCCCCCTTAAAAAGAGATATAGTTCAGTGTTAATGATCTGGACAACTGGCACGTTCCCATCTGAGATGACAGGGCTCTGTGTCTACCATGGAAAATTTCTCCCACCTGGACCTAATATCAGATTGACTCCTGGAGATGGGCAAGGAAGAAATCCTAAGATACTCAAACTCATCTTGAGAAATTACCACCATATATATATACATATATATATATATATATATGTATCGCACAAATTCGATGCTTATGAAAGAAACAATAAAACCCCATCTCCCCCCAACTTCTTGTTTGATATAGAAAAGTTTGCATGCAAAAATTAATACACATTTATTCTAGCAAAACAAATAGTTTTAGTCTCCAAAAAAGGAACACTATTCCACAAAACTCAAGGTAATATTACATCTGAGAATAAATCTCTCTTGTAGTCACCAAGGTAGTTGAGGCATATCTCAACTATAGAAACCAGAGGTACACCAAATATATCAGCTGGCCTTGGATTTACTGAATTAGCTGTAAGAGAAAGAGTGTTGCTAAGGCCATAACCCTCACCTCATAGTTCAAAATATGTGGATGACTACACTGACACTTGCAGTATTGATATGCTTGAAGTTAAACAATTACTCAACTGAGTGGATCAGAGCCAAGCTTTTTTTTTCTGATAAAAGGAGAAATATTGGTCACTTGCTATTATTTCTGGGATAACGCAATCTACTTTGAAAATTGAAATCATAACAATTACTCTCCCATATTTCACTAGCAGAACATGATATCCCTGTACATGAAGCTAACTGTAAAACATTTCAGTCACAATGGATACATGTGTGTGGTTCACACAGCCAAAATTCTTAGCTTCCCCGTTTCCTCTCAAGATGTGATCTTCCAGTCATCCATGTAGCACGGCTGATGTGTGCCCCAGGATCACTTTTGGAGTTAACCAACCGATTCTCTCCTTGGTCTACATTGCTGCTTTAATTTAGATAAGAATTGAGCTTCTAAAGCTACTCTCCCAGTTGTTCCCATTTACTATGCTTTGGTTCATGCTGTAGGGCACTCTCTCAGAGCTTCTTTTGGGAGAAACTAACTAGAAATATTCACAGCAGGCACCTCATCTGCAAAAAGGCATTCAGGCCAGAGGACGACAGCACAACTAGTCTGAAGTTAACCTCCTCAAACATGCACAGTGTGGAGATCAGGTCTTCAGGATCAGCTGCTTCATTGTACAGATCAATTTCTGGCCCACTTTAGATGTTGCAAATCCTCAGTTTAATACTATCAGTCACAGGGCAGATATATCTGGAAGGTGAGATATAACCACATGAGTCCATAGCAACATTTGCAATTCATGAGGAAAAATCCGTAAGTGAGAGTTGCCCTGTGTTGGGGGGAGGATGGAGTGCAATCCAAAATCTATTTTTATTTCTGTGCATTTTAACTTGACAGAATTATAACCATGAATCAGGCAAAATTATCTTGCTACCTATAAATAAAAGCAAATAGCTGTATAAACATGACTTCTCATGCAGTCTCAGAGCTCAATAGATAGATTCCATCTAGTCCAACACAATTAATCTTTGGGGTTTTATGCACAATAGACCTTCTCTGAACTCCTTACAAGTGGTGATTATTTCTTTTTTCTTGAGTCCACTTTGTTGACATTAGCAACTCTCAGACAAAGATCTAATTTTTGAACAGATATGCTCAGCAGCTTTCATCTTCCTTATATTTATCCCGTTTGGTTCATAACCTGGGACTGTGTCCAGCAGAAGATTAAATGAACAGACTTTCTCTTAGGCTCACATGTCTCTCTCATACCCCCATTGATTTATATCGGATAAAATAATATATGATAAAAAGTATCAAAAAGAGACTTTTGGAGCCGAGGAGATAAACTGAGGTAAGGAAGAACTGGTTCAATATCTCTTTTACTCCCTTTTAGTTCCCACCACCACTACACAAGTTGTCCTTTTAACAAACTCTACACTTTTCCAGGATATAGAACTGCTGAAGACTCTGGGTTATTTTACTCTTTGTATCTTTTTGTCTTCCTGGGCTTGTATGCTTTCCAACAGAGAACTCTCGAAGACTTTATAGTAGACTTTTGCAGTTTTATGTAAAGATTAATTTGGGATGAACTTATAATTTTGCTCTCTATAAGCTGCCTTGAAAATCATATCTAACATCTCTAGCATTGTCCACCTGAATTAAGACCATTTTCATATGAATCCATTCACTTCACTCCTTTAATTCATACCAGTATATCTTTCTACTTATAACCAAGGACCATACCATATAATATGGTCTAGAACATACCATACCAATGCACAGCAAGAAGTAACTTTTCCCCTAAAAAAAAACCCAAAAAGATGCAAGTCAGAACAAGGCTGTATGATAAGTCAAAAAGCAGCTTAGCAGTAACTCGTTTCACACTTTACCTATATCTTTACCTGTACCTGTATCCCATTTGAACACTAGTAGCCTTCCAGCTTAGGTCTTCAAGGGTGCTGGCTGGCATGAAGGATTCTTAGTGCCAGAATGAGGCCTTAACGATGTGAGTAGCGTGTGAGGTGCAGTTTCACTAAGTATTCCTTTGCAAATACCCATGCTGAAGCTCTCCGGATTCTCTGCTATTCCGGTACACCAGTGTGTAGGCCTGGCACTATCATCTAACTCCCTCAAACTATATTAAATCTTTCTTTTGTCACCATGTTCACCACCTGTTTTTTGTCACCATCTTCAATTTTCACGAGGTGAAGATATAATCCATGAGCACCCATGCTGACTACTTCCTCATTTTCTGTTGAGTTCATTAATTCTGCTTATATGTTAATGTTATCTGCATAAATATATAGCAGTACACAGGCTGCAGTTCCCATAATAGATGTATATACATAAGCTATTTTTCCACTATCAGTATAAAGCCAGAATGTTCAATCCATATCACAAAATTCAGTAGATGAAGAACTAGCTGCCCACAAAGTATTATTGTTTTGTTTTCCTATGTTACCATGAACCAACTTTAACATTAGACCACATTGCTAAAGGTCTAATTTCATGACTATCTCTTACCTAGAACAGAGCCCTTTTGTAGTGCAAAAGGAACAAGCACAGGAAAAAAGTGGTCTTCTAATTTTTGGCTCATGGGGAGAGGCAAGATATTGTAGGACATTCTATGCATGCATCTGTTATGTGTAATAAACCTGCTGGATAGCCATCATTTCCTGAATGTAACACTTCAGCAGCAACACTCATGGCTCTTACACTTTGAGCCCTTTGTATTGAATGTTACCCAAGGGAAAATTTTCTCCATTCCTCTCTCCCGTAGTCTTTCTTGAGATTCCAGCATTGTTAGCCTAAGATACAACACACAGTGCCTGCAGCACAGGTTCAGATCTTAAACATAGGCAAAGCTAAGAAGCTCTGAGAGGACTTACTTGTCATTCTGGGCTGCATGTCTGCTACCGGCCTGCTCAGCTCCTACAGATGTACTTGCACCAGGAGCTCTCTCCTAAGCAGCCAGGCACACTTTGCTCTCTGCTTTAGGGCAAAAAAAATCTCAGACCTTTGCATTCAGCCCTTCATTTTCCTCCCAACAGCCCTTCATTTTCCTCAACAGTCTCTTCAGCAACTTTTGAAGTCTAGGATTTGTTTTCCTCCATTGGGCATGAGCTAGCGTTTTGATGTATGAAGTAGCTAAAAGATACCCGAGTAAAATAGACATTATATATTTGTATTTGGAAAGCAAACAAAAAGAGTTTCATCTCTTACTTCAATGCATCCTCAATACCAGCAATTTATTTAATATATTAAACTAAGCTAATGGCTTCTCCTTGTCTTCTGAAACACCCCACAGAGGTCTGGGACGATTCACTTTGGAGATTTAGTGGTTTCAATGCAGTTATTTCTAACTTTCACTGGAAAGCAGAAGTCTCCCTGATGTGGCAGTCAAATATGAATAGGTGATTTTTATGCTCTTTGAATATAATAGTTTGTGCTTCTCCCACAGCCCCACACTGCCTCTTACTGTCCTCTAAAAAGCTCCACTTTTAATAGGCTTTGCATGTTGTTTTTACATTACTCAGTTCTTCAGTTTCACATAAATCATAACTTCAAATAAAGAAAAATATCTTCAATTTCCAGTCTGCTCCACAGATAGAAGTAAATGGTCTGCAAGGCTCTTTTTTTCATCATTTCTAAATGTGTTTTGGAAGGTCATAGGACCCATGAGCACTTAATGGCTGTTTTTCCTGAGCAAGGATTACAAAATCCAAGCCTTTAGCTTCAGAAGCAATATGAAAGCAATTAGCACATTTTCAGAGGTGCCTAAAGTAATAAAAATGCTACAAGTTTAGGACTTATGTTTTTGGCTTTTATTCTTAGCATTGGACATAACTTTCAAACCAGTTATAGCACTATGCTCTAGATACATAGAAAAAAAAGATATTTCCTTTCCTATCAGTCTATGTATACATACTGACAATCTACAATTCCTTCTACAATTCTGCATTCTTCATCACAGTTGGTTCACTTAAGAGTTTCTGTAGCAGGTAATAGATATTGATTTGGATCACAGAAAAATACAAAGTAATTGGTAATGAAGACCGAGTCTTAGGACTTGGTGTGTAAGGACTCCACTGAAATTAGGAGACTTATTCTCTAAAATCTGTGGTTTGCCTGGTGATAACAGGCTGATTTTAGACAGCCAGGTGTTGTAACACTGCGTAGAAATTAGGCTTTCCAAAGTGTATTATTTTCATAAGGAATCAAAAAGCTTCAGGAATTCCCAACAGGAATTATGAATGATAATGGAGAAGAGGTTCACATTACTGATATAAGTAAGTCACGGCTCTCTTGGGTGTTTGCAGCTTCTTTCTAACTCCAGATTGGTCCAAAAGAGAAATATTTATGCAGTACAGTTAAAGGCAGCTATTGCACCATGCAGGAGATGAGCAATTATCCACCTTCTCAAATTTTACCTTGTTGGTATTTTACACTAGTGGACTAGGAAAGAGACAGGTTTTGCTAGGGTAGAAATGAATATGCAACAATGCGTAGTAGACAAACATTCAGAAACACAAAGTACCAAATGCTGCAAAGAAGATTTACACCATACAGTAATTACACTCTGAAGTCTCAGTATGTACTGACTTTACTTGGCATTTAGCCAGCTAAGAGAAGCCTTTCAGATCCCTCAGAAACTGCAGTAGATTAATCTTGTTGATAGTTGAAGTTAGGAATTGACTGGAGTGAAAATCCATCCCCTGATTTTACCCATTGAAATTCATGTTAAAAAAAACAAACAAACAAACAAAAACAACCTTTAACAAATCACTGAGAAAATACTATAGAAAGGATCTTGAAGGGACTCTGCTAACTCAGTTTCTGTTCAGCCGTGCAATGGAGACATCCCACAGCTCAAACTGTAGAACACGTGACACTGTGCAAAGGCATCAAAAGGAGCAGTCTTTGCTCCTAAAAAGTGAAGCTGAGCAAAACACAGGAAACAATATCTGGCTACACACAGGCAAGTTGCAGAACCCAGTGGAAATATTCTGCTGTGTAGAACAGGTGGTGACCCCATCTGTGAAGCTATGGTCAGGTTTAGGTAGGGTGCTGAGGGGTTGCCCAAGTCCTATGAGAAGAGCATGACAGCGAGCCATTTGTCATCTCTAAATTCATGCTGCTAAAATATATCATGGTTGTGTTTTGAAAATATAGACAATATTAAGAAGCAATTTCAAAAATCATAAGATTTCTACAATTTTATTGCATTTTTTCACTTAATTTTGGAGAACAAAAATACTGATGACAACTTCACAGTAATGAATTGTGTGAGAAAGAGAAAAAAAGCTGAGGTCTTCTCAGAGGTGGGTAGATAAAGAATAATGTTTTTTTCTTTTAAAAAACTCTTTTTAACAGAAGGTGTCAAAGTCCTGTGAGGCCTGGAAGAGCAGTGATGTGGTACAAAGTCAGGTCTTTCCGTAGCCAAGTCCTGTATGGTACATAAGTTATTTGCAAAGTATTGGCCTAAGTCTGCTTCCCTTAAAGCCAAATTTTAAATCCTCATTATTTTCATAAAGAGAAATGCTTAGGTAAGTCCCTTGTTTATGCTCTGCAAACTTTTAGAAATAGCTGCTCCAATAAAATATTCCAAATTACATGTTCTGGCAATGGATATCTACCCTGGAAAAGGTAGGTAAGAAGCTGTGGAAAGTGTAGAGGTGCTATGGAACATAGGAAGTGAGAGTAGACTTGAGGGCACCCACTGCAGGCAGAGGGAAGAGGGCACATGAAATCCGAGGATCATATGTGGACAGAAAAGTTGAGGTCTTGGAAACCTGTGGGTTTGGCAATGAAGGAGAGACTAGAACTTCAGTTAAGATAAACTGAACACAGTAATAGTTCAACTCACTCATGGGGCTAAAAGGTGTATGTAAGGTCCTGCCCCTCTACTCTGCTCTGGTGAGGCCGCACCTGGAGTACTGTGTGCAGTTCTTGGGCCCCCTAGTATAAGAAGGACGTGGAGCTTCTAGAGAGGGTCCAGCTGAGATCAACAAAGATGATTAAGGGACTGGAGTATCTCTCGTACGAGGAGAGACTGCGTGAGCTGAGCTGGTTTAGCCTGGAGAAGAGAAAGTTGAGAGGGAGTCTGATCAACATGTACAAATACGTGAGGTGAGAACGTAGGGAGAAAGGGGCCAAACTCTTATCGGTGTTGGCCAATGATGGGACAAGGGGCAATGAGTATAAGTTAAAACATAGGAAGTTCCATCTCCATGTGAGAAAGAACTTCTTTACTGTGGGGGGTGACAGAGCCCTGGAAGAGGCTGCCCAGGGCAGTCTCCTTCTCTGGAGATCTTCCAAACCCATCTGGATGCCGCCCTGTGCCACATGCTCTGGGTGTCCCTTCTGGAGCAGGAGGGTTGGACTAGATGGTCTCCAGAGGTCCCTTCCAACCTTAATCATTCTGTGATTCAGTGAAGGTGACAAATACATGCAAACTATGGTATGCTGGCACTGGCTCATAGCTTGCATATCTTTATATATCCCATGCAGCTATGATAGAGAAGATCTGTTGGTGAGTGACGGAAAAGATTAGCACAATGTTGCATGTTATTACAATAACATAACAGAAAAGTACTGCTACAACTTAACACTAAACTTTACACTTTCTTACACCGAAAAAGTCTAAATATGTTATCATGAAGTGTTGAAAGATTACTTGTCCATTTGGCTTCAAAATGAAAAAAACAGCTTGGTTTGACTGAAGCTTGTCAAAGACTTCTCAGAGGATATTGAAAACATGTTTTCTGTGTTGTTTTTCACTAGGCAGTACATAGTAACATAAAGAGGAATAAGAAAATATCAATTTTAACCTGCTGATTCTTACTTATGATGGATTTGCCCACTTTTTGATATGTCCAAAGCAAGTGCTGTGCAACATGAATCAGAAAGCAGCTGTAAAGACCCAAGGAAGCATCAAAGTAGAGGGCAATGAAGCAATACCACAAAAACACTAATAATATTTTGCCTTGAGGACTAGCCCACATGAAAAGAGTATTTTACTTGTATGCATTTAGAAAGCCCACAAACAGAAAGGAATTTGCAGTGGTTGTATCATAGCCTCTAGTGGATACTTATCTGCATCATTAAACCACCAAGCACTCCCAACATCATGCCCTCTCTGACTATCCATGGATAGTTCTTTGCCTCTGCAGAATATGAGCAATTCTCAGGAAAGTCATCAAGGTCTACATTTCATCTTAATTTTGTACATTCCTCTACAGTCAGTGAAGAGAGAGGCAGATGGGATTGTCTGATGCAAAAATGTACCACTGCATGCAGATAGCATTACTTACTTTTGGATAAATCATCATCTGCAGGTACTTACCTTTGACTACATAGCAAAAAAGATTATTTTACATTAGAAGTCCATCTTTTAAATGGATTAGGAAAGGTGAAGTGATTTCTAGTCCTAAAAGTCATTCAAACCTATTGGGTGTGAAATTGCCCAAAGATATCTTGCGATAAATATGAGTGGGAATGGTACAGCTTAGAACCACAGAAGACTTGAAACTGGTAAAATGGATCTATTGCACAGAAAATAGCTACAAGACCTATGCACAATAGTATGGCATAAAATATCCCCTCCCATGGTTATGCCTTTAATGACTGTATGCACACGTAGATGGTGAAGACTCAGATAGCTAGCTGCTCCCATGTAGGAAGAAGGATGTATATTTGCCATTGTGGGAAAGTTTGTCTTTTTGATCCAGTATCCCAAAAGAACAAGACTTACACTTCCCTATGTGTCTGTGTCCATCTCCACTTCTAACAACTATGGCAATGTTTGATAAAAAAACTCAAATAAATAAATCATAGGAGTAAAAGACCTAATTTAAATAAAGCAGGCAGATTGACAGAGGAATTCCATGGCAGAAAGACTTCAGATCACCATTCACTAGTTATCAGAAGATCAAGACAGAGCACATTATGAAGGGCACACATAGATTTTTTTTTAATCCACTTTACTAGACAACAGAGAATCCAGCCATAAAGCCAGCTCTTTGTCTCTGTAGGCTGTATGATCTAATGAAAAAGGAATCAATTGAAGGACTTTGTATGAGTCCTATATGTATTCTTGCCTTTAGTTTTAAACACACACCTCCATAGCACATTAACAATTATTTCTTGGAATATAGAAGACAAGGCTGTTTTAGACAGATTAGTGAAGAGGAACTGTTGTTGTTGATAGCAGCCAAAAGTCATCTGATCATGCAGAGCCTGCAGCACAATCTGATACATGCATGAGAGCACATATTTGTTTCTCAAAAGTCTACTACAGAACCAGCAAGGGAGTATTATGAGCAGTGTTTTGAGATAAAGCACTTCCACTCCTGGCCTGTAAATTCAATTGGGAATTGAAAGCCAGGCCGTATGGTCATGTATCTTTTTTCTTCCTGCTGATGGGCCATTTCTAGCAGTAAAAAAAAAAAAAAGGCTGGAGGAAAACTGTAACTTATGCAAGACTTGCTTTGCTTTCTTTCCTTCCAACTAGAATTTTCCTATCCTCACAGAGGTGCAGCTCAGAATAATGCTTGGTTCTGTGGCTGTGCTCAATTAACAATCCTTTGAACAAAGAATGATCCAAAGCAGTAACTTCCTTTTCCACAGAGCAGCTTAGAGAAGCTCTCCCGCTGGTGCTGGTATCACAACTGAACTGAAAAAATGCACACACATGTACTCATCTCCTTGCAGATAGAGTTGTATTTTGCATGGGAGTATAGTATTCCCAGTATTCCCATTTTTCCCCCAAAGCCTCACTTTAGCCAGCTCATGTATTAATAGAGAAAAAGAACAAAATTTTAAGCATCAGTAAGGGACTTGGGGAAAGGAGGGAGCGAAGGCCAAGAACAAGTACAGGTGCTGTTAGTCTCACCTAGTTGTCTTGAGAAACTGGTACTTCCAAGAAAGATTAAAAAAAGATGTTCTAGTTTGAAGAACCCATCCTTACAGCCTTCATCAAGCGTGCAGAGAAGGTCATAAATCTAGGGTAAACAGGCAGAAAAGACATTTACTTTCCATCTCCAAAAGATGACAAAATGACCTAGCCCTTAATTCTCCGTTTATATCCAACATTATATTATCCATTTTGACCAACAGCTGGAAAACTACAAATTATTCAAGAAGGGATTATCTGCTATAAACCCATCAGTAATGTAGAGGCCACTTACCATTTGTTCATATCTAATCTTTTTAATAGAAGTAGTAACAGAAGAAATATTACTGCTGCACATTCATTTAGCTTAGCAGATATGGTTAGACCTGTCTTTTCCCATACTATTCCTCTGAGACATCTCTAGTATTTAAGGCAAGGCTGCAGGGGACTGGAGGAGGAAGGAAGAGAGGTATATCAAATTTTGCTGCTTCAAGTAAATACGGCTTATTTGTACCCATTTTGTTTCCTGTCAAGGGGACAGATCCAGCCTAAAGAGTGTTCCAGTTAAAACCCACATTTAAGAAACTTTTTCTCTACCAACCCCTTCTTTTTGCAAAGGTTCAGCTTTACCACAGTGTCTTTCTTTGTGTTCAGAGAAGAACTGTTCAGAGAGCTGACTGTTGCTCCTATTTTCTGCTTTCTCAAGCCAATGCCATAAGGAAAAAGGTAGAAACCTTTTTTCTAGACCTCCAGTCTAATTGGAGCAAGCTCATAAGTCCAAATACCCAGATCTACAGTTCACGAGAGTGGGTAAGGCAGCCCCAGGAGCTATACTCAACCATGCCATAGTCCCTCTGGACAAGGCAGTGAATTTTTTCAACTCAACAAGCTTTATTTGCTCCATTTAAAATGAAGATCGTGGTAACTAATTAGATTTTTGGAGCTCCTTCCTTAAAAGGCAGATGCCAAACACTTTCACAAACAAATAGGAGTCACAGTGAAGTCACAGCTGAGCAAGTATGGCTGGAAGCAGGGCAAAAGAGTCACAAATGAGGAACATGCAGTAAGAAAGTCTGCAGCTCGGAGAGGGAGGGAGTGTGTGCAAAGAGAAGATAGCTTTTATTTGAAACACATGTGTGCTGGTTAATCAGGGCTGGGACCTGGGATCGGGTGAGAATCTGCAGTTAGGAGAAGGTGGCAGACATAGGGAAATCATTTTTTATTTCAAACAGATGTATTGAAACAGCCTTATGTTGATGAAACTCGGTAAGGGAGAAAGTTAAAAAGGGGTGTACTGCAATGGAAATTGGTAGCTGAGAGGCAGAAGGGAAAATGATCGCTAATAATAGGCACCTGTGATCTCTGCACGTGCATGGTACAGAGGCGAGAGTGGGACTCAACTGTGGAGCAAGTAGAACGTAAAGTCCCAGCCACGGCTGCTGTGTAAACCAAGAGCCCAGCTTGTCCAGAAGGAAGGGAGGGGGGAGTATGAAACAGAGGGTGTGTGTATATATATATTTATATACATGTATATATATATATATATATATATATATATATACATGTATGTATATATATATATTTATATATATATATAAATGACTGACTTCAAATGCAACAGAAGTTTCACCCTTAATATACAACACTGAAGAAGCATTCTGAGTCCTTTATCTCTCCCTACAGCACTTCTGTACTCTCTTAATATTTATAGCAGGAGATCTGAAAAAGATTCTTGTGTTTTTGTCAAAAACTTCATAATCTTTGTCATGAAATGTGAAGAGAGAATCTCGCATCTTCCTTTCATTTTACCTTTTCCTTTAAAGCAATGTGTTAGCTATGTTCATAATTTGGTTTAAGGTGAGCTGTTATCAGCTTTGCCTCCCTAGGGAGTCTGCAATCACAAACAGCAGGAGGTTTTGTTTAAAAGCATAAACACGTACTACTGTGAGTAAATGAAAAACAAATTCAGTATGGGCAAGATCAGACCAATTTACATAAAATAGCAGAGGAAAACTGGTGAAATCTCTGATTGTTGTGATTAATAATTTCAAAAGCAAATAAATGTTTGGATGCTGTGCTCAGTGTCCAGGCTTCCATCACTGTCAATGAAGATCTCATCAGTGTTATCACTAGAGACCAGGATGGGATCCATGTTAAAGGTCTTTAGGTCTAAATAAAATCCATCTCCCCATTGGCTAGGCTGTCATCTGCTTTTCTAAACCACGCTTTAGAAAACGAGACTCAGATGGATGTGCCTGTCTGAATTCAAGAAGCCCTCTTTTAATCAGGAGAATCTGAAGCGTTTCTTTTTTCCTACAACAGGTTGTGTAAGAGAGAAGGACCCATGTCACTTTAACACATATTTTTAGGCCCCCAAGCACTCAGATACACAATGAAGGTACAGTAACAAAGAGCACACACTCTGCCAATAAACAATGACTTATTAGTTCTAGGAAATTTGCTGTATTCCAAAATCCAGCATAAAAATAGCTGAATTTTCAAACACTCTCGGGCAGACCTTAGCCTTGAAATTTTTAATTCAGTTGCCTGAACTATAACTGGAGCAGCTTTTAATTAAAACTTTGACCCAATAACTGTTGTCTTGTTCTCATATGTGGGTGAAAAGTGCTAAGCATCTGTATTTCAGATGATTTTTCATGAATCCAGTACAAAGAAGCAACTGGCGTTGCCTGATTTTGGGTTGCACTGAAGTAGGAAATCGCTGTTCTGAACCTCTGGGGTGCAAACTTCCTCTTTCAGGGGTCTGTCCCCAGGAAATGAAGCAAAGGTCCTCCACCACAGCCACAGCTGACTATGCTGAGGAGAAAAGAAACCAGTAGATGCCAAAGTGCCTGCTGCTTGCACCCTGCTGTAGCAATCATCTCCAAGGATTTCTTTAGGAGATAAATTTTCTTTCCTTTTGCTTTGGATATCAGAGAGAAACTATGGTTGATGCAAAGAACTAGAATTTGCATTAGTAGTTAGTGTACTTTTCTGAGTTTTTCTTGGCTCTGTCTTTTTAAATAGTATTGCCAGTTTGCAGCAAAAGGCAAAGTAGAAATCCATGGGAAAGAAAACTGAACTAACATCTTGAGAAAAGCTGTTTGCTATCAGCTTCTGCTGGTTTCAATCCACCGCATGACTAGAACAAGGCCATTTTATGCTCTAGGTTTTCCTTTCAAAATCCAGACACAAGGGAAGTGCCTGTCAGAAATCATTAGCATCTTAAACAGGGCTTTCTATAGACAGACATTAGGATGTATTTGAAAACACCCGTGTACATTTTAAAATGGGAGAAATGTACTTTTTCCAATACTTTTTGGGGGTATAGGAAGGAGAAATGTGCATTGTCTGTTTCTTTTGGGACAGATTCACTACAAATCATTTGACCAGAAAGAAGTTTCCTTCACTTCTCTAGCGTATAATGAAAGAATACGGAGTTGTGAGTTAAAGATGAAGGTGAAACTCTGGTTCCAGGGAAATTAATTGGAATTCTGCCATTGATTTCAAAGGGGCCACTGTCTCAATCAACATATAAACTTCATTTTGTTCTGCCTTGATCTGAGAGTTACTCTGTAATAGTGCTACATATGAAGTGGATTTTTGTTTCTGTTCTCTGTCCAAAGTAGGAGAGAGGGGTGGGGCAGGAGGAGGAAAATCATTTCCAGTCAAAAAAAACCCACTGTTTGTTTTGCTAAAACAATAAAAATTCACAATCCATTTTTGTCACCAGAGGTATTTCTTTTGTCACAGTGGATTTTAGAACTCTCACATCTCTCAGGCTTCTGTCTTCATTTGTTAATGAAAACAGTTTTCAAGCAAAAAAAAAATAAATGTATTTTTAATAGCCAACAAATTGTTTTAGAATTTTCTAAGTCTTCTGTCACCCAGTGTTTTTCTCAGATAGCACTCACCAAACTTAAAAGGAATTCATTTGAATTATTGAGAAACTCTTTCCTAGAAGGGGAAAAAAGTCAGATCTACTGAAGATTTCAAGCTGGCCAGGCCTGCTTACCTTACCTGAGAGTGAATTGGAGTTGTATTCTATGGGCTATATTCAATTTCTTTACCTTTGTTTGTGTGTGTGTGTGTGTGTGTGTGTGTGTGTGTGTGTGTGTGTAAGCAAGCCACAGGTAGTATAGCCCAAAATTTAGTTGCAAATGACAGAATGAAGTATATTCAAGATTCTGATGTCTCTAGCTTTGAAAATGCTGTTACCTTTTATTACTTCAAAAACATCTGTAAAATAACTCTCATTTCTTTCAGTTATGGATTTGAAGGAAAAATGTCGTTGCATATGGACAGAGTCATAGACAGGATCATAGTATAACCCAGCCAGTATAACTGTTAGATTTTAGGGGTTTGGAAATGATTGGGGATTTTTGATTTCTTTGTTTTGTATATAAATGTAATATAGGCTTGAGCAGTTCAGACTTTACACAACTCAAATAGAAATGGAAAGTTCTAACCGCAGATTAAATTATCTGTATTGTATTATGAATAGCCAGCTTGGTTGAGAAAGGACATTTGACTTTGCAATGTGGAAGATATTAGCAAACACTTAAGAGAAACCACAAAACTTCATGTATTTACCTGGAGTAAGTCTGCAACATCTGCTCAAACCCTACAGAGTCTACACTGTAAAGAACACAAGTCAACTTGTTGGTCATTCCTCTGAACTTGAAGCCAGATGAGCAAATACTAGCAATTTCATGGTACAATCACTCTGATCATTTCAGTATGGTTGCTGATTTTTTTTTCTTTTTTCTTTTTCTTTCTTTTTGTTTTTTTTTTTTTCAGATGATGACACAATTTTTGGAAAAGTATTGGACCGCACTTGCAACATTTTCCCCTCTTACAAAGATTAGGTTGTGTGAGTCGCAGAGCTCTGAAACAAATGTTCTTATTTCTCTAATTGTTTTTTATCTGTTAAATAGATTACATTCCCAGACCTTGAAGTTTACTTTAATGTAGTTAGCACTGCTAGCCACTTTCTTCTTGACCTGAAATTTCCCATTTTGTATTCTTGCTCAATGAAGCAGAGTTTTTTAAGGATACTTGTTATTTTTATCATATATTATTTAAATCACAGCTAAGAGTGTTCAAAGAACTCTATCAGGTGGAACCAGATGTGCTCAGCTGAGAGTCTTGACAGATGAGTGAAGAGAGATTATTTGCCTCAGCTGTTACTACTATTGGAGATTTTTAAAGTCATTCGACATAGCCGTGGTGTACCACAGCAGCAAAAAGACACAGGCAGATACAAATGCATTACTGTATTTATACAAAATCATGAATATTCATTGCAGTCTGCAAAGCAATAGGTCCCAATCTTAGGTACCTCACAATCCAAAAATGACACAAAGTGGTAAGTGATGACAGCAGGCAAAAGTGTTTGACAGGAATGGAAAAGAAACATTACAGGAGAATACACATAGTTTCCGATGTCTTGTTGGTTCTCCATCACTTCTTTTATATCTCGTTTTGGGAATATTAGATTTGCTTATCATGCAGACAGGATTTAATTAATTCTGTGTCATTTTGGAAATAGTCATATACTTCCAGATATCTGTAAACAAATTTCTGTTTTCAAATGAGGTGGGCAGAGTGTTTCTTGAAGTGTGAATATGAATGAGTAAAAACTATATTCTTAATGGGAGTTTTTAAATCTTATCCTAGGATCTAATTTTGGAACTTGGTCAGGATTTCTGAAATGGATGAAGTCAAATTAGAAATTTATTAACTTAAAAAAGTCCAAAAATTGGAAATCCCTTCTTCCTAGTTCTCTGCTTTTGTAGTAAAATTGGAAAAAAAAGCATATATTTTTTTCCAGAAGGAAAAATTGAAAGAGAAAAAAAAACCAAGAAAATCCAAGTATTCACAAACTAAAATAAATAAATTAAGGTATAAGTGTGTTCCACAAGTGCATTTCCTTACAATACCCATTTTTAGACCTGACAAAAAGAGTGAGTATCTCATACAAAACACAAACAATAACAACGGTTGGACTTGAAATAACCTTGAATGAAGATTATGCTTTCAAAGATTGTGAAAATCCAAAGGAGTGCTCACAAAAA
>JAUBOD010000735.1:1338762-1352085 GCA_032353885.1 Nothura maculosa
TTTCTATGTAGAAATATTTCCTAATATTGAAAAGGAAGCTGCACCTGAACCTCCCCTGGTGCAACTTGAGGCCATTTCCTCTAACTTGAAACTCCCTTGGTGCAACTTGAAGCCATTGGCTCTTGTCTTATCAGTAGTTATCCTGGAGAAGAGACTGACCCTCACCTCACTACAGCCTCCTTTCACATAGTTATAAAGAACAGTAAGGTCACCCATGAGCCTCTTCTTCTCCAGATTAAATAACTCCAGCTCCCTTAGCTGCTCCTCATAAGGTCTATGCTCCAGCCCTTTCACCACCCCCATTGTACCCATTGTCACCACCCTCATGGACAGGTTCCAGCATCTCCATGTCTGTCTTGTAGTGAGGGGTCCAAAACTGAGCAGACTATTTGAGGTATGGCCTCATCAGCTCTGAGTACAGGGGAACAATCATTTCCCTGATCCTGCTGGCTAGACTGTTCTAACACAAGTCAGGATACCAGTGGCCTTCTTGGCCACCTGGACACCAAGACTTCCTAGGTCCTTTCTGCCCAAAGGAAGGTACTTAAGATACCAAATTTGTCCTTTGACCCTTTACGCTTGGCAGAGAGGGAAGAAGGAAACCATTTCATCTCCACTTTACTCCCTTCAGAAGTGGAATTCACCTGATGCTTGTGGAAAAGTGAATTCCATATATCTTCATAGTCTGTAGGAGACCTATACTAGCAACTTGGATTTTATGCACAGGAAGAAGGATACTAAAACACAATAGCCTGTGAATCAAGCAAACATCTGTTTGCTCTCCACTTCTAAGAGCACATACTAGTCCATTGCTCATCATTTCTGGATCACTTTTTATCTGTTGTTATCACCTCCTCACTGCCATAAGGGAACCACTGCAGTCAGTATCCACAATTTGTACTCTCCATATTCCTTTCACAAATTTAGCTACAGCCAATTCTTAATAGCTTGCACAGAAACTCAATACTTTTTCCTACATATCCTAAATGAGACTCCTAAAGCTGGAGGTCTGGAACTCCCCCAAGAAGTCAAGTCCAGGTTACACTGCAGCTGACATAATGTTCGATTGAAAAAATAGCATGGACAAGCAGAATCAACCTTAGTAGTAACATCCTCTGGCTTTAGATATTCACCATATGTCCCAGTATTTTGCATGTGTGACTAGTCCACAATGCAGTGTGTAATTTCGTTAACTATTGTATTCATCTGCTGCAGAACTAAGTTAGAGACTGTCTAATATCTTCAAATTGCTCCATTTCAAATTAATGAGGCTTCTGGCCTCCTAAGGGCACCCCAACTTTGGTTTCCAGCATCACCTCAGTCAAGGGCAGGAAGCTCTCCCCGCAGGAGAGTTTTAAACGTACAATCCCCTTCCAGTTCAGTGTAATTTTCTCAGCAGGCCTAAGTTTAATTCAGCATATCTGCTGTCTTTCAAAGATAATGAGAAAGTTTTAGAAAGTTAACCACTGACCAACCAGTTTTCACAGAGCAGGCTACTTGCTAAGGACAAATTCTTTACAGAGAAACTCTATAAAACACAGTGTTCACATGCATGGTATCTGATAACTCCTTCAAGACTCTGTCTTAAATACAGAACATATTTTTTAAGTACTCAGACTTGTCATAAGCCCTTAAAGAAGTCTTTTTTGCACATTCATCTCTTTTCTTGTGTTCTCTACCCACAAAAATAATGTATATTCTTCTTCACTTCCTTCAGGTTGAAATTTGCATGGTTTAGAAACTGGTGACATGAAGCTTCCTATCTATGAGGTCAGGAGTACAGAACTAAATTTATGTTTTATGTCCTTTACACATTAGTCTTTGAATATCCTGTTGTACACGTGTCATTGTCTATATTACAGAGGCATTTGATTGGAACACCCTTTTCTCTATACATATCTCTACACATGTAAATTTGTTTGAAGAACAAAAAATAATTTGAAAATTGTAAAGGCAATACTGGGAATGTTTCACTTGCTACTACTGCTGTAAATTAATGAGAAATCTGCCTCCTTTAGCTACCTAAACTGTGCTTAAAAGTTAGGTCTGAAGTAAGTGCCTGAGTGTCCTTTACAGCCAGCAGAAGAGGAAATGACCGCCAACCTCTAGGTGTCCTGTCTAACAAACTTAAGTCCTGTCTAACAAACTTAAGTAGCTAAACTTATATACATTAGGGCCTCGTCCCATCCTAGATTTCCAAGCTCATTTTAGCACGATCCATAGAATTCATGCATTCTGTTAAAATCAGAATCTATTTCTTACTCTTTGTCCTTTTTCACCTTGTCATATAATACTTTTTACAAAAAATATAGTTTCCATCTAAACACCTTTATAAGCTACCTGATTCTCAAAAGAATTCAATGACATAAGCGTAAAAAATATCTTGTCTGAGGTAACTTTTAAGCACTGAAAGTTTCTGAAATTTCAGCCTTAAGTTACATGTCTTAAAGAAAAGAAGCAGGATCGTCTTAAAAGTCCTATCCCATGAATAAAGCATGATAAGAAACGTGCCTGAGCCCAAACTACAGTTCTTAACATATGTAAAAACAACCACTTTGGCTGATTTTGCATCCCATCTGATCTCAATATCTAGTTTTTGCCCTAATTCCAATGGAAAAAAACCTTTCCTTTTCTAAAAGGTTCTGGGTCAAATTCAGAGGTTTAGACTACCTTTTGTTTCTAATGGCAATGGCAGAGTGAAAAATACCACAGCCTAAAGCAAATTTCTTTAGGGGCAGACAGGATGTAACCAAATGTTTAAAGGAATTGATACCTGAGGCAGCAACATATGTTTTGCTTAGACATCCTTTTCTGCTTCTAAATATAAAAGAAATTAAGGGCTAGATCTAAAGTGAAAATTGTGTGTCTAAAACAGGAGTTAGGTAAATTTCACATGCCCAAAACCAAACTTGCGGTTAAAAATCTTTTCTTAATTAGTATTGAGCATGAGCTATAACTTCAACTCAATCTAAGTGCATCAGGCTCAGTACCATGAGGGTCCTCAGAGCTCAGCTTGGAGGAATTCCCTGTCTACAGCAGCTGGAAGGACAACATCTAAAAGTGAGGTTCCTGCAAAGTGGTCACCCCACTGGTTTAGTCTGTCTTCAGGGGCCTCCAAACATCATTATTAAGTCCTGTTCTGAACATTTTCATTGGAGACACCTCTATACACAAAGAGCTTCAGACACACGGGCAGCCAAGCTGGATCTTTCTTTGTAGAAAGTTTTCATTAGAAAATGGACGATTCCTAAGTACATTTTCTTGCCTTGACAAATGGCTATATTGTGTAATTTTTCTTTCAATTTTCTTTAATCTATAGACAACAGCAGCTTCCATTTACAACTCCTTATCAGGGAGGTACTGACACATCACTTACTGTCATAGCTTCAGAGAAAGAGTCATTAGTGGCAGTACAGAAAAAAAAAGTAAGCAAAGTATTAGCTGAAGTGCTTGGGCTGTCATGTAACAGTAAATATTTAAGAAGTATTTCTCTTCACTTAGTTGCTTTTAAAGATACTAAGGATTTTCTTAGATGAGTTAAATTATTTTAATAGCTGCTTTCAGGAAAAAATAGGTTATATGTATGAACTCTATGAACCTGGGAAGTACTTAACATGCATTTGTTAAAATTTTGTAATTGGCTGAAAATAACCAGGAAAGTACCCATATTAACTTCCTTGTACTCAAGATTTTTTTTCCACATTTCTTCCTCATATATGAAGAGATACTACTGACTAATGAAGAGATAGCAACGAACTCTTTGTTGGGATCAATCTCCCAGATAATTTAGAAACATTTACCTTATGCAAAAAGTTAACCACTCTATTTCACAGTAGTTGGGCGCTGTCATAGAAATAACAGAAAGAATACTTCAGTAGTGGTCAATCAGTTCATTAGTATTCTCCACGTTTGACTAAAATGAACTCTGAACTCTGTTAATAGAGATGGATCGTCTTGGTAACTCTCAAATACTGAACACAGATGTCAAGTGCTATTTTTGTAGGAAAACCAGGAAAAGAGGCAGATGGGACATGTAAGATTACAAAACAAATGACATTCTTCAGCAGAGAGATTTCCAAGAAGCAGGTTAAATACTTAGCAGGCTTATCTCTATTTCACAATAATTTAAAATTCCTGTAAGTATAGTACGTGTTAACAGTCTGAGCACTTGCAAATATAGTTCTTCTCAAAGGTAAAGTGAAGGCTTGCTGCTTTTGTACTCCATGTTAGGAACTCAAAAATCACTAGAGTTTGGAAAGCTAAGATGCAAGCTATCAACCTCAGGCCAGTGATGTTTATTATCAAATTCTGCTCAGCATTCTTATACTAAAACTAAGTAGTGTAGGAGATGATTGTTAACATGAGAAATTTGCCCATTTTTGGCTCTGTGTTCAAGAGAACAAATTGTCATCTTTATGACATTAAGATCCACATTTTGATCATCTTGGAGAGATATTTAATTCCATATAGGCCTAAAATATGTTATTTAAAAACAAATCACCGAAGAACAGCAAATGATAATAAACTGAGAGGAATAGTTGATATCTCAGAGGGCTATGTTTTGTCCCTCAATGTCTGAACAACTATTTTTCTTTTGATTTTGTAAAGTAAAATGCAAAAAAAAATTTTTTTAGAATAAATTGTAAGAAGCAATATATATTGTAAAAATATTTTCTTCATAATTTAAACCACAAGAACAATAGAAATTAATTCTTATATAGATAGGATGCACAGACACATCAAAAATCAAAATCATCCATTTGGGTGAGTGACTGGGATTAGATTATTGATAAAATAGAGTGTCTCCTGAAATTACAGTTTAAGAAGTCACATGGCTTCCACCGCAATGTTATGTGTGCACTGCCTAATTCAGTTTTACATAATAAGATGTGAAAAAATGCAATCTTCATTCTACAAATGGAGAAATCCAGGACAAAAATGCTTTCCGAGAATATGACAAATTGATGTCTCCTTTCAAAAGTACACAATTTCAGGCTCACAGCTCAATTTTGCAGCTGAGTTCTTAAAAATATGTCCTGTAAGTCTTGCGAGGCAATCTACATACAGTTCTAAAATACAAAATGTTATCACTTTTTGACTATTCCACTGAGTTGCTGTTTCAACAAGACTTTTCAAATGATAAAATTAACCATTATATAATTACCATCTTGGGTGAATATATTTCTGGCAAGGACAACCGGGATTTCTCTCAGCATTTATGCTTTTAGAAGTTCATGCCTGAACAAGATAAGTGAGAGATGTGCATATTCTCAGGGACTGCTGTTAAAAGCCATAACCACAGATCCATCTACCAACAGAATTGTTTCTTCTTCCTCCAGTCAAGTAATGTGTACAGCCATTTTCCCAGGACTAGGAAAAATACAGATCTTCACATCAGATTTTCTTATACAGTCCTGGAATACCATATTCAAGGGCAACAGTAACCTATGAACCCTCTTTTTAATGTTAGTCATAGCATATAGTCTATTTTCACCTCTAAGTCTGAAAACATAGCTTATCTTAAAGCTGGGAATGGATCATCTCCCGTATGAGGAAAGACTGAGTGAGTTGGGCCTATTCAGCTTGGAGAAGAGAAGGCTGAGAGGGGATCTGATTAACATGTGGTTATGTTCATGAAGGGAGAATGTCAGGAGGAAGGGGCCAAGCTTTTCTCACTGGTGGCCAGTGACAGGACAAGGGTAATGGGTATAAGTTAAAACACAGGAAGTTCCATCTCCATGTGAGGAGAAACTTCTTTCCTGTGAGGGTGCCAGAGCTCTGGAACAGGCTGCCCAGGGAGGCTGTGGAGTCTTCTTCTCTGGAGGCCTCCAAACCCACCTGAATGCCACGCTGTGCCTCGCACTCTGAGTGTCCGTGCTTGAGCAGGATGGTTTTACTAGATGATCTCTAGAGATCCCTTCCAACCTTGAACATTCTGTGATTCTGTGAAGAAGGACTGAAGTATTTTTAACTAGAGACTAACAATGTGGTTTTGTTTTTGGCTTCTTAAGTCACCAGGTATCTGTGTTTCAGGTTTTCTCAATGAAGTTGGTGAAAAGAGGAGTAATGGCTGTAGTATACCCAGCATAGCAAATGCTTCTAAAAGCTGGATCTCCGTGTCCAGTAAGGGCACTGTAGGGTAAGAAGGATCTTTCAAAATCTGGCCTTGAAAGTGAACATTTTTGTCTGAAAACGTAGCCTATATATTTCTCCCTTTGGCAACATAATGGGCAACTCACTAGAGGTTGTTTCAGTAAAACCCTAATCAAAATCTCTTTCTGGTACCTAAACCTAGTATATAAACCAGGAAATCCATTATTGTCTAAATTGAGATTCTGGCAAATGTACTGTTTTAACAAAGGCAATGCACTCAGGGCTGTTTGCCTCTGGCTTTCTGATTCCTGTGTAGTTTGAGCAAGACCTGTCCAAATGGCCATGTGCAACATGAACATCTTTCAGCACCTAACAGGGAATCACGGTACTCCACTGGCTTCGGACCAATGCTGTCAAAGCCAAAATGATGCACCCATTCAGCAAAGGCTGAATGTGGCCGTAATACTCCCTTTAACTTGCTCAAAACTATTTCTACAGCAAAATCTCTGCACATTCTTATAAAAAAAAGGTTAACTAAAGACAAAACTCCTATGACTAATTAAATAGCAGTTTAAGTATAGGAATTAGTTTCAGATTTTAACAGAATGCAGGCAGACAGCAATCCAGATTTTTTAGCCTGAAGGCAGGAGGTTATTTATCTCCTGCGTTTTAATGAGAGTTTCAGAGAAAAACTAAGAAATTATTCCTTTTCAGCCATACTACTTCACTAGTAGTTTGTAAAATTATTATCATTTTGTCAATCCCTTAGTAAAAGAAAACATGTCAAATTGACCATAATAGCCAATTTAGCAGGCCCATAGAGAATGTGATTACTATCAGGGGTAACAATTTGGGAAAAAACCTTCACTTACTATTAACTAGAAAACACTCTGGAGTCTCTGCAGGCCCCTACTACAAACTCCATTGTGCTTTCTATCATCTACTGTCACAGTCAGATGAGGTAGTCAGGAAAAATCTCCCAGCCACCTTATAGAACCTTTTTTTTTCTTTTTTCTTTTTTTTTTTTCCCTTATTGCTCCTCATCTGTGAGGTCCACTGAGCTAGAAACTAAGGAGATCTTTTTGTAAATGAAATTTTTCCCCTGGCAAGCCTTTGAACATGGGAAATATTTTGTATTTTTTTTCTTTTTTCTTTTTCTTTTTTGGCTTTTTGAGTGTGTGTATGTGTTAAAAGTTTAACCAGTTTCATTTTTATACTATGAAGTTCAGCATAATCAGCCTCCAACCTCTACAAAAGTTAATATGTTTTTTTTTTTTTTTTCAGAATTAATGGTGTATGCAGAAGACAGCCTGGGCAAGAAACTTATGCATCCTAAAGGCACAGTATTTAGCAGCAGTGAATATATTCGAAGGTAAGAACTACTTTAACCTCCACAAAGTTGAACTATATAAAGTGCACATGCAATCATAAAAAGTGTATATAAAGAACCATTCTCTGAGCCTCACCAGAAAGGAACCATTTATATATGTATATGTATTATTCCAGTTCCCAGAGAGTGGCCTTTCAAACTGTGGGTGGGACAGTGGAGTTCATCAGCCTAAAACAACTAGATTAACTAGTAAAATGCCTGAAATATAATGCTAATATGTTACTACTACAGACTTAAGTCCCAGTTAACCTTTTCCCTCTACATTTCTATTTTGAAGCTGCCTATTAAAACACTGTACTATGGAATAATTAACATGTTATCTTTCTTAACCATTTGTAAAAGACAGGATAACTTCTTAACTACAGTAGGTATTAGGAATACACAGGGACACCACTTTAAACAAATGGAGATGAAAACAAGAAGCATTAGGATAACTGCTGAGAAAAGCTTCATAATCCAAACAAGGTTTGTAGACACAGCACAGTGCAGGGTCACTCAGATAGATACCAGATACAAGCATTAAAATCTATCTTAGCTTTAGTTGTCTTAGAATAGCATTTTTTTTTCTGGCCTGCATAACTGCATTTTCAGCAAAGTTTCTGCAGCCAAATTAGTTCATTCAGCACTAGCTCGAATGTCTCTGAACCTGCAGATTGCCTTGCGTTGTGTAGGGAAAGTCACAAAAGGTCTAGAGCTTTGTGTTGAACATGGACCAAAGGAAAATTAAGAATCAATTCTGTTATTCCCTGTAAACTTTCAGTATGAATTGGGCAAAACAAATGCAGGAGATGAGATAATTTACCTTGATTAACTTTAAGCACTTGTATGGTCTTCTATAAGCACTTGATGTGCTGCTTCTCAGCTGCAGTTCTAACTGATGAAGCCTTTAAAATTCCCAACATATTTTCATTTTAGCAAGTACTCAAACAGTGCACTTGCAACTCCTCCAAATGAAAGACTGTCCAGGGCATGGTGGTGACAAGCCACTGGAGTCAAGAACCACTGACTGCAGAAGAGGGCATCTGTCCAGGGGCTGGAAATATGCACAGATTTGCACTGTGCATTGATGAGCTATGGGGTTCAAAGAAAACATTAGTCTTTGGTTGAAGGTTTGAGCACTACTATAATAGCCACCAGGAAACATTTCATTTTTCAGGGAAGAAGTTATTTCATCTCTGCTGCTACTTCCCAAGTTTTTGTGATCTCTCTCACTGTATTCCTTGGAAATCATTTTTCCAGAGGGCTAGCAAGATGGGAACATCTTTTCTCTTTTCTTTCTTTTTTTTTTAACTTTCTTCATTTTCTTTTCTTTCTTGATTTTCTTTTCCCTAGAGCTTTTCAGGCTGCTTCCTGTGGATCAGCCCAAGTACTTCACCCTCTCCTTTGATCCTTTGTTCATAGATGAAAGAATTGTCTTAATTTTAAACCATATTATGAAAAATTGTCCCAAAACATAATCTCAGCCTTTCCCATAGACTGCCTTTCCTGACTGGAGTCAGGAAAAAAAACATATAAGAAAACCTCTCTGCTTGCCTACAGTTACTTTATTGTGATCTCTTCAACATAGACTTGAAATATCTTTTAACTACACTGTTACGTAGAAGCCATGGACTTTCAAAAGAATATTCAGTCAAAATAGTATGTATGACAGGTAGAAGACACATCACCAAAAATCATTAAGCTGACATGAATTCTCCATTTCATTATGGAAAAAGCTGAACACTCTCCAACCATATGGCAAGTCTGGATTCAGATCTGAACATTCAGGCTCAAACCTACCTCTCTTTACTGATAACATTTACATTGACACAAACCACATATGTTATGTATCTGCCTCCTTTTCCTCCCTTAAATTAGCTTTCCTGTTTAGTGGGGCAAAGATACAAGAGCAAATCCCTCTGCTGCACATAAATGTGCTTGGTGGCACTTAAATTCTTTTCCACATCATACTCTTAATGGGTAAGAGGATAAGCCAGGCATAGATTTCAATATATACTTTTGAAAGAACAAATTTGAGAGAAAGTAAACATTCATTTCATTTTACTTTATTTTCTGAAAATGAAAGGTGTAGAACATTGTTCATGAGATTATCACTTACATTCATAGTTCTTAAATTCATAATAATATCTGTTTTTACCAGGAACTGAAAATACTGAATACTCTGAGAAAAAAACTCCTTTCCTGATTCTTATTTACTGTGAAGTAGCTGATTTGATATCACTGTATTCAGCTCATGCTCATTAGGCTTTGAAACTCTCGTATTTTGGCTCAGGGCCTACTTTGGCAAGCTAAATAAATAAATAAATATATTTTTCCAAACTCATAAAAGGGGCAGGAAAAAGGAATGTTTATGTTTTTGCAGGGAATAGTGAAATTAGAATCCAGAATAATTTTTTGCATGAAGTGAAGAGTTAGGCAAAGAAAAATATCAGTGCTGTAAACCTCTTTTGAGGATGGTTTCAAGATGTCAGTCGAAACACTGACTCTAGTTCATTTACCTATGCTTTAACAAGTAGATATTCAAGAGTTTCAAGTAGTATTTGACGTTTCTTTGCTTAGAGTAAATGTGAAGTTGAGCACTGGAACACGAATACAGGATATAATCCCTGGTTTGAGCAATTATCAAAGGATTTGCTAAAATATCTCCAGGCAAACACACTAAAATGGTTAGATATTGTTGAATTTCAGATGGAAGCTGTTGCAAGCATCTCATAAATATGTGTAGTCACTAACTAACCCAAAACAACACTATATATTTATGGACACATAAATCCTCAATGACTAGAAAGAAGTGCTTTTCCTGTAGTTTCTGAAGTAATAATTTATATGGAGACAGTTTTCCCATGACAGTCTACAATTTCTTTGTTGCTAATTATTCTTTCCCCTTTTTGAAATGTGAAGGATGAAATGGAATAGTAATGGCAGAAAAGCCATTCATATATGATGAAATATGCGTTCTGCAATTTGCCATTTGTGTAGGAAGAAGCAAAGCTCCCACCTCTAGCAAGGGAAGTACAGAAAATAGCAACAGATAATAACCTTTCTTCAAGGATTTTGTAGATAAGGAGATTGCAGGGAGTGCTTTGATATATTTATTATACCAGTGATTAAATTTGATCCCTCTGCAGGAAGTGTTGAGCAGTTCCAGGAAGAGAATCCAGCCTTTGTCTGTTTTGAGTGGCTCTATGGTCTATGGAAGCCCTTGCTCCTTCCTGTCACATCGCAGAAATGATTCAGGGGACTTCTGGGACTGCTGTGAAGTGAAGGCTACAACCTTTGCCTAAATGCCATTGCTCCTTCTTATTGAGGCGTGGCAGTTAAAAGTATCTTGCATCCAGTCATGTCATGTTGGCCAAAAATGACAATCCTGGTGCTTACTAATGAATTATCTGCCATGTGTGAATAGACAGAACAGAATATGTCGGAATTACTTCCAAAGATTAAACCTGACAGCAACATGATAACAATTGCATCCAAAGCAAATGTCGTATGGACATAAAATAAGCAGATGTGGACATATTTGCAGTGTAGATGACATCACAGATGTAGATGCCTTTAGCTTGTGGACAGATAAAGTTCATGGTGTGACTTAATTCGACTTGGCCTGTCTTCTAGAGTTTGCTTATTTTTGTATTTATTTCTCAACATATTGCAGATAATCTGCTAACATCAGCCATTTTCCCCTCTCTGTCCTTTGGAACCCTTGATGAATTAATATGTTTGTAATCAATAAAAAGCAATCACCTTAAGAGAGAAGGAAAGGTTTTTTTTTCTCATAAAGAACAAAATACATTTTTTTTTTCACCTTCCAAGTGTTCTGTTGTCTGTTTGCAAATTGGCAGAATTAAGTTGAAATCATTTCTAGATAGCTTATATGAGAAGAATAGGGGTGTTATTTATTTTATTAAGGGGCAAAAAGACAGAAAAAAAATCTCAAATATTTGCCAATATTTGCAACAGTAGTTATATAATGAGTTAAAAAACAAAATGCCACAAAAATCAGGCAAGGAGGTATGTTATGCACAGCTTTTTCTTTAATCATAGTTTACAAGTAGATACAAGCACCAGGTAACTTTGTACTGAAAAAAAATGGGTCTGTGAGTGAAAAAAAAAACACAGAGAATATTCCTCAAAAATAACATCGCAGCACAGCTAAATTTATTAAAAACTTTTTACTATTTTGCATGAGACACCGTGGATTCAGCTACATTGGTTAAGTCACTCATCAGATGTAGTGCAGAGGACTCCAAAACTGACTGAGTGACTCAGTTTCCAGCAGATATTTGTAGAAACTTCCCACTACTACACATCCTTACGGGGGATACAGGCTCCACTCATTGCCATGACAAGCCCTTCTTCTGGCCAGGATATGGAGTGAAGATAGAGCTACAGAAATTTACTTATTCTGTAAACACAAATTCTTATACCAGTGGAAGACAAATATAGCACCACTTGATGACTGCAGTTATCTTTGGCTGTCAAGTGATGAGATGAGCAAATTTGGCTGGTTAGAGTCAAAGCAGCTGTCCAAAACAATTCCCATCCTTGTCCAGCACAGGGAATTCAGCTACAACAATGTTTAGGATTAAGAAAGCAGCGATTCAGGCATCCTGGAGCCAGATCTGCCCAAATCAGGTTGACTACACAGGTAAAAGAATAAAATATTATAACACGTTATTGACTGATTCTGTGCCGCTAATCTAGCCCAAAACAAGCACTCACTAAGGCAGGTGCAATCTAGCTGCCACTAGCTAGTTCTCCCAGCTGCCTAGGGCACCTGCTTGCACCATGAGAGGCCTGCTAAACATACGGGCTCTTACTTTCTCATCCTGCAAAACTCAGGATTTGGCCCTTCTGCAAGACGTGCCTTCCCAAAACTGAGAGCGAAATGGTGGCAGGAATAGGCTGCCAAATATGCACCTCTTAATGCAGCAAACAATTGTCACTTGGAAACAGATTAATGTACTTACATTGTCTTTGCTAAGGAATTGCCTTCCAGAAAAGCAAGAAAAATCCTTTCTTTGTCATTTCATATCTTTTATGCATACAGATAGTTGTGTGTTTATAGACACTGAATAGATAAGTACATTTCCACTGTTTTGTAACTTTATAATCACTGCAGGAAAATAATTGTGAAATAAAGGTAACAAAAATGGTAAAATCCTGAGATCACCATTTCAGGACTCAGTTTCTTTTCTATGACAGTCATCTATTCACTGTGCCATATACCTACATCATAGAATGGAAGACTGATTTAATTTTATTTTTTCTCATTCTGTTTGCTTTTATTATTTTTTCTATTACTTGACAATAGTGAGATAGTCCCAGGTTGTCACTGATGTCTTTTAATTTCATCTACATGGGTACAAATGAAAAACACAGAAATTTTCTGCATTATTTTTCCAGCTATCTCTTCCCTTATGTTCTTCGTGGTCCACTGTCAAAGCTTTCCCCATTTTTGAGGATATCATTGGAATTCACTGGTGTTAGTAACAGTGATCAGTTGTTTCCTGAATTGTCCAAAGACATTGTGGAAAATGAAAGTGGAAATGAAGCCAAAGGTGTAATGTACATAATAATAATTTTATCTAAATGAAGATTGGTACAGACATAAAGAAAGGACAAGACAGGTAGAAGTCAGAGGTATATTAAAAATGGTATCAAGACAAACTTTCCTTACATATTAGAAAGAAAAACATGCAGAAGCAAACTTTAGATGAGAATTGAAATTAATATGTACTGATGTGGCAATAAAGAATAGGTTCCATGTTTGTTCAAAACCTAGGACGGTCACTAAACATTAGAGGTGGGATTTGTCTGATCAAAAATTGATGACTCCA
>JAUBOD010000735.1:1368494-1384707 GCA_032353885.1 Nothura maculosa
GCCCAGTGGTCTAGTCTGTCCAGGTCCCTCTGGATGGCAGCACAGCCCTCAGGGCTGTCAGCTACTCCTCCCAGTTTTGTAACATCTGTAAACTTGCTGAGGCAGCACTCCATCCCTTCATCCAGGTTGTTAATGAATAAGTTGAACAGGACGGGACCGAGGACTGACCCCTGGGGGACACCGCTAAGTACAGGCTTCCAGCTGGACTCCATGCCACTGATTACCACTCTCTGCACTCTGCCATTGAGCCAATTCCTAATCCACCTCTGTGTCCACTCATCTATTCCACACCTTCGGAGCTTGCCCAGGAGGATGCTGTGAGGGATGGTGTCAAAAGGCTTGCTCAAGTCCCACTAGATGACATCCACCACTCTCCTCTCATCTTTCCATCCAGTCACTCCTTCATAGAAGGCGATCAGGTTAGTCAAGCATTATTTCCCCTTGGTGAATCCATGCTGGCTACTACTGAGCACCTTCTTTTCCTCCACGTCTGGAGACTTCAGCCAGGAATGTTATTGCCAAGCAACATTCCCCAGGCTCTGAACCCTCACCACCAAGGGCTTCACCTTTGCATCAGAAGAGGTTTCTTAAAATATCAGGCTGTCATTAAAAAAAAAACTTCATCATGCTGCAACTTATATATGTTTTTCCCCTCCTATTTTCCCAAGACAGCGGCAGTTCTGCAACATAAGACTGTGAAAAGCAACTGTCATTACTGACTGCAAGTGTTTATACCAACCAGAGAATTGCTAATTACAAATAGGCAGCAGTCTATTATAGTTTTTTGTTTTGTTTTTTTTTTTCTTTTTCTTTTTTTATTTTTTTTCCCAGTGGTGGCTAGGAGCTGCCAAAATATACTTTGACAGTAATTGCATCTGGTTCTCATACTGGACTGCCCAGCAGAAGCAAAAACTTTCAATAATTGTTTGATTTTCAGTTTAAACTTTGGGATATGAAGAGAAATGTATAAAGAAATGAGTCAGGAGAGGGCAACACTTTTATAAGCTGGAAAAAGCACCACTTTAGAGAATTCATGCCCTTATTTATGACGGTAAATTCTGTTACCGAAGTGAGGTATATGTAGCAGTGTCAAGACCAGGATATATTCCATTTATGAATCTGGACTTGCATGCCTAATGTATGTAAAAAATAATAGGATACTTCAGTAAAAAAGAGTTGCTGAAATTTTATATTATTCTCTGAAAAAGACTTTTTAGGCTTCACAGAAGGGGCAAATCTTTCAGGGAATTCAGTGTTAATGAGCATTTAATTCATCTTTTTACACTACAAGTATCAATTTATAAGGGAAAGCTTATCAAACATTTTGTCTTAGCCGCCTCGTATCTTTTTCCCAAGGGCACATTTTTATCAAATTTTTAGCTATATAATCCTAAAATATTGGTATCATGAAATATTCATGTAATGACATATATACACATAGCGCTTAGCCAATGGGCAATTTAAGTTCTATAGTTTTCCATGGTCTTCTTAATCCTCATTGTATCATATGCAGGGTAAAATTAATAATATGATTTATAATGAAGAAATAAAGCTGTTTTGAGGGCTGCTTTTGGGGCAATATTTGAACAGAGAAGTTTCCTGAACTGGATTTTAGTGAGTTATAATGATGAAATTTTCAACTGATGCTTTGATTTGTGCTCATCAGAATTTGAAATCCTCAGCTGCAATAGAGACTTCAGCTGAACTAAGTGCTGCCCAAACAAAGCTACAAAAAGCGCAAAAGTGAAGTTGCCTAAAGGGACAGGGTAAGCCTGAGGGCACAGAAGAGGAAATACAAGGCTAATAGTGATAAAACTCTGACATGCCCCTCTTGTATTCAGAGGGACAACCATAAAATCTGAAATTATAGAATAATCCAAGCTATAAAGGACTTCTAGGCTTAGAGTTCATCTACCCCACAGCAGAGCTAACTTCAAAGTCCAACTTCAAAGCCAGGTCCTGTCAGACAATATAATATCATATAGTAATGGATCCTGTCTTAGGCACTAAAATTCACTCAGTAACTACAGAGAAACTGAGTTCATTTGGTCAGGTTCATCTACACATTATTTACTGAAGTCCTTTTACTACTATACTGCATGGCTAACACAGGATATAATCTGTCTGGACAATCTTCTCTGGCTCCTTCATGTTCCTGTTCCTCTCCAGGATTTTCTCATGCTTCTGCTACTGACAGTTTAATTTTCTCTGTGCCTTGTACTCCAACTCTGTTGGGGAATGGTTAAGGGAGCAAGGAGGCCACAATGAAGTGTACGAGCAAGGCTTGGAAGGGAGCAAGGGCACTTTAGTAATGGAAAAGTACTGGCAGTGAAGTAAATAGGATATGGGGAAAAAAACAGGTCTGAGCATGTGGCTTGCAGCATGGCAACAAATGGTTAGCCAATCAGCAAAGGGGTATGCAGAAGCTGTAACCAGTGAAAATTGTAACAAGTATGTGCTAGCCTCTATATAGTCGACCTGCTAAGAGCAATAAAGTGAAGCCTTGATCACTCATATTGAGTTTGTCGTGCTTCCCCACGCGCTGGGCACTGAATCCTGACGAAGGTCCGCAGCACAACTCCCACAGCAGTCCTCCTGGGTTATTCTCTCACCTCTCTTGGCCTGGACTCAGTCACTCCGTCATCATGACCTATGTTGCTCTGAAGTTTGAAAGGTGTAGGTATTAGTTTCCACCACTGGCTGCACTGGATATCCTTTACCCTATCCTTTGCCTGTAAAAGGTTTCACACTTGGATTTGGTCTCCATACTTCCTCTGTGGAAAGTTTCCATCTCTAACAGGATTGCTAGCACAGAAATAATCTCTAAGTACTGGGAAACTACACTAACTCACGCAAAGAGTTTCCTTCTTAAGACAAAGTTGACCAAAAATGTGTCTTTCCGGCCAAACACTGTACCCTGGTTACCCTTACATATAAGGCAGAGATGAAGTTTGTGCAGACCTAGCATAACTGGATTTTTCTCTGTTTAATGCAGCTTTATAGCTTGTAACTTGTGGTCGTTTCTGAAGCTTAATGAGGGGGATCTGTGTAGGCTCTTCCTTATATTCACTAGGCTAAACTTTGCATAACTTAAGAAGTTAATGTTGTACTGAGCAAAGCTCACTTGTCCCTAATCTAATGATCAAACTCCCTCTTCACATCCTGCACTATATAACTTAATTCAGGATACAGCAGCACTGTGACTAGTCCTTTAAGGTTCAGACACGTGTATGTTTGTGTAACCTTCATATCAGAATCAATCCCATCCAATTATTCTTTACATTGGTGTTCAGTTATATAGCTCAGTGACAGTGTGTCCACCACCATGAAATAACTTCAGAAAAGATCTTTCAAAGAGTAGGAATGATTTTTTTGTAGATTCAGGAGCCCATGAGACAATTTCAAAAATAAATAGCAAGAAATTTGTTACTAAAAGTGTAACTAAAGAACAAGAAAACATATGAAACAAAGAGCTCTGCTCTCTCTGGGCTTTTCTCAAGTTGATCTGTATTGTTCTAATTTTCAGGCAATATTTTGAGAGTCTTCTTTTTGTCTCAGACCTGTTTTTTTTTCTCCTGTATTTGGAGCCTAACACTTCTGGGTTTAGAATTTTATTTTTCTTCTGGAACCCTGTGCAATTAGTCATTTTTGACATGAAGTGAAGCAGTGAACTGCAGTATGCTAGGAGACGTGCCAATGATAATTGCACTCCAGTTCAGTGTTCCCAAAGCAAAGTTCTCCTTTCAAAAATTTTCCTAAACAGCTTTTGTCAATGATGTCTCATTTGAAAGAAGCACTCAAAAAATAGTGGTCACCTGATTTTCTCTCTTATTCCATATAAATCTCCAGAGTTTACTTCACAAAAGATTCAACAAACATTATAAATCATGAAAGTGCAATCACAGAACCAAAAATCTCTACATCCCAGCTTTGAGAGTATCAATCTCTCCATCTGAATTAGAAGCAAAGAGTTCTGGAGGGGCACCAAGAAGAGAAGTTTTGATCATGACTTACCATTCACTTTTTGCTTTTTAAACCCTTGATTTTACTTCTTTCAGTGAAAAAATCTGCAAAGCTCAATACTACTCCAGCTTCCGCAGAACTTTGGGGAAAACTACTGCTGATCTTTTTTTCTGCTCATTATGCTTACTCTACTACCAAAATCAGAATCAAATACATGGAAAATACAACAATTGTGAACTTGTCTTTCAAACCTGGATAAGATCTTTTATTATTAAAAACAAAACAATAATCATCTCTGGTAACTATAACATATTTATTACCTATCAATCCATGTCTGGACTGGAGAAAATACAAAAAGTACTTTTTGTCCAAATACTTCGCAATTCAAATAAAGTGCAGATACTGGATCACCAAGCAGAGATGTTTCTTCCTGTTTACAAAACATTCTAACCTTACTTTTAGTTTTCACTAATTTTTATGCATTACTTATGGAGGTAAGAATGCATAGATTTACTAACTTACCTGATCATTCCTTCACATGAATCATGTAAACTAGAGTAGATGACAGACCATGGGAATCCTGAGAAAGGCAAATGTTATGGATAAAGTGAAATCCACTTTCAAGACTTGGAGAAAACATATGTTTGATACCTAAACTCTTAGCGCAGTCTGAAATGAAGAATTAGAAAATCCAATAGAATGGATTTTTTTTTCTAATATTAGTTAGATGTATTAATTAGATGAAGTATGTGCTATCTGTGGAGTAAGGGAGAAAGGAGAAGAGTTCTGTTACCAAGAAGATACTTAAGAAAGTGATTTTCTGTTAGGAGGGAATTAGATCAGGGGCCAAGGTTGCCCGTGCAGCATAGAGGGCTACAGTTTGAGAAAGTCAAATCCACCTCCCCGTCCACTTTGTGCTGTGGAGCCTGTACCTTTGCTGAGTTCATAATTTTTAGTGTCTAATAGTAAATACCTGTTTTGTAGCTTCTTCCATGCAGATAAGGATTTAGATATTAGAGAAAGTGTAGGTTTTAGTAGGAAATACTCCCTCTCTGGTAAATAGTTATTTCTGTCCTTTTTTGTTTGGCTTTATGATCTCAGTCCAAGGCAATGTGTTTTTCATGAGGGCAGTATAAATAATGTATTCCCAGATCCTGGTAGTTCTGTTTTCTTGGGCATTCATTGTGATGGATATGGGGATGTTTTGGAAATATAGATACTAGTGCTTAGGCAATGTCTGAATCTGTTCAGCAAAGACATTTGAACTATCAGTTTTTGCCTCTGATGTCCATTTTATCTGATTACAGCATCCTGTTCGTTATTGCAATTTCCTGTTACTGAGTTCATGATACTATGATGAATTATTAGGAAGTATTGGTTATTTAAATTGCAGTACTTTGCTTTTTTATGTTCTGTATAGTGAAAAAGTTACTTCTACTTTGAGGTTGTGCATTATTACTAGAATATGTCAGTGTGAGGGTTATAGGACTAATAAATAACAAAAACCATGTATAGGTGCTTGCAAGCACACACTTTCCAGTTTAGCAATGCATCCACTTGGGAGCATATTACTCCCTGCTATCACTGTTCTTTCCAAAGTTTAAATACTTTACAAAAGACATCATTAGTAACACTGTAAATGCACTGTCAGCTAATGACAGAACTGCTACAATATACTTCCCTGCCTGGAAATGCAGCTCTGTGCAGCTCCCCTGAGCACCTTTGCTGGATTTGGAGCAATGTTACTCTGATTAACTTGGCTCAGGTAGTTCGGACCTTTATTGCTGAGCTGTTGTGTCAAAAAGCAATTGATACAGCATCAAATGTGGTGATTAATTCAAACATATATATATAATAGTAAAAAATGATGTCCTTTTTGCAAAAGATACTTGTCACTCAACCAGCTCTCAAATGATTATTTCTATAATGGAAAAGAAGCCGGTAATAGAATTGCATGTGCCTGTAGTAACTTGAAAGAAGGAATTAGTGAAAGTCTAGTTCATTACATGTAATTTAGTAGTAATCATAATTATGGCCAGCAGCAGTAACTAAAACATTTCCCTATTAATAGTGCAAACCAAACATATTCTTTTCATTTAGCGAAATTATCAAAGCCATGGGAACATCTACGCTCTGAAGAACACAAAATGAGAGGTAAATAGGATACAGGTACAAAAACCCAAGAGCATTATGCACATTTTGGGGGATTCAGAATCCACTTCTTCCCTCTCCAAAGAGAGTGCACTAATTACTGGGCTAAAAGCAAGACTGCTGAAAGGCAAGTCCCATTCCTGCTCTTGAAGCTGAGCCTGTGCAGAGAAAGGACACCAGGTGTAAGCTAGTAACAGGCTTGATGTGGTCAGAAACACGAGTATACTGAGTGGGTATAGAGAATATAGTGAATTTTCTGCATCTTCTCTGCGCTCATAATGGCTAGTGCAATTGTTATGTAGAACACTCCTTATGAAATAGAATAGCATTCACGTATCTTGTCAGAGACAGATTTTTTAGTCCAAAAACTCCGTTATGCATCACTCTATCTTTGATATATTGGCTGGTCTGCTCAAGGCACTTCAAAATATTTGTGATCCTGTGGCAGCTTTTAAAGATATGCCAGGCGCAGGAAAAGCAGGACCATAATAATCTGTGGAACGATATATAGGACTGGAAGGATAGATGCTTTGAAAAGGAAAAGTGGATTCCTGCTATCAAAAATAGTAGTTAATGAAATAGGACGGAGAGTAAACATGTTAGAACTAAAAGTCCACCACCCTAAATTATCATTGATCCAAACTTTTGGATTTGCTCAACAGAATGGCTGCTCTGAAACAAAGGTCAGTAATGTTCTTTGTGTCCTAATGCCAGCTATATCATTTCATACATCATGGTTTGCAAGTTCCATCTCTATACATATAAAGTTCATTCTGTCTGAAATTCATTAGTCCCACCTAAGTCCCACCCACAGAGACATTGTTTGACCTCACAACGGATTAGTGCTCTATTTAGGATGCAGCCAAAGCAGGTAATCTTTTGCCAAACAGACATTGTATGTGTCCCCAAAGCTGGAGGAGAATGACGTTGTTATGGGACTTCCTGTCTGAGCCAAGAATGAAGACAAGGAGAAGGGAAAAAAGTTAATCTGAAGAGATGCCCAAGCGTGGGATTTAAGAGAAAACACAGGGTCTGAGCTCATCTTCCTCCATGAAAGCAAAGAAAGGGCATACACCTTTAGCCAAGCGATAGCTCCTCAGCTACAAAGAAATGAAGTATCTAGCTTGTCATCTGGATGCCATTGAAAGAAAGATCTTCTAAACTAATCTAAGTGTAAGGACTTACAGGGTACGCAGAGTTCTCTTCATCTCTTTTCACTCCTCCCAAGTCTTTTGCAACACTGTTTTTAAATGCTAGAATTTTGTAAATACATTCTTTATTTTATTTCACCTTAAATTACTCTGGATTAAGGGTGATTTCAGAGTAACAGGAAAGCTGAGATCCCTCAGAAATTCCTCACTGCAAGACAGGAAAAGTCCCCATAGGGCAGCAGACTAGACAACAAAGTGCCTGATACATGAGCCCTTTAATATAGTCATATTAAATAGAAATGGAAATAACAAGATTGATAAGTAAGACTGCAGGAATTTAATAAGAAAATTCAATTAATATCTTTCTAGCAGAAATCAAGCAAACTTAAATAGGAATATTAGGAATTTCTAAGTAAAGAAAAAATTAATAGAAAGAAAAGAAAGTCTATTTGTCACTTTTGAGCAAGTTCTTTGGGACAGAATAAACATTCTCAGTTTTAACTTAAAATCCTGGGATATGTCAGAGGAATGTAAGATGCATAACATTGCAGTTCATAAAAAGCTTGTTCCCACTGTAGAAACACCATTAAATAGGGTGTTTTATCTATTAAAAAGAATGCTCTGGCTCCATAAGTATCAGCCCCAAAATTGCCTTTAGTCAAAATTTCTCTTCATTTTTAGAAATAAATAGTTGTGGATTCACCCTAAGGATGATCTTTTCATAAGTGATCACACCTGGGAAACCTAGAAACATAAGCATGAATTTCCCAAGTTTTTATTTTCTAAGAAACAGAAAGGCTGGAGGAGGCTGATGTGGCCCAAGTACCATATCCTTCCAGAAATGTGAAAGGTATTGGAGCTACAGGCCAGGTTTATTGACCCCTTCAGTATTGGAGGCTTTCATCTGCCATGTTTTCTGGCTCTCAAAAGAGACTGAACAGTCCAGAAAACTTTGTAAGGGAGGGAATAGAAGTGGGATAAGTTAGCCAATGTAGCTATGACCTCTCTGTAATAGATGTAATAAAAATTACATTTTTATGTGCATGAAAAGACATAATGGAATTATTGTTCCATTACATACACTGGATAATCTTTTCTATCCAACAATTCAAGATAAAAAAAGTTGTTTAGAAATTTTGAGAAAATATTTCAGCTTAAAAAGAAATTTGTTAAGGTCTAGAGAACTATAAAACAACAAAGGGTAAAGGATTTATATTAACGAATTCTACCATTTATTTCGTCACCCACTTATTGTGCTGCCAAAGTGGTCAATTCAAAGGGCATTAGAGGATGACTGCAAAACGACAACTCTCCAGCTCACAGAATGCATTTCCTTTGGCACAATCAGAGGTGCACAACCAGCACATTTGAAAAGTCAGATCTTCTTATTATTTTCTCTGTGACAAACATGCTATTCTCTCTTTTCAGTGCTGGATCATGTTTCATGTCTATCAAATGGAAAGGAAATGAAATGTGACAATGATGAAGTTTCCAAGTTTACCTGAAGGATCTCAGGAGGTCATTTGGTCATATCCCTTGTATTAATTACATCAATTGTCTTTGTCTTTTCTAAACAATATTTGTTTAAGCAAACTTTAAAACTTTTACTGATGCAGATTCCACTGTCTCTAAAGGCAAGTTTTCTCAGTGTTTTACTATTTTTACTATTTGAAGTCTGAATTCTCATTTACTTACAAATTTGAAAATGTTTAGATCTTGAAGCTAAACTGGACAGCTGTAATTATTTAAAGTGAGGTGCTCCAAACTGAACGCAACCGTCCAACCAAGGTCCTATCCATGCTGACAGTAGTGGAAGGATTGCTTCTTGTGGTTGCAGGCTATAATACTGTTTGTAAACCTCATCGTGATGTTTGAAGAATTTTGCAATAGCATGATATTTTTTAGTATGTGGTCTTCTATAACCCTCATATCCTTTTCTGAAGAGCCACTAACTAAATGTTTTTCTTTCCCATTCATTTTTTGTGCAAGTGATTATTTCAACTTAAATATACTGTGCTGAAAATGTGTCTCCTTTTTTGTATATTATTTTTCTTCTCTCACAGTAGCATCATGTTGTGTTCAAATTTATTATCTCTATTCCATCATCTATGTCATTAATGTGAATATTGAACAGAAGTAGACACAAGAGGGATGTCTGCAGATGTTATCTAATGATAGCTTTTCACCTTAAAAAAGGAAAATTATAATTTTGCCTATGGCACAGTTTTCTAACCAAAGTGGAATCCATCCTGGAACTGCTTCACTAAAGAGTGAAACAATCTACCTGGTTTATGGAAAATGTCAGAACTTTAGTAAAGTCAAGATATGTGGCACACTATGCTTCTACTTACCACCTATTCTGCTTCTGTTTCTTCAGGAAGAAAAAAGAAATGTTTTTTTTTTGAAATTGTTTGTTCCTGACAAATCTTTTCTTTTTTTTTCAGACTTTTAAGTGTTTATAAATGGTTAGAACAATCTTTTTTGACTAGTCCATAATGTCATGACCTTCCTCCCTTCCTTCCTCCCTCCCTCCCTCCCTTCCTTCCTTCCTCTCTTCCTTCCTTCCTTCTTCTCTTCCTCCCTCCCTCCGTTCCTCCCTTCCTTCCTTCCTTCCTTCCCTCCCTTCCCTCCCACCCCACTTTTTTTTTCTGTTATCATTTCCAACATCACCAGGCCCAGCCAACCTGAAAGTGTCAAGTATATCTAAGTATTTTATTTCCCCCTGCTGCTTGGGTTTGGGCTCTAGCATTTGCTGTTATTTGCAGTTCTTCAGGACATCTGCTTGCAGCTGACCTTTTGAGCAGTGACTGAGACAATAATGCATTAAATATCTGAATCTCTCTATACTTCCCTCTGTGGAATAGCAGTCATCCTTTTCTTGCTCTTTCTTTGGCTCCCAGTGCACTTACAGAATGATTCTGTGATTCCTTCCTGCCCCTTGCTAACTACTTGATGGTTTATGCCTTGTCCTTTCCCATTTTCTCCCTATCTTCTTCTGGTTTTATTTGCCTGACCCAGTTTTGGTTTTTGCATGCTTCTGTCTTGTAACTGAGGTCAGCAAAGAGCTCATAACTGAGCCAAGTTGATCTCGTAATGTGCTTCCGATCCTCCCTCCACTTTGGGATGGTTTCTGTTTATGTCCTTAGCTTGGGAGATTGCTGCCAATAATGGGAAAAAAATTAACAGTCTCTCAGTTGCTTCTATTTAACTTTTATGATGAATCCTACTTTCTTTTCTGAATATAGCCTCTCAAAAAGGACTTTCATTATGGGGGATTCAGTCAGCTATCACTGTCTTTTCACGTATCCTTTTCTATATACAATTTTGCCAGGCTTAATTAGGAAACTTTTAGTTTGTTTTCATGACCCTCTTTCCCAGCTCCTATCCTGCTGGAACAAGGGTTATTCTCTCCCTTAATTTCAGTCCACCAATTAATTCTATCCAGCAATTAATACTTCCTCCTTCTAAAAAAATGGTTTTAAAATACAGAAAAGAGTACTGGTGGTATCTGTAGAGTGCTCAGAACACTCTACACACCATCAAAGGCTGACACAACCTCAGCATCATTTATAGATGTTTGCAGGGCCTAAAACTGGAAAGCTCTTAATAGGCTTGATAATAATTTGGGTTCCTGTGATCTGGTGGCACTGGCTAACTGCAGTGACCCACAGCTTGTCTGGCTGTCCTCAGCCTGGGAATCTTTGGATGCTGTATTTGGGTATGAATGAAGTCACAGAAATCGGCTGGCTGAAACAATCCAAAATCCACATCGCCCTTTTCTTCAAGGAGCCACTGAATTGCTCAGGAACAGAGTGTCATCCTGCCACACTGAAGGAAAGAGATTGAGCTTTCTGCCCCCCGGCACACTGACTCTCACAGAAATGGGTGAGGGATCCAGACCTAGAAAAAACAGGGAAGTCCTTCCAAATGGATGAATATGAGAACTTGTTAGCAAATTCTGTGAATATTTTTAATATTATTATGTATTTATAGGTGTATTTCTACCTCTGGATTAATAATAGATTTTATTAAAACTACAAATTTTAAATAAGGCAATTTAAAGTTTATCATAAAACTGTGGGCAGTATATTTCAGCCATACTCCAGAAAAGGCCCTTAGATCCCTTGTGTGGGGAATGGCACAAAATGCGTAGAAAGTCAAACCTCCGTCTTTTCTGTGATTCCATGGTTTCTAAACACATCCCATGGTCCTCCGATGCCCGTTTCAGCACCTTGTTGGGAAGCAGCCATTCATATCATCATCACACATGAGCTCACTGGTAGTAGTTATTCGTTCACCAAGAGAATATATTTTAAGAAGAATTCTTCATAGTTTTAATAACATCCTATTTCGGGCAACTCTCTTAAAACAAACTATGTTATGGATATGCTTTTAAAACTGTTGAGGGAGCCCAAATAAAACCTAGCCACCTAGCTACCTACCCAACTATGTTTAAAAATTGTTGAATCTCTACAAAGAACTGACGCTTTGCAGCCACTGACACGTTTTACAGAGCTGATGAGTAGATAAGACTCGCTCTCCTTGTCCTAACTATAAATAGGTTAATTATCAGATCTCTGCTTTTAAGATGACTTACATTTTTAGTCTCCATGCATTTTTCAATCTTCAATGCAGTACATTATTACCAGCCACAATGGAGAACTTCGTTATCTGAATAATCAAGCTTTTGGGGGAAAAGCTTTGTTCAGGTGCCTCCCACTCCATTTATGTCTTACTTGCAAGGCAAGCTGTGAAATCATGGGATTTATAAGCTCGGTTTTCACTGTCATCTTCTGCATTCCGAAGGGTTTTAACCAACGCAGCAGCCTGCTCATACTTGCCCTTTAATATTTGCATACTGAACATTAAAAAAACTGTTACAGTATACCTTGCCCATAATTAACACAGAAAACAATGGACATGAAATCTGACATATTTCCTCCTACTTTTGTGAACTAAGTTATTGTGCTCTGACACCTTCCCCGTATCAGATTTTATTAATAGTAGTTAAAATGGTGAATGTTGCCTTTTCCCTGGGCAGTTAATGAAAACGCAGGTGGCAGCTCGAGCAAGTGCAGCATTTGTACAGTTAAACTGCAGCTGTTTCTTATGCTTTGGGGGATTCTAACCCTGGGAGGAGTCAGGCACAGAAGGACAAGGCTCTGTTCAAGTTATTTCCTGCCTGCCTAGTTATTATAAAATCCTATAAAGAATTATAAGGAACTTCTCATTTAAGTTTCTTTATGTTGGATTTATCTGCTCCCTCATGCTTTTCTTTGAAATTCAAGAATTTTAAATACACATTACTGTTTGCAATTTTTGAAGGGAAGAGAAAATGGCACACAACTATGTTAATGCATAATTTTGCTCACCAAACAAAAGATATGTACTTTATAAAATAAGAGACTTTTGAAACCATATACAGCCCTTGCCAGCTGCCTGCATCAGACCAAGAACTAGGGCAAAGTAGATGGTTTCTCCCTATTTCCACTGGATATACTGTTTCTATGTGCAGTTTCCCAGGGGAATAAGACTGATACTATCCCACTCCCTATCTTTCTTTTACCAGTTTTGAACCCATTGCCAAATTAGAATAAATTTAATAAGAAGGGAGAGATCTTGATGGTAATTAAGAGCTCTCAGGTGCTAGAGAAGACTAAATGGTATAAGAAAGATCCAAACTAGTATTCTCAGTGAGAAGGTGTCAGGAAAAGATAGTATATGGACATTTTGTTTGGCACAGCACATGCACAGATCTGAACCATCTGAACTATCTACAACCTGCTTTCTTTTTCCATTGAGCTATAAGAAAAGTTCTCAGAAAAGATCACTAATTAAAGGAGAACAAAAGACAAAAATTCATGCAAAATCTCATTTGTTGCACTTCTCAAAAAAAAATCAGTTTTTTTTCTGAGATGTCAGTTCCACATAAGTATTGGTTAAACTTCCTTATTGAAAGGAAAATCAAGAGTTGTAGAGTGAAAGTTGTCATTTCATAATGAAAGGGCATATCTACTTGTAGGTTTTTAGTACAAGGCTCAGAGCGGGTTAATGTTTCACATTGAAAATATAATCATAATGTTTGCACATTTTCCTTCATTTTATTAAAATATTTGTAAAAATTTCATTTAAATACTTATACATAATGTAAAACAATGACATTTTCATATTTTTAAAATAATCAATTTAGGCTTTTGGTCTGAATAAAGTTAGGCTTTTTGGTCTGAATAAAGTTTTCCCAAGAAGAGTGATTCTGAGAAGTTTGCTCTTCTCAGTGCCTTAAAGAGCAAACTAAGATGGATTCCTGCAATTGTCTGAACATGTCCCAGTTTAGCTCTTTCACAGATATTCTTGCTAGATCCATCAGGCTTCTGTATTGTGAATTTTCGATTCTGAATTCTCTCCATATGTATATAGGAATCACTGTTATGAGTTCTTACTTAAATTTGCAACATACTTTAAATATTACTAAATGGTAATGCCTAAATTATCTCGAGAGTCTAGCTTTGCCTCTTTAAAACTTTGCTTAGAAAAAAGTCATCAGAATCAGCATAAACTGCAGTTTATCAAGAGTAGACTAGTAAGTAACACTACAGAAAAAAAAAAGAGAAAGAAAAAAGAAAAAGAGATGAATTAAAAAAGAAAAAATAACTATGCAACTCAGATGTTCCTTAAAACAGGGAGTAACAAAGTGGAGGAAAAGTGATATTATGGGAAAAAGGAATAGTATATGGTGGGAAAAAAGGGCAGATTCACCTTGAAAGGACAAAAGGTTGGAAGATGCAAGACTCCAGTACACTGGACTGCTGAACAACCATTATCCTTCCTGCCAGCAGAAGGAAGTATCCTTGGAAGAGAAAAATAAATGAGAACAGTAAGAGAATTTAGGTTTGAAGAAGTTCCAAGAGTGCTGAACTTGCAAATCATTATCATGAAGTGTGATGATGCCACCGTTGCCCAAGGAGAGTTTGCAGCATGGGACACCATGTCTACCTCAGCGCACATAGGACAGATCCTTCAACACAGCAGATTTGCTCACTTATCAGTAACTTCTTTACTTGTTGGCAGATGCCTGTGTAAATATGATCATTATTAATACATTATAAATTCAGGTGACTTGAACACATAGTTCAATAGTCTCTGAAAATAATGAATAATATCAGATCCAGGAACAAGAGGTTTGCAGCCACATTGAATGCACATGGACAGCAAAATATTGCCAATTATATTCTCAGTACAGATTTTTATCTAAAGATGTATCCTGCTTTTGTGTACATCAAGATGAAAACATCACACAGTACAGCTTTATTAAATCAAGATGATCAATATTCACTGCATTTTCTTTTCCTTAAAAGTCTATTAAGCCAGTCTCACTACTTCTTGTGACAGTTCGACAAAGGTGTATTGACATTAAGTACCCTTTTCCTTCTTTTTAAGAGATAAGCATGTTTACCTATTTCCAGTCTGCTTCAATCAGAAATATATGCAGTACACAGAAAAATCTGTACTGTCGGCCAACTGTCAATTATTTGTTTTGTTCTGTTTCGCAGTAGATAACTTCAGCTTGACAAAGGCTTACTTATTTGGTGCAAGGGATTGAGATCTTTTTTTAGCCTACAAACATGCTGGACACAGAAGTGTAATGTTATTACACTTGCATAAAGTGGTCAGAAATCTCCCCCTGAAACAGTTAATTAGAAAATGTTAAATCAGCAGCCTAAAACATTTGTGTACCAGGAACATCAGTGCTGTTTGACTCCTTTTTATGACTGTTTATTTGCTTGATTAGTCTATGCTATTAGACTCATAGTAGTCAATATAGGCCTACCCATACCGAAACACTTTTTAAATTACAATGCAAAAGCACAGTAAGATTTGAATTGGGTAAAATACAATTTTGCATCTATAAAGGAAAAAAGAAAAATCCTTCTTCATTTTCTAAACGTTCCTTTGTTGTAACAAAGGTGTCCTGTGCCAAATGAGCAGAAGTGCTCTCACCAGCATTGCTCCTCCAAGGTCTCTGCCAGGAACATGTTGCACTCTCAGGGAGGATGATGCAGAGCTTTTGGGCGTCATTCAGCACTTCAGACAGGCCTGAACCCAAGTTAGTAGCTAGAGAGTTCCTCAACCTGCTGCAGTCAGGTTATGCCCCTTACCAATCCCATGTGGACAGATATAATAAAGGAGCACATATATGTCTTACAGGCATTAGAAGTTCCCAGCGAAAAAATAAAATCAGTATCACCTCACTTTCATGGGGCCAGGTGGAGGGAGAAATATAAAAGAGTCTAGTTGGCTGGTTTCTAAATTGCTTTGGGGCCATTTAGTTGATTTTCAATTTTAAAAGTCTTTTAATACAACTGGATACTTCTCTCAAGTATCTATTCCCCATGTCCCCTTACAGCTTTCTCCATCTGTGAATGCACCTAAAGATCAGAAACAAATGTGAATGCTTTAAAGGACACTTCCATGTATAAAGGTCAGTTTAAAATCTAGTGAAGGCATCTATTGCTTTCATTAGGGATTCTGCCCTTGGAATCCCTCCTTTCTTTTTGAAAGCTATTTTTTTGGCAGGTGGGGATATATGTCTGTCATGGTTAGTGCTACAGTACAATGTAGGACATAAGAGTCTGTAAATTACTTGAGGAATTTTTCTGCAGGAACAAACAGGTTATTGGAGATGTGACAGTTATCCATTTCAGTCTCTGGCCAAAGAAACAAGGAGAGTTTTGTTGGGCTTCATTGTTTTGCACTTCTTTGCCACTGCACATGGAACATCCCAATTTCCTGGGAGAGAAGTGCTATACAGTTATATATACATGATCCTAAACAGGTGGGGTCGAGACATCACAACTTCTGCTCTGAATTAACGAAAAGAAAAGAAAAAAGAAAAGAAAAGAAAAGAAAAGAAAAGAAAAGAAAAGAAAAGAAAAGAAAAGAAAAGAAAA
>JAUBOD010000735.1:1412443-1435727 GCA_032353885.1 Nothura maculosa
CCTTGTTGAACGTCCTAAGATTTCTCACTGCCCAGTCATCCAGTTTGTTTAGGTCTCTCTGGATGGCAGCACAGCCCTCAGGGCTGTCAGCTACTCCTTCCAGTTTGGCATCATCAGCAAACTTGCTGAGGGAGCACTCCATGCCTTCATCCAGGTCGTTGAACAGGACCTGGACCGAGGACTGACCCCTGGGGGTCACTACTAACCACAGGTCTCCAACTAGACTCCGTGCTACTGACTACCACTCTGTGCGTCCCGTCATTGAGCCAATTCCTAATCCACCTCCCCGTCCACTCATCAATCCCCCACCTTCGGAGCTTGCCCAGGAGGATGCTGTGAGGGATGGTGTCAAAAGCCTTGCTCAAGTCCAGGAAGCCTTGCTCAAGTCCAGTCGGACTGCTCAAGTCTGACAGCCAATGGAAAATAATGCCTACCTAACTTACCTGCATCCTTCCAGTGTACAAAATTTTGTAGTACTTGCTTTTATCTCTTATTATTGATATTTTTGATAATATTTATTTATAAATTTTAGTCTTTGATCATACAATTCTTTAAGGAAGTATTATTTGAGAAGCAAACATTTTCAAATAAGTATTGGTAAGGGTAATCTGTACCCACTGAAGTTTGTAATAGGAATCTCACTGATATCAATAAGGCTAGAATTTACTTAATGTGTTACACAATTTCAGTTTCTTTGGTGACTTTCTGGATTTTGAAACACTGCACAGCAGTTAAAATACACATCAATAATAAAAAGGTCAATATGATCTTTTGATTAAGTGAATCACAGTTTCCAACTCACTGAAGAATATGGCTGTGTTTTTCAACATCAGTTAAAGTCTTACCAATGCTTCCATCTTACTCCTGCATCAGTTTCTAGTGTCTTACCACACAGACAATAATAAAACTTATTATTACACAAGAAATCATAAATTGTCATATAGATTGTTATTTTCATTATCAAAAATGCAAAACTTTATCAGATTAAGTAGACATACTTAATTATTTGTGTCTTGAAATTACATCAAGAATAAATCTTAAACCGCTACATGACCATAATCTTGGACCATTCTTGGACAGTAATAGCTATTTATGTGATAGTCAAAATTAACTATCAGTGTAAAGAACTGTTAATCCATATGTCACTATAATGAATCAAATGATAATACAAGAAACATATAAGTTTTTGCTGATATCTACACAGATATCACATTTTTCCTCTGTTCTCTCCAGTTACTCATTTCTCACCACAATTTCTCACCACAATTCAAGTGGCAGGATTCAAATTGGTCAAATTTATGGTGAAATTATAACAGGAAATTATAACAGGTGAAATTATAACAGGAGAATAAAATATTGCAGTGTCAAGTTGCTTTGATATATGCCATGATTCAAGAAGAAAAGAAAAATATCTTTGAAAGCTCTTACATTCAAAGTGCTCTCGTTTGATATACTTTAGTATTTTCTGTTGCAGGTTTAAATGGTTTTGTTTAATGCTACATTCACTGGGATCCAGAAAACTACTCCCATCAATGCAAATATGTAGATAGAGGCAATTCATTTGTCTCTTCTGACAAATCTCTCTAGACTGATGAACATAAATTTATAAGCCAGATCTCAATCAAAAAAGCTTTATTATCTTGGTGTAATATTTATGCATTTCACTAATTTGATGTCATAATGACAAATTGTACTGAAGAACTGCAGACAATCAGGGTGTGCCTACACTAGCACTTTACTTTGGCTCAGGAAGACACTTCTGATGTGAATATTCCAGTATTCTTCATTTTGATTCATATCACAAGGCAGTCACAGAGAGAACAGACCATCTTCTTCTAAAATGAGTCTAAATCAGAAGATATGCTCCATCTGTTAATGAGCATCCAGTCCTGGGGTCTGGTCCATGGGACCAGACTAGAGATAGATGGAAATAATCTCTGGCACAATGTAGAGAGTTTGTACCAATCCTCAGGAACACTTTTCTGCTGATCAGCTCCCGTTAGACCATATTATGTATAGAAATAGTCACAGGAAATTTGGTTCCCCTCACTTCCCCATCCCTCACCATGATGCTAGTTTTATTAATTTGTCATGATTTGTATTTTCAAAGAGCCTAGGGTCACCAATGGAATTGCTCAGGGCTTAACCACATTAGCAGTACTGCAAACATGAAAAATATTCAGGAGCTCCTCTCCAGAGAACTTTTAATGAACTGCATATGAGACAGAAATAGATGGAGACAGATAGACCAACAGCTACAGTTAAACTGGGCTGATTTGAGATAGAAGTCACCTTCTTAGTGCTGTATTACATATAGGTGGGAGAGATTAAGACAAGAAAAACCTTGAGAACGAAGACAATGGAATTTGACAGAGAAATGGCAACAAATGAAGGGATAGAAGGAGTTCGAAGAAATCATTTAGGAAAATGCTTTTTGCAGTAAAAGGTTGAATGCATACAAGCGAACCAAAAATAAAAAATAAGTACTGTACCCAAAACACTATCTATATTCTGCATGACCTGAACTAGGGGTAAGGCGCAAATCTTTGGCCTGTAATAACAATTCCTTCTTCTATCCAAAAGCACTTCAGAGATGCAAATATCCCTCCTAGCACTTCCATTCCCATACATATTCCATGTCAAGAGCGGAAACATAATCATAAATTAAAAATAGAAATGTCCCTTTTTCACTGGAAATACATGGACAGTGCTGCTTTCAGCTGGAGAAGTCTTTTGACATAAAGAGACCTGTGAATACTCAAACAAAAAGACTATGTGGCAGACAAGTGAAAGAGGATATTGATAGAGCCATTATCACCACAGTGAAGTGATTTAGAAGGCTTGAACTAAATGTACCAGCTGTTCCATTTACTTTTCCTGCTTTCAACTCACTGCACATAAGTGAGGACACTGAGGAGCTGTCTTCTCTTGGCCAGAATACGAACGCATCTTAGTCTTTAAACAAGTAAAATCAAGACCTCTAATAACACTGAGAAAGCTTGGGTTTCTCCTTATGATTGCCTCTCCTTTAAACTCACAGACTTTCACTCTGACCTAATGGAATTTGAGTGAAGTGAAGTCTCTTCCCAGATGACACAGAAGAATCCTAGTGCAAGCAAGAATCATGAATTTAAGTGCAAAGCACTTTACTTGGAAGTGTTTCTTATATTTGGTGTCCTTCAGTGAATTTTCAGTGTGCTTCAGTAAATAGGAACAATATTATACTAAGCATACTCAACAGAGAAAATGCTTTCCAAATGGACAGACATATTTCAAAAAGAAATAGCATCATTCCCCATTTTGAATGTGCACTATATATGCAGAGATTTTATATCTGCAGGGCTGGATCTTCGATCCTGTAAAATCTTGTTTACTTTTTTTTTTGATTCTGCCCCTTATGGTAAGAGCTATGAAATTTAAATTGTGAGTTATAAGTATGAAATTTAAGATTTTCCAAGTGTTATAACTGAAGAGTTGGTGGGTCTCAGGGCTGTGCCTGATGCACACTGAGAACATTTAGTTAATAATTTCCTGAGTAGTCTCAGGGTTAGTCAGCTAGTGTCCTCACAGGTGAGACAATGGACTTATCTGAGATCAGGTGGCTGACTGAACTACCAGGCATCCTCACATCAAAACCTGGAATATTTGTTGCAAGAGCTCTCCAGGCAGAAATTTGGACAGCCCAAAAGATTCCACCTGACAACTCCTGCTATGCCTAGAGCATTTGATAGGCACTTTGTATGCATGAGTTCACATGGAGTATCAACTATTCCTGCAGATGCAGAAGTGATCATGTAGGGTAGCGTCCTGTACATATTTAAGACAGAAGATTTTTTAATGAAGTTTAATATGATCTATAGTGATGGACGTGCCTGTAATGGAGTGGTCAGGCAGCACATCAGCCCAACTGGATTATAGAAACTGAGCAGAACTGAGCTCAGGATTTTTCACCAGATTCAGTTGAACACATTCTTGTAAGGATCCTTTCAGCAGAGACTTACTTTACATTCTGGCCAGTGATTGATCACGCTGTTCAAGAGTTTGGATTCTGCAGGTGAGCATTACCCCACACATAGATTCCAGTAAATTAGTAAACACTCTGCTAGTGAGTATCTATGCAACATATTTTAGTCATTCTGGACATGCCCTTGGTCTTCCTGGCAGCTCTACTCTCTCTGGTCCTCTGCTTTGCACAGTCAGGCTCCACAAGACACCTATGCAACATGGTCAAATTCCTCTCTTTCTTGTCTCTTCTTTTCACAATGTGCCTAAACAGCCACAAATTACATTGTAAGGGAGCTCCCTCCTCTATTCCACAAGCTACCTCAGAACTCATCTAGAGACAATGTTTTGATGAGATAATATAAACAGGAGTACAATAACTTTTTAGAACTTATTGTTTCTGATTTTAAAATCAGAAACAATATCATACTAGCCATCATCACGCTATTGGCTACCCAAGTCATGCCAGCCAATGTTCACACTTTTATGGGAGAGTTTTCCAATATGCATAGGTCTTTCTTTAATGCAATTCACGGTGCATCTATTCTAGGAGGTGAAAAATTCATATTTATCACAATATCTAGGAAGATATTTTCCTCTATCAGTTAGCATACAGCATCAAATAGTTCAAAAAGTAAAGCAAAAATAACTAGTGTCTAGTAGATACCAGATACCAAAACCTAAAGCTCTGTCCCATGAAAAAGACAAAAACATTATCAGTAGAACTGCTACCACCACCCACGTTAAGCGAGTGTACACACTTTTATAACAATACAACTAATCATTTGGACAGGAAGTTGACCAATAATATTATAACTAATAACAGATGATCACAAAAAACAGCGATCACAAACAAAAACTGCAGAATGATTCATACATGTAGCTTAAAAAGAAGCTTTAGAGTAACAATTAACATAGTACTGTCTGTTCACCATGGAACTCTTTAACCCTTAAAAGTTATTAAGCACAAACTCAAAATAAATTCTAAGGAAAGAGTCAGCTGATTTTTCCTAGCTGTATCTCTGAAGGAAGCAACCTTCCTATCTTGAAGAACTAGTTGAAAATTTAAATAAAAATTTATACATTCTACAATGTGATAAAAAACTGCAAGAGATTAATAAAAAAGTAAAAACAAGAGCAATTCATATTGCTTTTAGGAGACAATTAGCAGCAGATTCAAAACAGGAACCCAGATCAAATTTTTCTGTTTATCCCATGAATATTAGCTCCATTACAATATTATCTATTTTATTGTTGCTGTGTTGCTGTCATCTCTGCTAGAAATTTCTTTCTGAAGATAAGCACCTTCTCCCCAAAGATGACTTCTTCATATTGCCTTGTTCTCACACACAGAGGGAGAAAAGGAGAACAGAATATTGATTTTATTAACTTCACATTGCTAAGCAATTTTCCTTGGAAAGTTTAACCAGTTCTTAAAATTACTTCACAGCATGTGATAAAACAGCATCATCACCATTAATTCAGGGTCTTCCTCTGAGCTTAGCAAGCAGCCTGGAAGAAAGTTCTCTACTTTATAAGTAAGTAAGCTATAAATCATCATGGCAGGCAACTTAGTAATTGTTTACAGCTGATCATAGGAACTAGCTATTGCTCTGAAGAAATAGCTGAGAAACAAGGAAAAGGGAAACTTTACACATGCAATGCAAGATGTGACTCTCCATGGACTTATAACAGTTTTATACCGGTTTAACTGCTGATTTCAGGTAGTTTACAGTGACATCAAACCAGTGTAATGGAATAAGGAAGGACCTAGTAGGAAAGACATCAGTAAACACGGGGAAATTTTACATCTGCTAACAATAAGCCAGCAAGGTGAACAGGAGTGTGTAAGGGAGCAAATATAAGTTATGACTTCACCCCATCACTAGTATCCATCCAGTAATCAATGGCTATTTAGTAGAGTCAGGATTGCTATGGATATGGTAGTATGGTAGTAGGTAGGCCAAGGAGCAACTCTTTCACTCTGCACAGCAGGACACAGCACCTATCAGTCACCAATGGCCACAACTCCAGGCTAGAGCATTGCCACCATCAGTCTCATTTCTGCACCAGAGGATGACAGCTCAACTCACAAAAACCATGACTGTCATACAATTCAAAGTGTACATTCGCCTCAGGCCTTGGTGGCCTGATGTCGCCGTTGACATGTTCCTCATCTTACTTCCCCAGTCTAGGAGCATACAGCTCCTCTTTAAAGTTGCTTTCCACAGCTTCATGCTCTGTCACTGTCTATTGCAGCTAAGGCTTCAGAGGCATTGGCCAGGAAACTGCTCTCAGTCAGATATGCCTGATGATATTGCTGAAATACAAGTTTCCTTACTCCGCACTCTGTCAGGTTTCAGTGTTCTCCTTATATGAATAAGAGCCACAGCATCCTCTCTGCTTTCTTTCAAAAACTACCTCCTCACCATCCATTGGCTTTGAGCCTGCTAAAGACAAAACACGTGAATCTCTCAGAAAATTCCAAATTTGTACATCCTCAGGTAGTTTTTGCCTTCTCTGAAAATGACTGAGTTTGCCCAAGGGGAAATGCTTCTGCGGTGCAGGTGGGTTAAGCAAGGCTCAAGCAGCTGTCTGTTCTCCTAGAGGATGTTCCTCAGTCTAACCAAGTTAGAAGAAAAAGGGAAATAGGAAACTTCATCATGGCATGGCTGTGTAGCATGGACACCAGCTAGATGTACATCTTTAGTCTTGATAAATTAACTTTTTAAAAGGCTACATTAAACTAAAGAGAATGACTTTAATCTCATAATTTCATAGAAGTTTGGTCTCGACTGACCTGTATTAATATGTTTAGACCACGGTAACTTGATCGTGTGTCTAAGTCTTTAGACAGCATAAGAAGTTTACAAAGGCTTGTAATCTTTGCTGATATGAATGTGAGAGAAAACTACAGGAGTCAGTAATACAAACATTTAGGACATGTACTGAAATTTTACTCACTATTCCATTGTTCCCCAGGCAGGAACTTTGCAAGGAAAACATCAGGATGAAATTAGAAATTTGGAAAACATACAGTGAGTTTCTCAGGGAAAAAAATGAGATGACGAGAGAGATGGATAAGATCCAATGCTATTAGACAGTAAAATAGGATCTGCAAACATATAACCTTGTAAAATAAACATTGAGAGTGTCTGCAAATATATGTAGCCAAATTACACCTATTGGCTAAGCACTTGAGGAAGTTTAAGGCAGATAAATTGTTCTTTTAGAAGTCAGGCTTAAGTAAACACATATATTTACAGCTAGCTAAACTCCAGTCACATAAGATAAAAACAGATAGGAAAAAAAAATATCATCATTCAGTGAAACAGTTCTGCAGGGCTGAAATAATGCCCATTTTGGAGACTATCTAAATTCTGTCAGCATATGGAGTGTGCCATGTCCTGGAATGGACCCCATTTGCTCCTTAGCTATTGGAGCTCTCCAGATGTTTCTATGATGGCTCTTTCTGGCACACTCAGAGTGTGCCAGAGCCTTTCACTGTATGTACCTCATCTGTGCATTCAGCAGCTGAGTATTGTGCCATTTCTGCCCTTACACTCTGTTCCCATTCCATCTTACCTTGACAACTCAGATAGCAAGACAGAGGGCTCAGTGCATCTCTCACAAACACTATATAGACAGCTGGTTAGGAGAAGGCAGTGCTGTGTTAGCAGAACAACACTGCCAGGAGAAATAAACTAGTAGGTAATTCGGAAGTAGTTTGAGCACTGATGTGTGACACTGCACTGGGCCATGTCACACAGATGACACTATACAAAAGGATGCGCGTTCATCCCTGTCTCCAAGGAGCTTTCCTCCAGAGGAAGGCTACAAGAAAGTGACCATGTCCTGATAGAGGTTGGAAAAGTCTTTTGGGTGTGCTGCCTTCTTAAAACCTAAAGGAAAGTGCAAATGTCATCTAAGGACAAGCTGGAATCAATCTACAGCCAAGTTATCAAGCATAATGGAAGTATTTTATATGTGAGGATAATTAATACATGGAACATGTATTACATGTATAGGTTGGTGGTGAATTGTCCCTATACGGAAATTTTTAAAACTAGGTTTTTGTTAGAGCAGGTTACATTTCCAATGAGAGTTCAATTAGAAAATGGTCCTGGACTCTGTCACTCTGGCAAGCAGAAAACATAGTCTTTGTGGTCCCTCTTGGTGGTCAAATCCATGCAGTTGCTTAACATAGTACTGGAAGAACCCCCAAAGTTATGGCTTGAACATGGTATAAGAAAAGCAGAATAACAATACAGACAAAGTTAAAATGAAGTGTTGAAGGACTACATTCTTCTAATAGAAAAGACATGCTGTCTGGTGACAGGTGAAGAAGCATGAAAAAAAATTCCCTTGACTCTCATAAATTCAACCCATAAATTCAATACAGTCATTTCAGCTGTTCATAGCTCTTCTAGAACATCCCAAAGTTGGCCTCCTCCTTCCCTTCCTAATTTTCCCTCTCCATTTCTTTTTTTAAACAAGTTCCACTTTGACATTTTTTATTCTCCAGGATCACCTATTACTCCATCTGGATGTACTGCATGCATAAATTTCAAAGTGAAACATGCTAGGCTGGAAATGACTTCCAGGCTGTTTAAGATTCAGGTGGCTCAAATGCGTTAATGGGGAATATGGTTAGAACTGAGTCAGCAGAAGCATTCCTGTTTGTTCCTTGGCAAAATGCAGCTGCGAAACAGAATACAAAAACAATAACAATAACGGGTTCCATGTTAGCCATCTGAGTAATAAAAAACATTTCCAGAGCGTACAGGACACACTGCCCTCTTTTAGAGTGTGCAAGACGGTCTCCTTAGAATGGCTAACTGGTCTCCTTAGCTAGCATATGATACCTTTTGATGTTTGGCTTGGTTCTAAAAATAAATGAGTAGTTTTTAGCTGTTAGAGCTAAAAAGAGGTTCTTAGAAATGTTGGCAATTGTACCTCTTTCTCTTATTTTGCAGATACCCTGGACATTTTTCCTTCACAGGAATCATGTGATTGTGTCACATGCTCTAAGTGTCCTTGTTTGAACATCAGGATTGGACTTTAGTAGTCCCTTCCAATCTAAGCCGTTCTGTGATTCTGTGGTTCTGTGATGTTGTGGAGACACTCAGAATACAGTGAATGGCATGATCTTTATGCTAGGCATAGATAAAGCTTGTGCAAATTTCCATTTCTTCTGCCTAAGTCCTGCCACACATGTCATAAATACTGTCTACAAGAGAAAATCTAGCTTGTCATATGTATCTTTCCAACAGCTGGAGCACTTATCTAGTCCTCCTTTTCCTTCCATAGTTATTTTCACAATATGAATTTGGCAGTCTGATCCCCAAGCTCACAGATTCACATGGGACCCACTGCCTGGACCAGTCCCCTCATATTCCAATGGCAGAAGTCAGTAAATCATCATGAAAGTCCAGTGGCCTTTTCCTCTAAAGCATGTAAAATACACAGAATCTAGTCATAAGACTAAAATTTCATAACATGTCCCATTATTTCTCCAATAGGAGCAGTGACCCAAAATTAACTCTCAGGAGTAATTCCTGTATTTCACACTTCAGGATAGGCAGTCAGTGAAACTCATGAGCAAATACATATTCAGAAAAACTTTGGACTAATCGATCAGCTTGCTCTCTCCAAAGAAAAACAGTTTTCTGTGTCTGACTCATCAGAAGAAATTTGGTTCACTTGAGCTGATATCATGAAGTACAAGAAAAGTCACTGGAACGATGAGAACAAAAACACCAGATCTAAAAGACTCTGTATTCAAAATGATTTGCTTTGTGCTTTGCTACATACAAAGCAGTCTCAAAGAATAATTACTATCACTGCATTGATGGCAAAACTGAAATTTAAAAGAAAAATAGAAGACTGTCTTCTATGACGTATTTGCTGTGCAAATACTTCCAAATTTCAAAATTTAAATGTCTGCGGATTAAATTTCTTTCTGATGCATTTGAGTAAGAATATTGATTTACTTTCTGTTGTATTAATAAAATTTTCTTTATATTGTTAACAGAATAATAGCATGTATTCAGTTTCCTGTGAGCTATATCTGTCCCTAATATACTGTTAGCATTGTGTTTCCTTCAGTCACAGCAGCTGAATTGTAAAATAAATTACTTGGGTGTAGAAATCAGGCAAGTTAGCCTACTGCAAGTGTTTGAAGTTCATGAGAAAAAAATAAGGCTGAAGCACAAATGTTTGTTCAGCTCCCATGGTTTTTAAAAACATCAACCTAGAAATGAGGCTTTCGCGCTGAAGTGCGAGCCAAGTGCCACAAGAGCATGCACAGTGGACAGGCTGCGTATTGCTCTGCTGCGAGGTCATCGCGGCCGCCTCGGGGATCTCTAATGCAACTGAGCCCTTGAAATACAAATAGCTTTGGCGTATTTTAGGAAAAGAGAGACATCTCCTGGACAAACTATAAATCTGCTCTTCAATTGTCTACAGAGTTGAGAACACATGAAGAAAGTAACAATTATCTGCAATGTAGTTAAGTGCAGTCTAGATAGAGTTTTTTTTTCTGGTTTAACACTTTATTTTTTCAAATTAATTTAGAAAAAATATGGTAACGTTGAAGGTTAAATTATAGTGTATCTAAAAAGAAAATTAAAATGAGGTTTTGGAGCATGGTCTAAGAGCAATAAAAGACAGGGGTTTAAACCGTACTAAATCCTGGATCTCTCTTTTAGATTGCCTTATTAGCATTAAACTTTTCTTTATAAATTAATTTCATCTTTTAAATTTTGATATCCTCCTATGGCTCTGAAATTTCCTAAACGACCCACCACATCACACTGCAAGAGAGTTGCTTTCCTCTTTTACCCAGAGGGACATTTAGTATGCCACAATGTAAAGCCAGGCTCCTCTCCAACCTCATTTGGGGTGGAAAATGAACAGCAGTGAACAGTTGCTATGATTCCTATTAGTAGAAATTCCAGAGATGGTTCTTGAAGTCACATCAAGGACATACGTACACAAAATGCAGAGACAAAAACAGCTATAACCAAGAAAATATTGCTTCTTTGCTTGTGATTTAAGTTGATTTTAATGTTTAACTATATTGCCAAGTGCCTTTGCCCCAAAAACCATGCCCTAAAGCCAATGACTAGTTAAAAAACATAGTAACTCTCATGCAGGGCTGTTCATATCACTCAGCAGACCTGAGTGCATCTGGGTTCTAGGTATTTGATACATGAAACTGTCTGCAGCAAGTTCAAGGTATTACAGTGGGACTAATTTACTGAGTAACAGCTTGTTTTTCTGAGTGCTTTAAAACCCATGTGGATATTTAGACTACTTTGATTTTTTCTGTTCCTCTTCAAAGCTCCAAATAGGCTTCACAGTCTTGATATGGCATGATTTTTGCAACAGGTTTTCAACTTGAAATTTTCAAGGAGTTTTCCACCTTCTCAATGCCTTGGATATCAGTTTCCTACTTATGGATTGAATCTCTAGTCTAATCGCCTACTAAGCTTTGATCTTGGCATTTACTGCCACTCAGCAGAAGAAATATTTAAGAGATCCAAAATATTATTTGTTGCAGAAGCTGACATTCGAGTCACTCTAGAGACATGCTAACATGACAGAACTGAGACAGCTTGTGAGCAGATTGGCTTCATGGCAGTGTAATACAGCCTCTGAAAATGAGAGTGTGATTCTTATTCTACTTGCATCAGCATTGCTCATAAATCCTTGGTCCTAGAAAGAGGAACTTTCAGCATATATAAGAAGACAAAAGAAGGAACTCAGATCAGCCCCTCTAGCCTGGTTGTGTCCCAGATTCCTGAAACACTTGTATCTTCCAGCCCCATATGTAAGAGCAGACCTCAGAGAAGTTAGGTCAAGTTGCACAACAAAGATGAGACACACAAACCTTTTAAGAACCTCTTGTTCCCACTAATGCAGTTACTTTTCTGTCATTACTAAGATGGGAATGGGGATTTTCTTGGCGTTGAAATGAGAGGATATTTCAGCAAGGACTATTATGTTCACAGCCACAGGAAGGCCTGTACCAGCACAGCTGAGAGGGTTTTAAATTGCAAAAGAGAAAGTATATTAAAAAATGTGCAGCCACCAGGAAGGACTTGCCGCCAGCGTTGACTCTAAGGTGTTGTTTTAACACAGCATGTACTGAAATGAGAGGCAAGCTCCTTGGCAGCAGCAAACATACCCTCTTTCCAGGCACACAAGTGAAGTTATGTAGAGAAGAATGTATATCTAAGAGCTTACAGCACATGCTCAGCCCATCCAGACCACAAGAAACTCTCTCTAGAGAGTTTCAAGAGATTTCCAGAGACAATTAGAGGGTGTTAGCACTCCGGTTCAAATGGAAACAGCCAAACTTAGGAGGGACATTCCTGGGAGCACAGCAGGAGGAATGAGCAACCACCAGGAGACATGTTCTCCAGCTCGCCTTTGCTCTCCATCCCCTACCAATCTCCTTCAGAATCCTGCTGGAAGGAGGACTTGGAAATAGAAAAGAAGGCTTGAGACCACCATTCCCAAGTCACAGTTCCAGCTGTAGTTGTCCTAGTGCTACTAAAAGCAGCAACAGTAGGGGTATCACATCTCCCAGTTCCAGCCCTTCTTCTCCCCTTTCTTCTACTGCCACAAAAGGGCTAGTTCTCCCTGTAACTCCCTTCACCTAGCATGGTAGGCAAGAAGGATGCCTCCTCTTGGGAAGATGGTTGACTGGCAGGAATTACAGTAAATTCTTTTGACACACTTACTGTGCAATTTTTTCCTCTTTATTCTCTTTCAACTCAATTAAGAGCTTTTTCATAACAAAAGCAAAGGTTTATCTATTCGATTCTCAGGATATTTAGTGCTTTTAGGTATGTTTTGCTATGGGAAAACCCTAAGAGACTATTGAAGATCCAAGAAAGGGTAGAACTATTGTCATAAGGCAACTGTACAGATATTTCTCCCATTCACAGTTTTCAGGAGCTTGGCATTCAATTCTGGAAGAATATGAAGTAGTGTGAGGAAGTGCAAAGCACATGTAACTTCAGACGTTAAGGTCAGAAAGCTTCAGAAGGAACCCAAAAATGCAGGGCTTTTGATTACTCCAAAGTTTGCATTCTAACTAGTTTACTTACAGTGAGACTATTAATTGTATTAAAACAGTATGAATGTTATAGGGCAAGATAACATCCTGGAGCAAATGGTCATTTTCTTTCCCCTCACTAATGCAAGTGAAGCTGCATTTAGGCCTATCATGGTGTCAGAACCTGCTCATAACTTGCCTCAGATACGGGTTCTCCTTTCTAAACTGACAAGGAAGAAGCAGTAGATGAAATCTGCTTCAAACAGCTGTAAGAAGCATATGAGCAGTGCTCATGAGCACTTTACATGGATATTCACCCAACAGACAAGAAAGCTGAGCATAAGCAATCCAGGAAGGGATTCTCTGGGGTTTCTGTTGAACAAGCTGAAGATGAGCCAGTAATGTGTCTACAGCATCCTTGGCTGCATTAGGCAGAGCATTGCCAGGTCAAGGGGGCTGATCCTTCCACTCTACTCGAGACAAATCTGGGAGCACAGCTGGTCTTTTTAGTGACAAGAGAGACATAGACATTCTAGAGTAGCAAAGGGCTACAAGGTTGATTTAAGGACAAGAGCATCTACCATATAAAGAAAGGTGGAGAGAGCTGAGACTCTTCAGCCTACAGAAAAAGAAGTGTGGGGAGTGATCTTATCAATATGGATAAGTATTGAAGGAATGGTATAAAGAGAATGGAGCCACTGTTGCCAGATGATAGGACACGAAGCAATGGTCACAAATTGAAATACAGAGTATTCCATTTAAAATAAAGGAAAAAAACCAAACTATTTTTTGTTGTTGTTTTACTGTGAGGGTATTCAATCACAGTACATGCTCCCAAGAGAGACTGTGGAGTCTCCTCCATCTCTGGAGATACTGAAAACCTAATTGCATGGGGAGTTGTAGTACCTGGCCCTGCTTTGAGTATGGTGCTTGGATTAGACAGTCTACAGAGGTTCCTACCAACCTCATCCTTCTGTGCATGTGACTTGTTATGTTTTATTAGTCAATGCCAAGCTAGAACAGTTTAATGCATTACGAAGTAGTTTTCAGTCCAGACACTGTCATCTAGAAAAGAGAAAGAAAAATATTTAGACTTCTACTCCAACATCCTCAACTTCCTGCTTACATTTTAAAAATTTTCCAAAGTTAGCCACAGGATTTTGAAGACCCAAGAAGTCTGCAAGGTAAAGATTGTATATTGTAAGTATGCGTTTAGATCTCAACCTGTAATGTAGCCTGTGAAATCTTCTGACTCAAATAGACAGGATTTTAAGCAGCTTTATGCTCCATCATCCTCAATCCTTTTAGCCTTCTTCAGTTATAATGTTCTTGATGGCAGCTGCACTAACTGTCATGAGGTTTTTTTTGTCTTAAGGAATAGAAAAATGGAGGGAGTAATACTGACTCATGTGTTTTGCTTTCTTGCATAACTATTTATCTTTTGCACGTTATGACATTTTGATTAATGTTTTATTCTGTTTGTCTTATAAGAGGTTGCCACAGTTTACACATTTTATGTCTCTATGTACTACTAAATGTCATTCTGGCTTTCCACTTATGAGCCTGATAGTGATGGATAATGATAGAAAAGCCTCAGAGTGAATTAATTTATTGGCGATATTGGCTTGTAACTTTTAATGGGCCTTTAAATGGAGCAAATCCATTTTTCAAGTGACAGTATATTTTCAAACATTATACAGTCTATGGGATGGCATATCTACATAAGCCTGATGAAAAGAATTATACTGCATTGCAACGTTTTTAAAAACTTCTCATTTTGAATGTTGAAATTCTCTCTCTGGATCTCTCTAAGAACACACAGTGAAAACTCATATTCTGTAGGGCCATCAATTGGGAAATCCTTAATACTTGAGGTCCTGTTGCTTTCAATGACCAATAAGGACATTTGGTGTTGCACAAGAGAGAGACAGCAACAAACGGAACTCTTTCCTCAGAGTTTGCACCCAGATCTCCCTGGATGAGATGGAAATTCTGTGGTGTGGAAGTCACAGTCTGACATTCAAGGAATAGCAATGTTCTCATAGCAGTTTTTGCATGGTGTTGTATGAATCTCAATGTGTAATTGTGTCCACATTTTTTCCTTAAGAGCTGTGCACTGAAGGAATTTACTTTCTGATATAGAGTGTAAGACTTAGAGCTTTGGAAGCTATACTAAGTAAGCAATAGTTTAGGATGAGAAGTGAAGAACTCTTCAGCACAGCACTACACACTTAGCTCCACTAGGTAGACATTACTCATGCACAGATATTTTGATACACTTAACCTCTATGTCTTTCTGTCTGAAAGCATGCTGATAATATCCTCTCAAAGACAGACTACTATTGACCTCTAAATGCTGAGGTATCCATGAATTCATAAATTCCATCTTTCTCATCAGCAACCATTGTAGATACACCTAGTGCCGTTAGGCTTGGCTATGGGACTAGCTCTAGAAAGGTAGCCACATTACTGCCACAGAGTGAGGTGTGTGTGCATGAGATGTGGTTGTTTTTGCAATAATTGTGGCTTTGCAATAATTTCTGTGATCCATGCAACAGCAATAGGTATTGGACGCTTATTTTCCCTCTGGCAGGAGTAATCAAACTTGGTTAGCACATCAACTTGGTAAAATTCAGATGTCTCTAGCCAGCTCCATTCTCCCCATAGACAATCCCTGAATCACTATATATAATTAAAAATACATACAGCATTGCAAAGTAGCACAAAAGATTTTACTAATTGCCTTTCTGAAGTGATCCATGATCTAATTTTACAAGGATATTTCCTCTAACCAAAGTGATTCTAAGGACCTTCAGGTTCAGAATGTAGATGGAGAAGCAACTGCCTTTGTATTGTCTGATGCCCTTGATCCAGATCTGTTGCATGTTGTTTAACATGCTTTATTTATGCAAAGGTGGCACACACATTCTGCATGGCAAATTACTCCACCCACAGGAGGTTCTGAAATCTGCTATGGCGTGTGGAGGAGTTCTTCACTGTCCATCCTAAACTAGTCCATCCAACAACTTTCCCATGTGCTATTACAAGTCTCTGCAATTCCATGACTGGTGAAAATAGAATATTTACATGTTTTTCTTGTTAAGAATTTTTTTTAAATCTTTTCTTGTTAAGAAATTTTTAAAATCAGATTCAGAAAGTCAGATTTCACTTTTCCCTACCCTTTCTAGTGTAAGAAATACTTTGAAGTCAGGAAAGGGCAGAATGATGTTTCTATGTCTGTCCAGATACATATATCTTGGAAATGAAGTCATATGGTGAAAATATAAGACTGTGTAAATGCAATATTTAGGCAAGATCTTTTTTTAATAAAACAAATGATCTATCACACTTCATATAAATAGGAAGTCCCTTCCAAAGTCAATTTAAACTCTACCAGAAATCAGCTTCTTCAACAGGAGAAATAGTTTCTGGGGAAACATAGAATCATACAATCATAGAATGCTTAGGGTTGGAAGGGACCTCAGAGGTCATCTAGTCAAAACCCCCTGCTCACGCAGGGTCAGCTAGAGCACGTGGCACAGGGCTGCATCCAAGCGGGTTTTAAAGACCTTCAAAGAAGTGTCTTTTCATCTACAGCTGATTAAATCAGTTGATTAAATCAAATACAGTATAAAATGTCTTGATAATGAAGTGATGATTGTACGACGAGATACAATCACTTCTTCATCACTAACAGCCACCAGAGAGAGGAATGGAGTCATTTAGTCCTATCAGGTTTCTAAAATGTTCATACTTGATAACAAAGATCATATTACTTACTTTATTATGTTTGATTTCACTGATGCGCAAGACAAGCAAATATCTTGAAATCCCCATTTGTCTGTCTTGACTGAGGATTTGAGTATAAAAAAGCAGGTATAAAATCTGAAATCTAATCTTTTGAAGTTCTAATCTTTCCTAATCTTTTGAAGTTCTAGTAGTTCTAGTTCCTAGTCTTTTGAAGAGTCAATTATTTTTAAGATGAGAAATGCCAATTTCTACCAAAGCATGAAATAGCAGGTTTGACTCCTTGATTATATGTGACTATCTGACTGTATAGGTGTGTCAATATTTCTACTTTACCTGAGGCAGGGCCTGTTAATTCTATATCACAACTGCCCAGGTCACTTGGTTAGACAATAATATGTTGTACACATTTAGTAACTGTGTATTTAAACTTATTAAGGTTGATAAGAGGATAGAAATGTGATTTCCCTCCCTGGGGTCTATTTTGTAACTACTCTTCCATCTTATCAGTTTTGGGTACCACTGCTAGCATTTTACAAGAAAGAGTCATTCATCTATATTCAAAGTAGCGATGTAGACCTCAAAATACAGGAAATACATTGGATCTAAAAGTGTGCCTCATACAGACACCTAGTTCAGAAACCAGGGGGACAGATAGACAGTTTTGCCTTTTTACATATGCCTCACTGATTGTGTTGCCTACTAAGATATCTTTAGACAATTTACTTTCCCAGGAATTGTGTTGACACCTGTACGATTCTCCTCTAAAAGCAGGGCAGATATGACTCGGTATGAGTCAGACAAGCTGTTTCTCAACATCTTTGTTTTAGATATAGGTCTTAATTCTAAACTTCCTTCAACCTAAGAATCAAGTCTTGGCCTATGAAATATGCTTCTTAAATATATCAAGCCTGTGAAGATATAGGTGGCCTTTTTTGTTCTCCTCATACTTCTGTCCTATTTTCAAACTTGAATGCAACTGAATTTTCATTATGTTAGAATCATTTCCACTTACTTTCCAACTCTCTTCTCTACTGTGAGTTCAGCCAAAATTCACAATGAGGTCCAGGGTTATTATCTGGGAAAAGTCATCTGACAGAGATGTGTTAAAGGTTTTGGTGATTCCATTCTATTACAAATCAATATGTTTCATTAACTTGGAGTCTAATTTTTATAGGACAAATCCTAAAACCACTTCAATCCTATGCATCCTTGAGATGCACATTAAAGATCCACTATTTTAATGTTCTTAGTCCTTAAGGGACTTTTAAAAATGGTAAGCAAACTCATCATCTTGCACAGCACTGGGATAAGATGCCACTCCTTTGTCTCAGCCAAGTTTTTCAGACGTGTATGCTATTTCTTAGATAATAAACCAACAGCTCTTGAGTTGTGATGGTTTACTTCGCTTCTGTCAGTTCATCATTGCCTAGTTTTCCTTCATACTTTCTGTGGTACCTGCCTCAGGTACTCAGGTACATTGAGTGTACAAATAACATCAAGAGGTACTCACTAACATCAAGAGTGAGTACCTCTTGATGTTATTTGTATACTCAATGTACAAAAGTGATGATTTCTTTGAGTAGAGTTCATCTTTATATTTTGTGTGCAATCAATGCCCAACCATTTGCTCTCAATCTCAGAATTAGATCCTTCCTATTGTCCTGCCTTTTAGTCCAACTTTGATGTCATGACCAGAAAGATCACCAGTTGATTCAGTTTCTATGAGCTAAAGCATGGTCTGGACAAGACTCTTCGTTTTGTGCCTTAGAGATCTAGCATTTCCAGATGGCTCCCTATCCAAATACTGGAGACATCTAGCTAGAACTGATGAGGTTGCGTGGTGGGGAAAGATCAGCATTCATTCAGCTTGGTGTGGATACAGTCCTAAGTACGACAGCAAAACTATTTTAGATATTTAAGAAAGCTGCCAAAGGCCTACACTGATACTTGCCTCTTCATCAAAGCCATTGTCTTTGCTAAAATTGTGCCTTCATTTTTATGCCACTTTGCTGTAAGGGAGCATAAACCTCTTGAAATCCTTAAAAGGAAATTATCCATTGCATACCCATCATAAATGGGGAATGAGATTTTTAATAACAGGCTGCCAGTGATTTGATGTTCCTAAATCCCTTATATGAGTGGAAAAGTTTCTTTTGCACAGCAGGCAATGTGACAAACTGACTGAAGTTCACTTCTTCTTGTTCCTTTCTCTGTCACATCTAAGTTGTAAGAAACACACTAAGGTCATCTGAGAAATGCCTAGCAGTATCATTGTATGTTAATACAATCCCTTGGAACAAACAAAACTGTAGGCGAAACTACAGTCCTTTGTGATTTGCAGCACTTTCTTCAGAGAAAATACAGTTTCCTATTTATTCCTTTCATTTCTTCATCATCCTACATCATTTAGCATGGGTAAAAGCATCACTGTTTTCTGCAGCACCTCAATAGAGTTTACACCAGCTTCCCAGTGGTGTTTCCTCTTCAGTGCAGGTGGGGAAATCTGACCCTGTCAAAATTCTGCTTGCTTTCCAGATGATGTCTATAAAAGTTCTCTACAGGCAGGATTAGCAGAATAGACTCAAGTTTCTCCACATAAATCTGGTCTTTGTACTTTGGCATACACTTGCAATTTGGGCCTAGGCCTGCCAGATGAAAGGCTTGTACATGTTCTGGCTCTTTATGTGAGCCCGATATGGTCAGTAATATAATATTATCTTTAAAGAACAAAAATCACAAGAGAATTCAGGCTCTATATTATAGCAAAGAAAATCTACCCTGAAAAAAGCTCTGGGCATATAGCTTGCTTCCCTCATGGTCTGCCAGTTTGGCTGGAGCGAGCAAATGAAGCAAGTTTCTTCAACATAAAGACATTCATATGACTTCCCAAATGAAGTCAAAAGGAAGGTTGAATTTGAAACATCTGTACAGATCAAAACAGGTCAGGCATAAACTGGAAAGAAAGCGATAGAACAGTTCACACAACCGTGTTATTCCTACAGAGGACAAAGAAAGCACTTCTCAGCAACTGCCCTCAGGAGGAAAGGGGGCCACAGTTCCCTACTGTTTTCTGGCAGGCTCCAAAAAGGGAATTTCCTACTAGTCCAGGCTAAGTTGGAACAAGGATATCCCCCGCAGGCCACAGCCTGTATCAGAAGTTGAGCAGCATGCCTACACTTCTGGGAATTATGATATAGGCTCAGTCTTTTACAAATGCTTTATAAAAACTGGACAATAATTTGGCTAGACTCTGAATTTGGTATTGGGCTTTCAAAGGGGTACTGGGCAGCATGTGGGAGGTCACTGGTATGCACCTTAGGGGCCCTCAGAGCTGTTTTGGCACAGTGATGAAGTTTCTGCTAATTTTCAAGTCATGTTACTTCCTGCTGGTGGAAGGCCATCTAAGGACTATTTTTAGGGTCTCAGAATACTTTCTGCTAAGTACATTTGTCAAGTGTTTCTAGGGTGTAAATTCCCCTGGACACCCGCTTTTTAAATAATGTCACAAATTTACAAGAAGTAATAAAGTTACAGGAGAGGAGAATCAAGATACAATTACACACACAGACTAAAGTAGTGGGAGCTGCAGACAAAGAAAAAAAACTAAGTACTTAAAAAGATAAATATAGCATTATAATTTGTATAGTGAATAGCATATGCAAAGTCCAATAGAGGTAATCATTTCTACTAAACAAACTTTATTCCATTAATTTATGTGATAGTCAAGTGCTACAGCTGCATCCAGTACTAGAGTGTAAAGAGCATGATATTGAAAAATAGCTTGAAGGAGAAAACCTGATGGGATGTGAATTATCATCTCCTTTCCTTTATGAATGTAGATATATTACAAGAGGTGAAGAAATGAGAATGAAGCCTTCACCCCATAGGGTTCTCTGTGGAAAGGAATGCTGCGCTGAAGCTCTGTGAGATGTGGTATTTTCCTGTATCAGCATTGCAAGGCAAAAAGTATTTTTTGGTGGGAAATGGCAGGAAATGACTAAAACTCCTCACTCTTTATAAAGAATTATTGGTTTAGTTCTAAATTCATGATTTGGAGGAGATTTTACTTTTTGAGGGGGAGGCCTGAGTTTCATGCTCCCTCTCTGCTTTAAAAAGTTACACTAAAAATGCAAATAAAGTGGAGTTTCATTTAACTGAAGCATCACAGGGAAAACATTCCCTGTGATTAATGGTTCTTGGTCTGCTAAATAATTCCATTCAACAGTTTACCAGCACAGCTCGCTATCAGTTTTCACAGCATTGGTTTCAGATGCACACTCAAACTAATTGCCATATAGAACAACAGTTCACATTGCAGAAAACGAGATTGTCTAAATCAATTCAGAAAGTTCCACTTAGTATTTACTTTTATTTTTAATGAAAAACCTTGCTCTCATGAATTCAGGTACCAGGGAAAGAGTGTTCAGAGATTCAGAGAAATATAAAGAAAAAAAAAGGATATTTAAAAGCTATCTAGTATCCACTACAAGGAAAACAGGAAATTAAATATTGACCACAAAATATTTTTCAAATTTTATTGATTTAAGAGTCTTAACAATGTTTTTAATGGTATAACACATTCAGCAGTCCTTGCCATGAAGCTTCTGCTGCCCTCACTTTAGAAGTTTCCACATCACAAGAGGAGTAAAAGTTCTTTTAAAATTTAAATTAGGCTTATTAAAAACTTCAGGGTTGCCAAGAGAGCCACTGTGATGAAAACCCTCTTATATATTTTTCTAAGAAGATTTACAACCTACATTAGACACAGCACTCAGCTATAAAATCAAGAGAAATGTGCAGACCTGACACACTTCCTCTGCACAACAGAAATTAAAATATATATTCCATGAATGTTGTCATAGCAACATGTGGGAAACATTAGAAGAAGTCAATATGATGAACAGGTATAATTTATATTTCTCTAGACTCTTACCCCACACATTGCTCATAAATCATACAACTCAAGACTGTAGTATAGAGATGTTCAACTTCTCGCCTTGTAATCTTATTGTTCAAGCTAGAAAAATAAGGGTAAATGCAGGAGAAGGAAAAAAAAACAGCCAGTATCAACTAGATTGTGTCTAGTAATCTCCTCAGTAAGAGACATAAAAATTAAAAATTTAAAAAACGTTGTTTTGATTTTTAATGTTTCTAAATTCCTGTTTTGTATATTGGCATAAGTAGAACTACCTGTATGTTTCAGGTTTAGCACATGCCTAAGGTTTATGGGACCGAATCAGTGTTTACATTAGTGTTTTCTTCCTTCTGCAATATTCTGAACATCGCTGAATTTTTTGCAAACTGTTATGTATACTGGCAGAAATCTCTGCAAGTGCTGCTCACGTGAGCATTAAGGACTGCCACAGACTGCCTTGGGATGAAAACTTCTAGGAAATCCTTTCAGAAAAGGCCAGCAAACCTAAGCATTGCTGGCTTGGACTCCTGTGAAGTCCAAACTTGACTCACTCCAATATGATGTAGCATTGCTTTTACAGTCACAGAAGGGCACAGAAGAGAGGTTTTCAAGCTAAACCCCAGTGAAGCTTATGGCAGAGCTGTTGTGTACCTTCAACATCTGTCTGTTCTGGAGCCGCCATCTAAACAAACCATTGCAGGTGAGAGAGCTCCACACTTGGATGGTCAGGAGAGGCCCAAACAAGGCCAAGACAGACCAAGTCAGCAGCAACTCTCCAGGGGAGTCTGTGAGATCTGCACTACGAATTTTATGTGGGGATTTTCAGACTGACCTCAGCAAAGATCAGGCATCTCTTGTGCAGAGATCACCATGGGTCAGAGCAAAGACTTAAACATCTCTCACTCACTGTGGCCACCAACAAATGTAGAGAAAATAGCATCAGAAGGATGCTAGTTATCACAGCATCACAGAATCACAGAATGGTTGAGTTTGGAAGGGACCTCTAGAGATCATCTAGTCCAACCTTCCTGCTCAAGCAGGCACACCTAGAGCATTTGGCACAGGGTGGCATCCAGGCGGGTTTTGAAGACCTCCAGAGAAGGAGATTCCACAACCTCCCTAGGCAGCCTGTGCCAGGGCTCTGGCACCCTCACTATAAAGAAATTCCCCCTCCCCTGCAGGCGGAACCTCCTGTGCTTCAGTTTGCACCCATTTCCTCTTGTCCTGTCACTGGCCATGACTGAGAAGAGCTTGTCCTCTTCCTCCCTACATTCTCCCTTCATCAGCTTATACGTTTTAATTAGATCCTCTCTCAGCCTTCTCTTCTCCAAGCTGAATAGGCCCAATTCACTCAATCTCTTCTTGTATGAGAGATGTTCCAGGCCCCTAGTCATCTTTGTAGCTCTCCTCTGGACCCTCTCTAGAAGCTCCAAGTCCCTCTTATACTGGGCAGCCCAGAACTGCACACAGCAGTCTAGGTGCAGCCTCACCAGAGCTGAGTAGAGGGGCAGAATCACCTCCCTTGACCTGCTGGCAACGCTCCTCCTGAT
>JAUBOD010000735.1:1445781-1461798 GCA_032353885.1 Nothura maculosa
TATTGCAATAAAGACTAAAGACAAATAGGTATATGTATTTGTTTTACAACTAGGCCAAAGGAAAGATGATTACAACCGCAGCTTGTAATGTGGCAGGCAGAGCTGCTGAGTGATATTCCACTTTTTTAATTAATATTCTCACCAGAGTGAAAGAAGCTGCTAGTGCCATCACAAGGACAGTGTCTGGCTGAATGAATAGTATTGAGTGGCCAGTTTTGCCTTCAGAAGGAAAAAAAAATCAAAAAACATCAAAAATATAACAGGATGGGGAGGGAAAGCTGACAGAGGCCAGAAGTCCTTTCCAGAGTTGTAGTTAATGCATGCTTCTGTATGAAGTACATCCAGGAGTTCATTACTGCAGCAGCCATTGATCATATCTGGCCTTAGATCAGTAGGGTGGCTATAAACACACACTTCATCCATTTCTTAATGGGGCTGTAAGGTTGTCAGAGTGGATTCCTGCACAGGCTCCCCCAGGACACCGTCACAGCTCGCACACTAACCAGGCACTGGGTTGCTGTAAGAACTGCCTGGCTCCCAGAGCCTCTTGATAGTCACTTTGGGTCTGCAGAAGGCATATCTGAATCTGGGGCTGGGATCAGGAAGACTCTAAGTGAAAGACAAATTTTCTGCAGCTTTCTAATTTCTCTAACTGCTAGGGACATCTCTTACAATGTAGGAAAAGCTTCACTAGCTAGCAGTCCATTCTGCAGATCCCAGGCCTGTCCAAAGGCAAGGGCTGAACTGGAATGCAGTAGGACAGCTGTGCACATCTGGGAGCAGTTGGACCCTTCTCTAAGCAATTACTGCAGGGGACTTTCGCTGAGCCCCTGTCCGTCCCAGGCAGGGGCTGTCTAAACAAGCAGCCTTTCATTCTGAACATCATCTCCATTTTATTTTGGCTTGCTTCTCTTTTCCTAAAACTTGCTGAGATTTTCCATTTCTTTGATCATGTGCAAATGCTGCGAACCCATTACACTTGGAAAGAATCTACTACCTCTATTTAATTGAGCAATTAGACAGACTGATTTCAGGGCTTCTCTGGGAGTTATATTAGTTACTTCAGCGGCTGCAGGATCAGGCTCTTTGATTTCATGGGCCATGTCATCCATCTTCTCATGTACAGGCTGACAGGACAGGGATTGAAATTTCACAGTCTGTGATATATTTAGAAATTGTTTAGATTGGATTAGGCTACGGAAAAATACTGTTCTGACCAACATAATCATCCTTCAGATATTGATCTAACCCCTGTCTGTTTTAATTTGTTCTTCCAAATAACATTGCCTGCAGCTTCCTACCTCTGTCTTCTAGTAACATTGTGGTGACAGCTGCTGCGATCCCTGATTCATTCCCAATGGAAATCAATGGTGAAACCTCAATTGACTTGAGTGGTGCAGGACTGTGCTCTATTGGGCCTGTTTTCAGCACATTTCCTACTAAAACTTGTCCATTTTCTAGCTACACCAGAGAAAATCAGACAGTAACAGCACAGCTCATCCCAGTAACTCAGCACATAACTGTGGGGCATAAGAAGGGGAATACATGAACAGAAATCAGTATTCAGTGCCATATAGATATTTCTACATCAACTCTGAGCAAAACGGTAGGGACATTTGGAGAATGCAGCAAATTTTCCCAAACTCTATACCAAGGTTGACACACACAGCCCTAACAGGGCTGAAATGTTCCCTAGGAGAATGTGGCGCCAGTAAAACTGTATTGCTTCTCGGAAACCATTAACTTATTCCAAGACAGCTAAGGCACCTCTGGATGATACTGCCTTGTCATGCTTTGATTTAGACACATTTTTAGACCTTTGATGAACTGGGCCTAAATATAGGGCCTAAATATATACTTGCTTAACAGCTCCATAACATGGCTCTCCATTACAAGCATGGTTATGGAATGCAATTCTAAACACTCTAGGTAGCTGGAAAGGGCAAACACGTGGAATGACTCAATGCAGTCCTGAAAACAAGAGTCTTTGCCAGCAGGGCATACAATAGAGCAAATCCAGTGGAGACGCTCAATGCCTTGCCACTGCCTGTTAGATGTAAGGTAGACCCAGCAAAGAGTCATTGAAAGAAAAATTATATATATATATATATATATATATATATAATGGCACATTAGCACTGCAGACTAGTCTAAGTCATTAGACTTCATGTAGCATTTTAATCAAAGCATGCTGTAGGAATCAAGTTGAATTTAATTTTCAAAGCTTGCCTGGTGGTGAAAGGAGAAAAAGGAATTAAGGTGAATTCTATCTCCTCTTCTTTTTCCCTTCACACTGCATAAAATAAATTTAAAACTCTATCAAATATACATAGATTTGGGATTTGGGAGTAATAGATTGGGGATTTGGGAGTAATTTCAACAATTGACCCTAAGGCTGAGCAATAGACTGCTTCCTAAGATTTTCTACTTATTTGAGCAACACTAGTCTCCTGAATCATTATGTTTTGCCAAGATTCAAAACTCTCATGTTTATAAAGTCATGTAAGAAAATTAATAATTTTCTTTTTTTTTTATAACCCTTTTATAGTAATCCTATGAACCAGACAATTGGAAGCTGCCACCATGTATGCAACAGCTTTTGTTGTTAGGTACCAAACACAGGAAGTTCCATCTCTCTATGATGCAGAACTTCTTTCCTGTGAGGGTGACAGGATCCTGGAATAGCCTTCCCAGGGATGTTGTGGATTCTCCTTCTCTGGAGACCTTCAAAATCCTCCTGGATGCAACCCTGTGCCCCAATGTGCTAAATGTCTCTACTAGAGCAAGAGGGTTGGACTTGATGATCTAGAGAGGCCCATTCCAACCTCAACCTTTCTGTGATTCAGTGATTCTGTGATTCAGACTCTCTAAATAAGCCACTTTTTGCAAGAATTGTAGACCTGGGCCTGAGCATATTTGTCCTAGGCAATGCTTGCTAATGGAAGACTAGCTCACTCAGGTTTCATGTCAGGAATGGGTGTTAGTCTATATGAAAAGGTTCTAAACAAAATGAGGAAATACAGTGTTACATGCCAGAATACCTTTGGGATACTGAACATCACAAATTGTATGCTGGGGCAAAGATTTCTCAACTGCTATCTTGTCTTGGAAGTTATGGGTCTATGAGCTACCTCCTGTGGTTCAGCACAAAAGGTCCAAAGTCCTAACATTGCCTGCCCAAAGCAAAATCAGAAGCAACTCATCTCATTGACTTTTAGGCATAATTGGGAACTAATACCTGATTCCTCCTATCTTCTGATCTGACATGAACCAGGTGCCTGCTCTAACTCTGACTTCCTACAGGCATTGCCTGTCATTGCCTGCAGCTGGGAAACAACTCTCAGCTCCTCTTATGCTCTAAAAATAAGGATAATGGACAGAGCCAAGAGCTGGTTTTTTTGAACAGAGGCATACATGGTCCAAAGCCTCTGGGAATCCAGCCCAGAGTCTTTCTGGGCCAGGAGACAAAAGGCTGTGGAGGTGAGGGTGGTTCACGAGGAGATGAGGACATGAGGTTGAGGTTGAGCTGAGGTTGAGCTGAGGCTCAGGGAACTAAAGGTGTCATTTGGAGGACTGAAGGAGACATGACAGGTTATGGATCATGTCCACAATGTAGACCTACCTCTTCCACCTATGAATCTTCAGTCATCATTTGTTCACAAACCTTCATTTGTCATTCAGCATCACTTCTAGAATCAGCTGAATAGATTTGTTTTTAGAATAAAATCCAGCACTATGAAAGAATAAACAAATCTGGAAGATCTAGGACAAGAAAAGAGGGAAGGAGGTGAGGTATGGAGCCACATTCAGTACTGATTTTTATGCTGACCCAAGAAATACTCCTTTACTTTTCCCTTGCTTGCCAGTAAGAATAAGATTTGAGCATGGATGGCCAGTATGAGGGGCTGTTGCACAGTGCAAATCAGAGCACGATGCTTTGACAGGCAAGAACAGAAGTTCATTGAAGATTTTCTCCCAAATATGTGTTTCACAACAACCAGAATTGCTATTTTTTCCCACAAGAGGGCTCTGCAACTTCATTCTCCAAAATAAGGAATCTGTGATATTTTAACACTGAATTTAGGAATAACTTTAATATCATGCTGCCTGTCCCAGGCTGTGATGGGGTATATATTGTCACATACTCAATAAGTAGACAATCATCTGACCTGGCATTAATGCATAAACAGTCTCTGTGCCAAAGGAATTTGTGTCCAGTCCTCCTGAGCCAAAGAAGTAGGATTTGAGTCATGGCAGGGCAATACATCCTCATTAAAGAGTAAGAAATAGTTATTTGGGACCACTTATAAGAATCAATAGGTGCTATTAGACAAGACTCATTTTCTATATTTTCCCATGTGGCAGGAATCTCTCTTAATTTGTTTTGTAGCATGGCAAGGAAAAGTAACTGCAACCTGGAGATTAAACACATGATATAAAGAGGGTTGATTACAACAAGGAGTTTTCTAATAATGCTCCCCACTGGCATGATAGCAAGCAGAAATTTTTGAGATATGAGACAGATGATTAGAGCCAGACTCACCGAACACCATATGTTTCCATGGCTGGTCAGGCTGACGCAGTCACTAGTTGAAAGACAGCTGGAAGGGCCAGACTGTAACCCTGGCTGGTCCCTCCTTCCTCACCATCTCCTAGGACTCCTTCGGCAGTTGCTGAGGGATACTGTGAGGACTCTTGAACTTGCAGAAAAAAATATCCAAATGGCCTCAGCTTCCTTCAACATCTCCCTTCCACTCAAGCTCAATATAGAGACACAGACCGAGATTCCTGTTGCTGGTCCTAGGAAGGCCAAATAAAAGCAATAAACAAGTAAGCAGTGTAATGCTAATGAAAGCTTTTCATTTCTCTGTGTGGTTTTTCAAATCAAGAGTTCAAACCAACTTTCCCACAGTGAAGATGCAAGTTCAGCATGAGACATAAAGACATATTTCCTATCTGTCCTTTTTTATAATTAGTGTGTAATTATCTTGTTTTATCTAAAATGAAACAGAATCAGACTTCAAAAATGGAATTCTAAACCAACCAAATTAACTTTTCTTTTTTCTCCAGTGAACTGTTTGTATTATTTTTAATATTAATGAGGAAATTTCCCTATAACGACCTTGTTAACATATGGTAAGAAAACATCCTTTCAAAGCTTTATTTTATATTCTGTATTTCAGAATCTTCAACAACATTCTTTTGCTTTTTTTTCTTTCCTCCTTCACTTCAATAAACCATGAAAAATATTTTTAAACATGGTTACTACAAGTGTAGTTATATGCAATCACCTGACACAAAACATCAGCCACAATAACACCACTAACTCTCTATGCCCTCTTGAGCCTCAGTAACACCCTGTCAGGAAACCAGGAGGATAGCATAGCCTTGATCTTTATGTAAAATTCCGGTTGTTATTGTAATAGTTATAAAAATGATAAAGTGAGACTTGCAATGTTTCTTTTAAAATTGCAGATTAGATTTCTATAATGTTTGCAAAGCAGTGAAACAATATATGCCTAAAGGGTAAAATAATCAAGCAACTAGAAAAGTCAGGTACATTGCATACACATTATTTCTGGGAAAAATAAATGTCTGTACAAAGCTGCACAACCAACGTGGTCACCTAGAGGTTTTTTTTTTTTCATCACGTGTTTCATATATTGATTAATTCCAAACATATTTTACTTGGGTTTGCTTCCAGTTGCAGTTGAAAACACCTAGTTAACTCAAAACAATTGGAGGATTATTTATGCCACACTGAAGAAGACTCCTAATTAATAGTTTGGTCAAATCGTGCAGAAGTAATGTTGCCAGACTGTCAGTGCATTTGCCAACTCTTTCTTGTGCATTTATTGCATTCTAAATAGATCTGTAAATTCTAAAAAAACAAGATTTTTGCTTTGTTGGTCTATTATTACAATGCTGTAATCTAGAAAAGAGCAGGATAACAGCAGCCCACTGCAATGTCATTTTCCATGTTCCCACTTCTGTACAGCTCCTTGCACACCAGCTGCATCCAGAAATGCTTATTGAAAGCAAATGTAGGAAAGAATCACAAAAAAGTAGAAATTCCCTCTTCACATTGTGATCCAAATTTAGGAAATCATAAACAGCACATCCCCCCAACCCAGACCCTCATGACAAGCCTGGGTGATGGAATACCAAGGCTCCCAAACTCTCTCCCAAGGTCACAGAGGGGCAGACTGCAGCACCAACCTTTCCTAACCATTTTGGCAGAACCATTGGCAGAATGGGAAACAATTGTTGATGTTCAAATAAAAGGATGTTATTCCTGGTGGATTGCAAGCTGACCAAGAGCCAACACATGTGGCTAAGAAAGCCATTGTATGGCCAGGAAGGGGAAGAAGGCTGCATGAGGAATATCATTGCCAGGAGGTCAAGGGAGGTGATCCTCCTACATCTGGCTACATCTGGGCTACTGTACCCAGTTCTGGGCTCCCTGGTACAAGAGAGATGTGGAGCTAAAGGAGGAGGTCCAATGGAGAGCTGTTAAGATGAGCAGGAGCATCTCTCACATCAGGAGAGCCTGAGAGAGCTGGACCCATTCAGCCTAGAGAAATGAAAACTAAGGAGGCTCTTATCCATATATATAAATATCTGAATGGAGCGTATAAAGAGGATGGGGCCAGATTCTTCTCAGAGGTGCAAAGAGATAGCATGAGAGACAACAGGCACAAACTGAAACACTGACTATTTCATGTGAACATGGGAAAACTTTTGGACTGTGAGGTTGATAGAGCACTGGACCAGGGTGGCCGGATAGGTTGTGGAGTCTCCTTCCTTGGAAATATTCAAAACTCACCTGGACAAAATTCTGTGCAACATGCTCACAGTAGGTGAACCTATTTGTGCAGAGGGATTGGATTAGATGATATGAAGAGGTGCCTTCCAGCTTCAAACAATTTCTGGGATTCTGGAATTCTGTATTTGGAGGATATCCCTCCCACATAGGCAGAATGCTCTTCACAGTAATTATTGGCTTTTTAAAGAAGAGATATAATACAAAGTAAGTGTCCCTTACTAGTACTGAACAGAGTGTGCAATAGGTCACTTCTGAGGGCCTGATGTAATTTTGATTTTTCTGCTGGTATTTTTTTCAATTTTCTCTTCAGCTTCCACTTCATTGACTAAGGTTCAGAAACCTCCTCGAATAAATGTATTATAGAGAGATTTTTCTGGTCCATGCTGACCGATTTGGAGTTACTAGAAAAAGTAAAATCAATTGATATTTAGAATAAGTCTGCAAGCAGTTCAGCCTATTTTATTACCCCTAGACACTTTCTGTCTGATTTAAAATTCACTGTTGGTTATTAAGGTCAGGTTTATAAGCTAGTCTAATTCCATGCTCTTTCAAGCATCTTGTGAATCCTGTGCAGGATACAATTCTCTAAAGATTTATGAGTCCTTCTCATTCCAGAGTCATTTACATCATACAGAAACTATTGTGCAACACAGAGATTTGAAATAGTCTCTCCCCATCTCTGCCCAGAATGTCATTATGAACTACTAGCCACTAAAAAGAAGTATCATAACATTATTGCAGCCATGCTTTTTATTTTTAACATTTAAGTCCATTTTATCTCTGCATCTGAGTGTTTTCTAGTCTATCTTTTGAATGACATCAGAGAATTTCATGTGTCAAAGGAGTTCATGATTTGGCTCTGTATTGTGTAAAGTATATACTACTTCTGTTGCAGGTTGCCTTTTAGTTCTTGTACTGTGTAACAGTGAACTGTGAAGCTCCCTGTTCTATTCATATTTGCACCATCGATAATTATAAAAATCTTTCATATTCCTCCATTTTTCCTAGTGGTTTTTTTTTTCCAAGGAGAATGCTAATATAATCACTTTAGTTTCTTACAATGCAGAAGACAATTGCAGAGAGATACACTTAAATTAGGAGCAGTGTGGCAGGGAGATGACAACCCACCGTCAGTAAATGCTTTCACAAGCTGATGGTATAGGGTGATTAGGACAAGAGAGACCTTGGCATCAATAAGACAGGGAATGTATAGGTGGCAGCATAATGGGGGAAGATCTCATATTTCAAACTCTCCATGAATGAAATGCATATGTACTAAAGGGCCTGATCCTAATCTCAATTCAAGTAAGGATCTAATTAACCTGTCTCATTACCCACTTAGCAATGTATTCCTACATGTAGTTGATGTAAGTACTGCTAGGAAGTATCTATATTTGCTCAAAAATGGTGTTTTACATTCCTTTTGCATAATCTTTAGTTTTACAAATAATTTGGAACTAGTAGCTCAGACTATATATTTTCTGTTGGAGTCTACTCTATTTGAACTCAATGGGCCATTTATAAAATCTATAGATTTTTTTTACATTTAATTTTAACTTGCAATTTCCAGATATCCTCTTCTTTGTGACAGAAAGTTTCAGGTGATCTATCAAGTATTCTGTTCTTTCAACTAACTAGTGGTTACTTACAACAAATCATCAACATGGATATGTATTGGTAAATTACACCAGTATTTCTAATATAAGTACCTGCCATTTTGCAAATGTAGTAGCAGAGCAAATATTTTTCATATCAGATTTGCCTTTTGCCCACTGTTCATTAAATTAGTTTTAGTTTATAGAATTTCACTGTTCATAGAATTAGTTTTACCAGGAACAATTCTCTCCAATCAGCCCTTGTGTAGAATTTCACATGCAGTAACTTGACCCAAGGAGCACTCTAATTATTTTGAATATTTTCTTACCTTTTAGAGTACGAGAGAAACTACTACCTTTCTAATCATTACTATTGAGAATCCCACTCACCATAAACTCAGGAAAAGGTAAGCTAGCACAAAAGGAAATTATTATTTATTTGTAGCACTCTATGTGTACATGTTGTACCCTAACCAAATCGTCTATTCCTAGAAGCTTGCTGTTGCAGGTCATGAACTGCTAGGTCAAAACCTTTTGGCTTTTTCAATACTGAAGAAGACTACTCTGGCATCCCTGCAATATGTATATGTGAATATTGCCAACTTTTGCAATTCAATCCCTGGATTTATGCAGTCCTATCATTTCCTTCCTGGAGGCTCTGGCTGGAGAACAAAGATATTTCCAAAAGATTCAGCTTTCACATCTAAGTTTACAGTCCTTATGACGAGAGAGAGGACCAAAAGCTGAGGATAGTTAGGCCAGTAAACAGAACCAAGAATATACTCTTTTAAAAGAATCGCATGATTCTGCTGGGCTGAATTTGCCTGTAAACATGTGCAGAGCTACTGGGATCTTGCTTGGCATGTCAGTCGTATAGTGCACTTCCACATTGGAACAGTCCAGAATTGTCCTTGCAGCACTGTTCAGCAGTTAATACCTCCCTCTATATTTACAAGGAGTTAAAGATATTATTTAAATTATGGTATAATTTCTATTAAAATCTGAAAGGAATTCAGATTACAAGAGATGGACAAGGGACTCCACATGCCCCATATTTCTCCTGTTATCATTACCTTTTTCCTGTCTCTCGTTCTCTCTCCTGAATCTGCATTGTTATTTTGTTTCAGTGCAGTGGTGCATTTTTAAAATAAATTCTCCAGTCATCTTCTTTACTATATGTTGGTTCAGTTTGCAGAGCACTTTTGGGTGTCTATGAACTAAATTCCTTTCAGTAAAAAGGAAATCATGTGCACACCAAAAGAGCTCCAGTCCCTCATGGAGGTGGAATTTATTGGTAGAAGGTTTTACAGATTGCTTCAAACTCTGCACATAGCAATGAAGCCGTGGATCCAGATAAGTTGACTGGTCATGTACTTGAACAGGAATCTCTGAGCACAACCGTCTTCTTTTCCACTCTGCAACAACTCCCAAGCACCACCACAGTAAGTAGTGATGACCCAAAACCAGCATTGTAAGCTGTTCTAAGCAGATGTTATGCCCTGTAGGGTATCATCCCTGGACTTCAGTTACCTCTGCAGAAGGGATCATGTCTACTGTCCAGTAGGAGCACCTTAGATATCCTCTTCAGACAACTAAATTCATCCCTGTAACTACTGCAACATTACAGCCATTTGGAAAGAAACCCAATTGAATTGTTCCTTCCTCATTTGGTGCCATTAACCAAGAATGGTTAATATTTTGCTAGGAAGCTCTTTACTGCTTTGCAATATGCATAGTCATCTGTCCCTCTCTACTGTGTATCCCCAAATGTCTCCCTTTCTGCCCTCCTGCTGTTTTATGTCCATTTGGTGCAGATGCACCAGATGCAAGGTGGTTGATTTTACAGAACCAGGCAAGAGAGCCTGTGAGCCATTAACTCAGATTTTCTCTTCTAACGTCAGAAGATTCAACCAAATAATTACAGCACACAGCTGGTGCCTGCTAATACACTTTGAATTTGATAATCTGTCCAGAAGTGAAGAACATTTTTATTCAGTGTTAGCTGGAAAGACAAGGTAAGAGAATTGAATGAGACAAGGTATTTTCAGCATGATCTTTTCCATTACTGTGCTTCAGCTCTATTGACTTTAACACTAAAGCAACAACTAGGCAAAAAAAAGGCTCTGTTTTTCATCTTCAAAAGTTCTGTAATTTAACAATGCTCTCTTTTTTTTCTTTCAGACTTGCAGAGTTAGTCTTAGCAACTCTTCTCTGTCGAGAAAAGTTTTTGCTTTCAACACCAAATGTTCTTAATTAGAATACTCCACCTCAAGCAGAAATGTGCCAGTTAGGTTCTTGTGTTGATTATCAGATAACTTACAGGAATATGTTGTACCAAGAGAAATTCATTTCTGAAGATAAGTCTGTATAATGAACATTTTAATGTTATATATAAGGTGTGAAATCAACAGACCTAATAGCTGCTTTGAAACAGAACACAAAGTCTGTGCCTGCAAGAAGCGGAATGCTCAGGGAGGCACATATAAGCAAACAGCACCTGCATGTCCTTGTGGAAACTCCCTTGATGTATATTCTGCCTTCAAAGAGTCACTAAAAGGTTCAGCCTATAGCAAGGACACTTGAAGCACAGAACTCAAAAGCACTTGAGCAAATATTTTTCCAGTCTCCTGTCATGGCCGAGGAACACCAGTGAATACTACATTGGCTATTCTACTTATGAATGAGCAGAATTCTGTAATAAAAGCTATGCATATGTCTTCTGAGAACATCTTATTAATAAAATAAGCTAGCACCTATTTGTTCTTTGTACAAGCTATGTATTTAGAAAGCAAAATTTACTATCCCATTATAAGGGCAGCGGCGTTAAACAGCACAATCCATTGCAAGGACACATGCAAAACTATGGAGAAAAGATAGTCTTTTCAGTATGATATGAGATGCCAAGTAACAAATACCTTACTCTCCACAGGCAGGCTCTGTCAACTGTAGTTTGATGACACCAAGCACTGCTGTGAAGCTGTTGTTGCTCAGCTGGGCCAGATGTGCATTTGCAAGGTATGTTGAGGGAGCAAATGCAAAGAATTAGCATTTGTGCTCCAGCTTAGGAAGTGTTTTAAAATATCATAGCATAGTGTTAAATGAAAGAAAATACACTCAAATAATGAAATTGAATTTTTGCATTTGAAAAGTCTTTACAAAGTTCCAGCAATTGAAAAAAAAAAAAAAAGGATTTTTTCAGTGGAATGAAAACATTTAAAGTCAATAAATAAAAAAGAATAAAAGTTTTTTACTTTAATATACAATATTTTTGAAAGTTCACTTATTAAATAGTCTATATGGAGTTACTTTAAGTAGTCATGAGAAAATATAAGGCATCAAATGCAATGGTGCACAGGCTTTCTGCAGGCAGCTAAAGTTACGTTGTGGAGCTGGCCAGTTTCTGTCATAATGATCAAAAGCTCAGCAGTGCTTCCCAGTTTGAGATAGCTACAAATGAGCTTGCAAACAACCTTAGCATACGAGTCCATCCTTTGAATAGATAGTTGTTTTGGTGGGTTTTTTTTCCTCAAAATGCTTTTTAGAAACTCTGCTTGCAGCACTTGTAACCTAACTGCTCTTCTGCCAAAGACCACCTCACACAACCACGTAAGGGGACAGTTTATGGAGTGGACTCGATAAGAAGTGGATTTCAAGGTGACATTGCTCTGGTAGGGAACATGAGAGCCCACAGAGTTCCTGCCCTTCCTATTGCTCTTTCTTGCAGCTCTTACCTCAGAACTTGGCATAATGTGATGATTATACTGAAGAAGTGGTGAGTCCATTTGTAACCTAGGATTGTTAACCTAAAGAAATGTAAAATAAAACAGGAGAAATCATCTTTGCAAACAGAAAGAAGTTGTGCTACTTTCTCTAGTACTACAATGCAATGCATAATAGCAAACCACGTAAGGAATAAATATAATTTGAAATGAACTTATTTCAGATCTCTTTTTCATTTGCCTATCTGTCATGATCAGAGCTTGGACCTAAGGCTGTCTATGTCAGGAGATGATATCTTTGTTAGACTTGGAGATAGCTAAGCAGGCTTTGGAAAAGAGTTCCACACTGCTTTAGGTGTTAATAATGGGCATGACAGAACTTGGCAAGTAATGAAAATTTTAACCTTCAAAATATGATTAGAAGTGCAGTCAAACCCCATTTATTTAAACAAGATTCATCTCTCTTGGTAGTTTCTCTCCTCATACTTTGATTATTTATTATTATATATTACTGAAGTTATAAAAATGCTTGGTAGTTTGAACCAAGAAGGAGTTCTCTTTACTTGAAGCATTGTACAAGCACAAGCAGCTCCTGCCCCGAAGAGCTTCTGATCTGAACAGAAGAAGCAAGAAAATGATGAGAAAGGACAAATTCACACCGGAAGCTAAGGAGATATATCAGTGGCACAGACAGGAAGAGTGATCTATAGAAAATACATATTTTACAAATAGGCACAGAGTTTTAAAGACTTTTCTCCATTATTGGGGCAATTTGCGTTTAAAAGATCACACTTAAGCTTTTCCACCTGAAATCATGATTATATGATGATAGCATATGTTACTAGTCTGTTGGCTAAATTCCTGAGCATTCTCCAGTGTTTTCTTTTTTTGGCCCAATTTCCAGCAGGATTATGTCATTGTTTTGTGTTTGTTGAACAGACAGCTCCTCCCAAATAGTTTTTGAATTTGTTGGCTCACAGCAGCCAAATTGAATAGAGGAGTAAAGGTCTCAGCATTATTAAGCTTCTGGCAAGTTCTGTAGAAATACTAAGTAATCGGGGAGGGAGGAGAGACCTTGTTAATAACCCTCCCAAGAGAAGGACTATCCTGTGACCTCAGTCTCTTTCAAAAATCAGATAATTCCCACAAAAGTTCAACTTCAAAATATAAATCCTTAGAAAATACATCTTCACTACTTCTGCTGCTCTTGAGATGATTTGTTCATGTAGATGTTGATGTTTGCCTGATTTGGCTCACAAAAATGAGACAACAGAAAATCTATGACGTGTTTATTTGTAAAATACGTTATTTCACCTTCTTTCCCACAGGTCTCACTTTCTCAAAGAAGATCCCAGTTTAAATCCTGCTCGTGGCTACACTGCAACAATCAGAGCAATCTTAAAAACTTTCAGCAATGTAGCAATAGTTGATTTTTGCCATTTGTAGGAGTAAATCTCCTTATCCTTGGAAGAGCCCCGGAATTTGTTTTGTTAGTGACAGAAGATCTGGTTCCAAGACTGTGAATGGTCTCCCAGGCCCAGCAGGAAGCTAGGTCATGGTAGTAGGTATTGCAGAGCTGTGAATTTTGGGGGAATCCACTCATTGAAGCTCTTTTCTTCCTTGTTCCCCAGCTAGCCTTTTTCTCAGAGCTTCAGGTTCAGCCTTCCATGACTGCCCTCCAGGATCCCAGCAAATCTGGCCTCTTTTTCCTATTCTGAAAGTATCTGCTCCCAAGAGGACATTGCTTTTATTTTGACTATATGAAGACTTACACTTATTCTCCTGAGCCTTGCTTCCTCAGGGAGCATTCCAGGCCACATCCTACTCAGTGCTCAGTTTTTGCACCTATGAAAGAAGGGTATAAACAACATATATCAACCATCTGCCTCCTTTTCTATGACCAGAATTTTACTATCTGCTCTGAAGCTCTATATTTTACTCTCAAGTATTTACTATCAAGACTTTCTAGTATGTGCAACAGGGCAACCTGAAGGCCAGTGACACCAACAAATTTTGTGCTCGTGCTTCAGAAATGTGGGATAGATTCAGTATGTATGTTCTCTACTGCAAAAATTCAATGTGTTGTACTGACTTTCCAGCTTCAGCTGGTCTTCCTCTACAAAGAAGTGCTGATCTCCACAAGCAAAATACTAATTTCACTGCTGAAAAATAATAGCTTACAGAAAGAGAAAGGATAAGGCAAATGAAAAGGTGAATGGATTTACTTGTTCAAAACCACTCAGGTGGATATTATGCTTGCCTTTTTCTTTTTCTCTTTTTTTTTTTCTTTCTTGAGTTTAGTTTAGCTCCAGCATTTGGGACAGTCAGATCATTGATTCAGTAACTCCGGGTGAATTGGAGGAAAAGTTTACAGTACTGAAATATCTCTCCAAGACATCCAGAAAAAAGGAAATCAGAAACTATGCTAGCAAATTGGAGCAAGAATGGAAAGTAGATTTCCAGTCTTCCTGCTTTGCAGGAGCTTTGTTTTCCTTGCAAAGGCAGTGGTGATTACCTTATCTATTCATACCTGCTAATCACACAGTCCAGGAGAAAACATCATTCAAGAAATACTCATTTAATAAGTTTTGGCATATTGAATACAGACTCAGGAAGACAGGAGACATCAAAAATATCTTCAGATAGGCTCTGCAGTTACAAATACAAACTTGCAAATATTAGGCAAAAATTTCCAGAAAGAGAACATTTATTAGGAAATCTATCGTCATTTGAAAAGCTTTATACACATACCCTAGAAGCTTCTGGAGCCTAGAAGCTTCTTTTCAACCATGTACGCTGGAAAAAAGTAGTAAGTCCTGATCTTAAATTCCACCAGAAGATTTTAAAGTACCCACGTAGGCTCCATAGATTTGGTATAGGAGTTATATCCTGTTTCCTGCATCCCAGTTCATCAGGTTTGTTGACAGTATGGCTTGCAAAGAGCTGGGCTAGAACAGTTCTTTCTTTTTCTTTCTTTCTTTTTTTTTTTTGAGAGAGAGAGATCTTGATCTCCTCCACACATTTGGTAAATGAAAGTTAACACTACCAAGAGAACTAGAAAAGCTTGGCCAAATGGAGACTTAGAGATTATATGATTGCTCTGAATAAATACCAGAAGATTAATCACCAGAGGAAGGAAAAGAGTATTTAATTAAAAGAATATATTGGCAGAAGAGCAAATGGTTATGAACTGCCCATGAATAAATTTAGGCAGGAAATTGAATAGAAGAATCTATTTATTATGGAAGTGTGTGAAACAACTGCAAAAAAGAATGGCAGAGATGAAAGTCCAAGACAGAGCTTGATCTCTGAACAAGAGGATTACCTGAAATGATAGCTTGCACCCAGAGTGAATTGGCCCCAGAAATCCACAGGTCTTTACCATTCCTGAGGGCTCCTCTTCCCTCAATGATAATTTGGAGAAAAAACTAAGCACCGGTGCTCTTAACTTCTTCCTTATCTTGATGCTGATTCATATGTGCAAAAGTACATGCGTCAGGACCTGCATCTCAATAAGAAAAGGGGAAAGCATGAAAAAAGAAATGCAGTCTCAGTCTAAGGATGCTCTTGGCCTGGTGACTGAAGCAGTCAGACTTTACTGCAAAAACATTCCAGAATGAATGCTTTGATTCCTGATGTCTGTTTTACAGCTGACTGCCTATCTGTCAAATTACGTCTGTATGCCATGGAGTGTTCTACACAAATATGAGTGACAATTCTTCCCTGTCCCCACCAAATGTTTAAAAGACAAGGTGGAGTTCATCATAGAATCATAGAAACTTCAAGGTTGGAAGAGACCACTAGAGATCATCTGGTCCAACCTTCCCGCTCCAGCGGGCACACCTAGAGCAGGTGGCACAGGGCGGCATCCAGGCGG
>JAUBOD010000735.1:1463261-1487118 GCA_032353885.1 Nothura maculosa
CCATTACCCCTTGTCCTATCACTGGCCACCACTGAAAAAAGCTTGGCCCCCTCTTCCTTACAATCTCCCTTCATGTAGTTATACATGTTAATAAGATCCCCTCTCAGCCTTCTCTTCAGTTTATAATTGTACCTGTTAGAGCCCTGTCACTGCAAATGGCTCTGCAGGATAGGTTTTAATCTATAAATATCCTGATATAATTCAATTTCACTGTGATATGGTCAAGCTTGTGCTTCCACATTATGCTTAAGAGCTACCATTTGCCGTCCTTCAAGTTCATGGGTTCTAGCAAAGCTTTCTAGCAGAGGTGTCAGCAAAGACTGCTGTTTTGTGTCACCATGGCTTAGCAGTGTCACGATGCCACTAACATGCCAAGCTGAGGTAGGGCAGCTGCACATTTCCAGATGTTCACCTGGTATCATTGACTAAGCCGCCTGGAGAGAGACTGCCCCCATCCTGAGCTAAGGCACAATTTGACTGACTACTTAGTGTATACACTTCATATCTTCCACTGTGATTACGTGTATTTGCACTGACCTGAACTAAATTAGTACAATTTCAATGCATGATAAGATCAGAAAAAAAGACGAGATTGCAACACATAACCCAGTGCTGAGAGAACTTGATAATGCTACAAAGGGAAACACAACTCTCCATTGCCTCCTTTCTGGTGAAGAAGCCAACATTTCTGCAATAGGGATGGAGACTGACTTTTTCTTTTCTGAGAATGGTTTGCACCAGCCTGCTCTGCAGAAAATGACTGTACATGGTTCAGCAAGGAATTGATCCCAGACAAGTGTGCGTGTAGCTTTTAGTCACCTGCAGAAAAGCAAAGTTTCCACCTGCTATCTGCAGTCAGATTGCAGCTTCTTTCCAGTTTGCTACAGAGATGAGCTTTAAATCAAGATTGTATTTTTGCTGTATTTTCAGAAGTATTAATTGTCCCAGTGTAAATGATCTCTTGGGCATCTACTGCTTAACAGATTATCTTTGAGGAACGATGTCTATGGCTGAGACAAAAAGCTCAGATTTCTTGGGTGAAAGAACTTAATACGGTTGGTCAGGGAGCCAGATGGCAGCCTCCTTCCTCCCTCTCTCCCTCGCTGCCGACACCATAGGGGCTGTCTTTGCCGTGCTCCCTTGCACAGCACTTTGATGTATTCCAGCAGCTGTATGAAATTAATTCCAATAAATTAAACCTTGCACAGACAAATGATCTGTCAGAAAACTATAACGCTAGGAGCAATGAGCCATTTGAGCCTTGGTGATCTCAGACCACGGTGAGCGGCTCCCTTTCACTGAAGAGCCCCACTTGTTGGTTATGTTGTCGGCATCTGCTGAGGCTGCCCAAAAAGGCAGAGGGCTGGATGTTGTCGTCAAAGGAAATAAAACCAGGGTCCAGAGCCCCATCTCAATAACCACAGCAGTGCCAGCCCGTTGATTTACAATGATCAAAGACTGAGCCAGTGTATTGAAACCCTCTGAACTGTCCTTTCCTAAGCATCTTGAGGAGGCTCCTAGCCATAAATTTACCTAGGTCGGTGATATCTAACCTGCCATCAAGAGCAATGCTCTGACTGACTTCAACATAAGGCAGAGTAGGCTCAACCTGTCTGAAATGCATAGGTCTACACCTAAAATTCACACTAATCACTGCACATCTAAGTTTAAGTGAACCAACTAAATATGTCAGTTGCTCCCTCTGTTTTAAGACCATTCAAAAGAAAATGATGTTGTGCATATGGCTTGGGGGGTTGAATGCAAAGGAAGAGCAGCAGGAGCAGGTAGCTGTGCACTGCTGCTTCTGTTCTGTCAGCACTAATCTCGTGTCAGCATGACAGCAAGCAACCATCATAGCCAGAAAGGAGACTACAGAAGATGCTTCCTCCTAAGCTTTGGAATAAATTTTTTTTCCAGAAGTCTCCATTTTAGTTCACCTGCTAATTTAAAAACTTTATTTGCATATAAATCATAGTAAGATGCTCAAAGATCTTCAAAATGAGAAAGAATAGTTATGGGATTTTTTTGGTGTATTAGTTAATTTCAATCTGCATTTTTTGACTTCCTCTCATTTTTCACCTCAGTGAACCTTTACTAATATAAATTTGTTTGTTCTCTATTTCATGAAGTGCCACAAATAGAAAACATTCATTTTTCACAATGAGAGTCATAGCATAATTTAGCAATAGAGGAGGAGGAAGGGGTCAGGAAACTTGGACGTGAGTCAACTTGCTCCCTCTGATTGCAAAAGTGAGGTGAGCGACTTCAGCTCTGCCTCAGTTTGCCTGCCTATATGTTGGGTGCAAAAATAATTCAGCACCTAATGATGGCACATTATGCTCCTGGCTGTAAAGTGCTCTGGGACTCCTCGTCTGAAAGTATTAGAGAGGACAACATGTCCCTTGAAGCTAAAAAAGAACCTGGAACTTATGCTTCTTCTCTTCCAGGAAAAATATCACAGTCATTTAAATTATTCTCTTTATGTCTTCTGCTGTATGTAGGGGAAAATTTTTAACTCCTTCCTTTCCTATAAGAAATAAGAAAGTGTAATTGCTGAGAAAACATAAGGGTTGTGCCTTTCAGGCACTACTATTGCCAAATAAAGTAATTTGCCACAGAGCCTTGGGACTTCTATAGTGAGCAGAAGAGGAGCAACATCTCCAGAGAGCTCTTCCAATTAGAGTTGACCTACGCTCATTTTTTTGCATTGGGTACTACAATTTATTGTGGCAGATCCTTATGGAAGCACCTGTATAAGCTCCCAAGCTATTTTTGCTGTAATTTCTACTGTAGCAGGAATCATAAGCACAGAGTTTTTTAAAACATTAAGGCCTCAATTTCCAATATATATAGTAAGGACATAGAGTCAGTCATATGCTTCTCTAACTCACTCACATAGTACTGCATGACTTTGTATACTGGTATAAAATGGAAGGGACATTCTTATCCATCTCAATGGCCATCTGAAGACATCCCTCTGAAATGACCATCCAAATACATATGAGAATGGACTAACTGGCTGAGAACTCAGGCCTTTGGATTTTGAAGACTTGACTGTTCCATTTCAAAATCTTCAGACTGGTAATTCAGGCTAGCTACTGACTGCAGTAGATTCCTCTTGTACCAAAAGAATCTACCACCTTTGGCATTTAGCGATCTTGTACAGCGATGCAGAAGAAATGTCAGAGAGATGGCAAAGATGGCACATAATAGGAAATAACTCTGGATGATGATCCTCATTGCCATGCACATGAAGAAAGCAGTGAATAGAGTGTTCTTTTGCAAACAGCCATAAATTACACATCTAATTGCAGTGCAGATTGAGAAGCATTTTTTCAACACTTAGTCGTCTTCTGCAACTTTGCCACTGCTCAGACGGGGAAGTGATGTCTAGTTGCAAGGGACCATATGCCTCTGTTCCAAGAGCAATGATGCTGTGGGGAACAGTCTGTTCCTTTCCATTTTTACCTATCTGACATGATTGCTTTCTAAAAAGAGAAAAAGATATACCAACACATGCATATCTGCCTTTTCATGTTATTCCTTTTCTCCTTTCTATTCTCTTCCTTTGCTTTGTCCAGGCAGCCACCAAAACTCTGCCAAACCATCCCCGGCAGATCTGCGGATAGAATCAATGGATGGAGTCCACAGATCCCTTTAGTGATTCCTTAGTTTCCTTTGAAAGGAAACTAAACTGAGCAACTTAATCCAACTAAATATCCGATATAGCAGTTCCATTATCTAGCATGAATATATAGAAAGAGAATTGCAGAATTTAGAAAATGTAGCAACAAATGTTACAATAGTAAATCAAAAATTGTGGTCAAGTGTTTAAAACCAAAGACAAAATCAAGATTCCTTCATTTTTCGCACTTCATCGTTGACCTTGTGAAAGCCACAAAAGGTAGTTTACTTTACTGAACATTACCGTATTTTTAACTATTGTCCTATTATTATAGCTATATTATTTTGCCAGATCTGTTAGATCTGACATCTGCTAAATATTACAATGTTCAACTTATTGAAGCAGTCACAGACAATTTAGAGCAAATTCTGCCTGAATTTGCTGAACTCACTTATTTTGATGGTCTGACTGTGGCATTATAGGTCCGGCAAAAAGAATAAAATTATATGGATATAAACCATATGAATGATGGAATAGCAGATGCAAGGAAAATAAAGGCATAAGAAGAAATAGAAAAATCTCTGGGCTATACTCCAGATTAATTCCCTGTGAATGAAGCTTTTCAAGGAAAATAAAATTAAATGCAACAAATACCTACTTTAAAACATAAGGAAGAATGGAAATGTCAAAAAAGTGCAAACACAGAGAATTACTTGATGAAACCACTGATACTTGACTGCAAGTGAATCCCTTTGGTGTGACTGTAACTATTGCACTACCAACATTAATGTTTTCTCCCTAGGCAAGAGTTACAAAAAAGAGGCATGTGTGGAATTCCCCTGCACTACCCAGGGCATGAGTCCACCTCACTTATTCTTTTTGTTTTTATAGACAAAGTATGGATTAATAACTTTGCATGCCTGAAATTGCCAAATCTAATCCACATAGCCCTAAACCCATATATACTACACAGCGAGAAGACATGAAATTCTTCTCCTGTAGGAGAGTGCAGCAATATTTTCATTCCAAATGACTTACAGCAAGTAATTACAGGGATCATTAATAAAGAAGTGCACAAAACTGCTTGAGATGTCTATTATCAGACTGTCTTTTTTTAAAAAGTGGAATTGATACTTCTGTGATCACATTTAATGTAAGCTGTTCATGCATATGCCATTTTTTTTTCTTTCTAGACGTAAAAGCAAAACATCAGCTGGTCAGATCTGCTGTCTCTCCACTTTGCTTGCATAAAGAGTCTGTCCTTATACCAATTTACAGCTCCATCAAGGACTTCCCAAGTTACAGATCTGGATGGGTCACATATTTTTCTCTTTGCTTCAGTGCGGTAAAATCAGTCTTTCTTTTGCTTCTCACTGCATGTACACAGCCTAGAAGCTGTTCCAGGCAGGGACTGCCTCCCCTGTAAGTATGTTCTGCGCATAGCAAATAGATGTTTCACTATAGCTTGGGCCTCCAGGCATTCCTGCAATGCAAACACTAACAACAGAACAATCCACCAATGGGATAATAGCAGCATCTGTTCTGTTTGCTTTAAACTAAGTAATTATGGCCTTGTCCTATATTAGTGAGAAAGGAATGAATAGCCACACTGTCCTAATCCAGCAGTGACTCTACTGTATGTCTTCACATGGGGAATTTTAACATTGCCTCAGAAAGTTATATGTATGATTCAAGCCCTTCTGAAGTTATGGAAAGGCCTTTGTTGGTTTGGTAGCCCCTTCTGATATTGTTTGAACAGTGCAAGCAGCCACATAGCTGTCTTCACTGGCAGGCAGTAGTCATGTTGCCACCAAGGCCACTGAAAAGGGACCAGGTTCAACCATGGTGAGAAGACAGGCTGCCTGTGGGATTTGTCCCTCTCCTTCAGCCAGACCGTCCTTCATCCTTCTCTAGCTCTGCATCAGTTCCTGTGCTCTGCTCCAGACCACCTGGTGGGTTAACTCCATGCTGCTGCGACAGTCTTCATCCAGGTCTCTGGATGCCTCAGCATTACCTCGCTCTAGGCCAGCTTCAGCTTTAAGGTCTTCGTTCTTGTTTTCCTGCATTTACCTTTGGGAATCCCCTTTTTGGCTATTGAGTCTGTAAAATGTTCATAATAGAAGAAACAAGTGGTCAGTTCCCTTAGAGGAAATGAGGAATGGCTTCTGAGAATACACAGCCCCACAGTGTCTGCATATGGCCAAAGGTTAACACCCAGACCAAATGGAGGAAGCGTAAGACTGGAGTGTCCATTTGTGTATTCATGCAACGGTTACAGCCTCCAGCCAGTGTCAAGCCAGACACTCCTTTTAGTACCTAAAACTAGGATTTGATTCCTGCAGGAATTAAGATTGAATTATCCTGTCTTCTTCAGCAGTGCAATTACAAGAGCCACATGCAAAATGAAAAGCCCAAGTGATATCAGAGGATGAACAGTGGTTCAGCCCTGTTAGTTACAGCATTTTCCTGGTCCAATCCAAGAGGCTACTTGGAACAGAAACTATGGGAAAGAAGGCATCAAAAGAAAGTAAATATAAAAACTACAGATATTATAATGACTCAACCAACCCGTCCAGTTATCCAGCTTTGTCCATTTCATCACAAAATGAGCCCAGTATTTGCCCAGCCTTCAGAAGAGGGACAAGCCAACCAACATCAACAGAGCTGCTCCGGTGCTTGCTGACCAGCATGCCTAACTTATTTGCTGGCCCAGAACTAGTTCATTCTTCGCCTTGTTGGGCTGAATTTTGTGAAGTGCAACAATATTTTGCTTCTTATTTCAAGAACTTGCCTCTTTGAGCTTCTCTATCCTTTTTTAGAGAAAACTGTTACCTCTTTCTTTCAAGGATTATGTCTATACACTGGGATATCATTGGTTATCATTTGTTATAAAGATTGTTACTGCAAATGTTCTGCTCTTCTAAGATGCCAACAAGAAGGAACCAAAATGTACAAGCATTGCTTTCAGTAAAGAATACAAATTAAATTAATGCAAGCAATGAACAAAGCAACAATGAGTAATGCTAATGAAAAAAAAATCCAAGCTCAAAGGATTTTTATCAAAGGGTTTTAATTGTGTTTTTTTATACTCTAAGATAATTAGAGTTGTTCTAATCTATTAGTTTTACCCTGTCTTTTGTGTTTCTTTGATTGCATGAGTCTTTTTTATTCTTGTCAATTTGAGATTCAAAAACTACCTTAGGTAAACCAAATTATTTCATTAGCCAACACTTTTCCTCATGAATATTTGTCCATGGCACAAAAGCAGTTGATGTTTTGACACAATTGGCAGGACTGTAAAAGTGTCTTAGATTCAAAAGAAAGTGCATGTATCCATGTCATAAAAGGAAGTTTACTCAGTATTACTCACTCTTAACCATATTAGAAGCAAACCCTTCCATTTATCCTGAATTCCTTATATTTATAAATCTATAATCATATAAATTAAGTTAATCAAGCAACCAGACAGAAAATGGCTGTTCAGTTCATAAGACCCAAGGGCAGTGAAGCATCATGAACATTTTCAGTGGCAGCAGAAAACTTCCTTGGCTTGCAGAATGATCTTCATCAGCTGAAAGTTAAAACCCTTTTCCAAACCTGAGTATTCCTATATAAAGGAGATCTTCCTCAGATAGAAAAAAGCAGTGCAAAGATCTCCAAAGCAACACTGGAAAAGCCAGAATAACAACACATGTAAATGCCAGAGCACACCATTTGTATCTCAGAGTGCCTGTGGAGGTGACACAGTACAAGAGCGAAGTGGAGCTTCTAGTGAGGGTCCAGTGGAGGTCAACAAATATGACTGAGGGAATAGAACTTCTATCTTATGAGGAGAGACTGAGTTGGGCCTGTTTAGCCTGGAGAAGAGAAAGTTGAGAGGGGATCTGATTAACATGTATAAGTACATGAAGGGGGAATGTTGGGAGGAAGGGGCCAAGCTCTTCTCAGTGGTGGCCAGTGACAGGACAAGAGGTAATGGGTATAAGTTGAAACACGGGAAGTTCCATCTCCACGTGAGGGAGGAAGACGTATCAGCAACAGAAGATAAAGGCACATAGCACACAGAAGGGTTTGTGCTCTGCTCTGGCATCTCCTGTATCATGCAGGAGTAACTACTGCTCTTGGCCAACCTGCACAGGATATATGGGGCAGCTCATGTATCCCCAGGGAGAAGGGATTTAGCACCTATGGAAAATTGCAGCACCTTGCAGGCTTATCGATCAGTAGTGTCTCAGACAATTTCAACTGTTCTACTGCAAAAACTCCTTGAACTACTTGCAGCTACTACTTGCAGCTAGTGCAGCATTGAGGGGAAATAGAGCATCTGACCAAGACCAGCTGCTTTTAATTCTTACAGAGGAAACTTCAACTCAACCCAGGCTGGCAAAGTCCACATTGCCCTCACTCAGAGTTTTGCTTGAATAAAGACTAAATGATGTTTTTCACCTCAAGAGCTCTGACTCCCTCACAGTGTCGATGTCAAATATTTTTCAGTTTGTATAGTTTATTGGCAGGTGCCATCCTCATAATTAAGGAGTTAGCAATGTAATGGTTAATAAGTGCTTTAGCATGAGTTTATTTGCATATCCTTTCATCAATGAAATGGTTTACTGAAATACCTGTGATGCAATGAATCATTGGTCTTTGCTTTGAATGTGAAAACTCTGAGGTGTGAATCATTCAGAAAATTCACAGCCAATAAACCTAAAATTCACTGTCAATAAGCCTATTCATCCACTTGGCATCTTATTTTTTTCCCAGCTCTTCATTTTGTTCTTTAGGACTGAATATGTTTCAATAACTATCAGTCTTTGCATATTTATGCAGAGGATAAAAAAGGGAAGAACTGATGGTACATTATCAAACTCACTTCATTTTTATTACTGTTTCTTCTTTTACTCTTTGGACTGAGAAAGTTTTTCAGACAAGTTCAGAGCAAACTTTTGAAAAATGAGTAGCAGCTGTCAATAGGACTTTGGGAAAAAGAAGAATTTCTCTCCCATGTCTCACAGAAAAACAAGTATTTTTCTTATATGAATGATATTATGAAGTTATTATTAAATACCTTCACATAATTTACAAGAATTAAAAGATCCTTTGAAGGAAGAATACCTGCTGGTGAATGTCTCACTGAGGAAAATTTAGCAGGGAAAGTCAGACTCATTTTTTTTTGCAAATAGACAGCAGTGTTTGTTTGTTGTCTACCAAAGGCTGTTTAAATAGCTTGTCTAACCAAATTTGTCCGAGCACATTTGAGTCTGTGAGTTGCCTGCAAACTGACCATTTATTCCTAGTATTCAAGTTCTATCTCCAGTGGCCTAAGACATATCATATTGATTCCTGTCCTGACATGAAAATTTTATCTTTACAAGGTATCGTTATTTTCATTTAAAACAAGTTTAGTTTTGCCACTGACCAGAATTAAGGTTGGCAATTAAATAACTCTTGTCTGCTAACGCAGGGGACATTCTCTCATGAAAAGTATATAAGCCAAGCAATAGCAGCCACCTGCAGTTTGCTGATTAACCTCTGTCAAAGATTTGGTTCCAAAAGCCTATCCAGAAACCACGAAAAGGCCAGTGATTAAATTGCTACCCCCACACAGGCAACTTTGATATCAAATATGGCTTGCACTTAAAGGCCTGTCCTTCACATGCATGAATTATCTCAGCACTGACATATATTTCTGAGGAAAAAATGAACATATGCCCAACACCATACACTGGAGTAGTTTAAAGCTGTTGCTGCATAAACCGCAGTATAGAATTTTGTGCAAAACCATAGCTGAGCCAGGAGGCTTCATCCATCCAATTTGCTGTAAAATATATGTATGCTAAAGAGCTTTACTTACTCTAACAGAAAAGAGAATGTGGCCGAACAAAAGAGTGACCACTAATCTGAAATGGGAGCAGGAGAAAAAAAAAAGAAAGGAAGGAAGAAAAAGGAAAATTTCATCAGAACAATTTCTATTGTAAGCAGCAGAAATAAAGGCAGCTGCCTCCTGGATTAGCAGATAAGCTAGGCCTTGACCAGACTTGACATTACAGGCAAAGGCCCAGCTGCAAAATAAACCTCAGAGCTAGAGCTGTAAGGGGAGGCTTTGAAGGCCTTATGGATGACTCCTGTCCAATTCCTCAGTATTCTTCTGGGATATCTGCCTGTGCAAGGGCACTAATAAACTCCTCTCGCTCTGCGTGGCAGCCTATCCTTGTCCTCTCTTCAGCTCCTCAGGAAAGCCAGGACCTTTCCTAATTCTCCTCTAATAACACAGGAGACAAGCCCTCCAAAGAATTTAGCTCAGCTTTTTTAATTACTCACAGGCTTCAGGACATTCTGGACTGCAAATGTATGGAAAAAGGGAGGGGGGGAAACATGTGACTGCCTTTGACCAGCATATGCAGCAGCCTGGACAGATGTCACCACTGAAAGGTCAAGCAGCGATATTCCTTTCACTGCACTAAGAGGTAGTTCACTAACTGTGGCATCCACAACTGCAAAATGTCATGAGCCATGTGGCTTAGTGTTGCACTGCTAGGTAGTGCAGAATCTGTAATAAGTGCCCTGCTACAAAAGTTACAAAACCAGACAACATCTCTGCTTTTATTCCCCAGTGGTTATTCAGAGTCCATGGTTTTAGCTAGAAGCTGTTTGTTGTAGGACTGACAGCTGGAAACTTTTACTTTCTGATCCCAGCTCTGCAGATGGTTACTGCATGGACTTTGGCCTCTTTGCACCTGCTATTCCTCTTCGTGTCTTAAATTTTAATTTTATTTTGTGTTCATGCTTCCCACAGTAAAAGTCTTTCACTACCGTTCCCCTGCTCATCCTTGGCAGAACACCTCTCGATGGCAGATGAGTATCAGCACTCCTGTTTCAATAAGATAAGGAAATTGAAGCACGGAAATTAAATTACTAGTCCGCAATCTCAGCCCTCTCTGAATCAAAGCAATATCTTTGTAGTTTTGTAGATCTGTCCTTTTGCTACAAGATCATTTCTTTCCATCTAGTTCAGAGATAATAATATCTCCGCAACTAATACCCACGGTTGTTGTGAGAACTTGCTTTTCCTTGTGCTGAAGATCTAAAGCTGTATGAAATACATTGTGGATTATTAACAATGGTTTTAAAGTCATGATGCAGGGGAAAGGGAGAAATATTTCTCTTGGTTTTCAGGTTTTCTTGCATGGCAATACCACATACTTCCTATGGCTCCCGGAGTCCTACACCATTGCCAGTCAGGGCTTTCCAAAGGAGAGGTTCTCACAGAGTTCTACAGCTGGATGCTGCTTAAGTAGAAGAAGCTCAAGGGATAAGGTGCTGCTTGGAAGAGATTAGTCACCATCACAACAGAGCAAGGAATTTCTTAAGAGGCAGACATCAGAAAAGCAGAAAAGAGCCAGAATGCCTTCAGCTCCCGCTGGTTTAATAAGACATAGGAGCTGGCACCTGGGTGCACACACAGGCACTTGCTGTCCCCATGGCTGGAGGAGGCAGCTCCCAGTGAAGCATGCTGAGGGAACTGGGCAGCTTCGTGTGTGACAGGGAGCACACAAAACCTGCACGATTTACAGCGTTCATGTAAAATTGCTTTTTGAAGGCAAATGGTGTGAAAACTGGCCTTTAAGCCAAGCAGATGGTCTTAATCTTGGCTCACAGACCAGGACAAGCTGTCTGGTTTACAGTTAAACTTTTTGCTGGCAGAGCTGTGTTGTTTGAGAGCAGGAGAAAGTCAGACTCCTGGACAGCATACCTATGAACAGCAAGCTCCTAAGAATAGTAAGTTATTTTGCTGGATTTTTTTTCTTAATTACATGTATTTTATCATCATTAAATGGCTTCTCAGAATAGCAAGGTAAACAGAGACCCTTTCTGCACCAGGGAAAGTCTACAAGTAAGCAACCCATGTAGGCACACCAGCAAATCCCCTTAGTGGAGACAGTTTACAATGGCAAGTAAAGTGTATGTCTAAATGCTCTGCTTATAACAGCAAACTCCTTCCAGTATAGACAAAACCAGTGCCTATTTGGTCATTCCAGTATGCACTAGCCTGTGATAAAGTACTAGAGAAGTATTAGATCTGAAGCTATTAAAATTTGCCTGCCAGTTACTCTACCACTTGAGAGACCAAATCTGCCTAGAGTTCCTAAAGGGAAATAAATAAATGAAAATCAGTTACCAAAGTGAGCTAAGTTCTAGGCAGAGTTTCAGTGCTGAGAAGCAGGTCTTTCATCAATTTTGGAAATCTCTCTTTTCCAATTAGAGAATACAGCTGCTCGAACAGTGCCAGGTCTGTTCAGCAAAGGGCAGGCACCACGCGCGAGCACTTGGAGCATCAATAGGGACCATTGTTCAGAAATTATTGCCATCGCAATATTGCAAATGCTCATGGAATTAATTTTCCATTCATCACTCACTGTCGCACTCTGTTTATTTTACTGTGCTGTTTGAGTGAGATCTGGTGTTCGTGCGGATCTGGTATCACCTAACAAGTGCCTCACTGTCTGCATCAGTTCTTCTTCCCTTCCTCCCTGCTGAGCTTCTAAAGGGGATTTTAGTCTGAACAAAACTCCTCCACAAATTGCCATTTTCCTGATGTAAATGTTATATAAGGTTCATTTCATCTTTATATTATTCTCTGCAAGTCATTTACATTGCTGTTCTACTTGAGGAACAAAGGACGCTTATTGAGTTACATGGGAAAATCAAAAGAATATATTCTTTCAGGTGATGGCACGTTTCCATTGATCAGGTTTCGCCCATGAACGTTGTGTACTCCAGCTCCTGCTACAAAAGAGAATAAGATGTCAGATCCCAGAAGTTAATCACATTTGACTAGCTACACTATGTCCTGAATTACAAGTATCATGAAACAACGTAAGTTGCTGGAACCGATATTCTTTGATCACTTATACAGCCTCAATCTTCCTGCTTCCTTATGGCACCTGTACTGATATAAAGAGTTTTTATCTATAACAAACAAGGTATCGTTCTCATACTGACAGCAAACATACAGCTTCATTTTAATTAACTTGGGCACTGCTAGTTTTACAGTACAGAGTTAGAGACACCACAAAGGAGGCTCATTGCGGATGAGAATGAATGAGCATATGTGATAGAGAGAAGTAGGGAGGGTGACAGGATAGTTCCATACTGAGTTACTATGACTCCTGCTTACAGCTCTTCAGCTTTTCAAAATCCTTCTTTTTATGGGACCTGCCCCAACCTCATCATACATGTGGTAATGTTACATTGTATTTCAATGGGAGATGCAATAGATACAGACTGCTAAACAGTGATAATGGACAATCAACATGGTATCTATCACTTATCCATTCCCCAATATTTGCTAAAAATAGGGAAGGCACAAGTGAAACACACAGTTCAGTTGCTCTGTTGACCTGCTGTCTGTAAAGGAAAACCTGACTGTCATAGTCTAGGAAAGTAAAGATTTGTCTCCTTTCTGGTCTCATCTTCCCTTCAGCTAGCATAGAGTCATAGAATCATAGAAACATATAGGAAGGGAAGACAGAGCTCTTTCATCCTACCTCTTGCTCCAGGCAGGGTTAATGCCAGAGAAGGTTGCTCAGGGCAATGAGCAGCTAAGTTTGGGATCTTTGTAAGAATGTAAAGCCACAGATGCTCTTGGCTCCTTAATATTTGACCATTCTATCAGTATTTTTCTTTGTTTTTTTAATCTTAAGCCAGCATTTCCAATGCTTCAAATAATGGCTGTTTCTTCTTGTTCTGTCACTGTGCACCTCTGAGAAGAGTCTAACTCCATTTTCTCTGCACCCTCCCACTACGTAGATGCAGACAGCAGTGAGATCCCCATTAGGTCTTCTGCAGGTAGGACAAGCCTAGTTCTCCCAGCTATTCTACCATACTGAGTGTGCTCCAGGCATCAACCAGTTTGGGGAGCCTCTGGGGCCCAGTCCAGCCTGTCAATGTCTGTCTGGTCCTGGGGAACAGACCCCAGGCTCATCACTCCAGTTGATGTCCCACAAGCATTAAACCAAGGACAAATCGCCTCCATCCTGCTGAGAGCACTAGCATTTGTTAAACTTCATAAGGCTCCTGTCCCAAGTTCCTCTGAGTAATAGTCATGCCCTCTAGTCTGTTGACTGCTTAGCCACAAACTCACTGAGTCTGCATGATCCAGGTTGTTAATAAAATCATTAAACAGCATTGGCCCCAGTATCGATCCCTGAGGTGCGTCATTAGCAACTGACTGCCAATTATTCCAGGCCACTGATCTCCACCCACTTAATTTTCCACTCATTTAATAACCAGCTCATCTAGTCCTTATCTCATCATTTTAGTTATTTTATCTATGAAAAGATCATGGGAAACAATTCTTTGCTTCATGGGAAGCACTTTGCTTTCTTCAAGAAAGCAAAGGGGAAAACAAAAGGTGAGTGATGGAAAAAAAAAGTGTGATATGGGGTAGGGAAACATGAAAAGGTAATTAGAGTTCTTTATGATTCTTTCTTCTCTTCTAGTCGCGTCTATTGGGCACTGGCATTCTCTGCAGATGCTTCCAAGGAAGCCAGAGTAGCTTTTCAAGCAAATTAATATAATATTTGAATTATTTTTTTGATTCAATAAAGTCTTTGAGGAGAATTCCAAAATTGGAAGAGAAAAGTGAATCCTTGAAGCCAGGTTTCTCCATCAGTGAATCTGAACAAAAGCTGACTTTTTTTTTTTTTTGTCCAAAGCCTTAATGCACTAAGACAAAAAAAAAAAAAAACCCAAAATCAATGGCAATTCACCGCATCCAAAGCAGGGTTTCAGTATGAACGTGATACCAGGATCAGCATCTGGATTAGACATGCATACTTGAGACAGGCTTGAAGCCTGAACTACTGTCTTTGGGATAGACAACATTTGAGCTCTCCTAGGAAGGACCTTGTGCATCTTGGCTTTCTGCTGTTGCTGCAAGGACAGAAAAGGCACATGGAGATGAGTCTGCCAAGCACCACACAGCAAGGGCCATTGTACTGAAGGAAAGTAAGATTAATGGATACAATTACAGTCTCCTTTTCTTCTGTATCTACTCCTTTGAACATACTAAATAGGTTGCCTTGAAAACAATCCTCAAGGAATTCCTGTAGCAAAACAGACAATTTTGTCTTGAGTATGCCACTAATATTGATTCAAAAGACATCACAGAGGTGCCATCTTGCTTCTAGAGTCTTTGACACTGATTCCAGAACTTATTTGTGCCTCTGCAATAGTTCACCCTGCCAGAACTTCTAGGCTAAATTAAGTATAAATGATATAAGTTATAGAAATGAAATTCCAGTTTGCCCTATAGTGTTAACCTGTGTCACTGAGTATCAGGGCTATGCCTGAGGCAAACCCAGCACACTTAGTCATGACTTCCTTGCATGCTTGCAGAGTTCCCCAGCTAGTCTCCACATAGGCATGCACTCCAATGGTTTGTGTAGGACTATGACCCAGCTGGATTACAGGAACCGAGCAAAACAGCAATTCAGGGAGACTCGTTGATCCAGCTGCAAAGGCCCCTTGCAGCAGAGACTCCCATTCCCATTTATTGTGACCATACATCCTATTTGAGAGATCTGAATTCCTATGTGAGCATTACACTGTCTAGATTTCCAATAATTTTTTTTTTTAAAAGAAATAAATACCATGGTCTAGAGGTCCCTTCCGACCTTGACATTCAGTGATTCGGTGATTTGGTCGTGAGTGTCACAGATATTGAACACTTGAAGACGTGGAAAACTTGAACTCTTAGAGCACAATAGTTATCTCCGACTAGACTTGCGTATCTATGGCATTCTCTGTGCCACATGCTCTAAGGTGTCCCTGTTCGAGCAGGAGGGTTGGACTAGATGATTTCTAGAGTTTCCTTCCAACCTCAACCATTCTGTGATTCTATGATCTGACACTGTCCTTGGGACCTCAAGAGTCTTGCAAATACTACTAGTAGGATAAAGTTATGAAAGAGAAGTCAGACTTCTGACTGCTGCTTAACAAACAGATCTCGGTTTGGCAGCTGCTGGTATGCATAGGCTCCAGATCTTCTCCAGATAGGGTCATCATGTTCCATTGCACCAGCTCTGCAGCAGCACAGTATTGTACTTTCTGGCCTGAAACTCTGCTGGCGCCTGGCTCCCAGCTCTCTTGGTTGAAATTCCATGCTTCTACCTTATCCCACTATTAAAACTAAATTAAAGAGTCTAGAGCAAAAAGTAAAAGAAAATTTTAAAAGTTCATTCCCACCTTCCCATAGGTCCAAGCCACCACTATCTTCAAGAACTTATTATTCTCTGGCCAGATATACATTCTAATTATATAAGTTTATCACTGCTATCACAAATGCATTTTTACTCTTACAATAAATGCACAGCAATCATGCTTTTATTGTTTATATTTTAATAATGGATTGCCACCCAGGGGAAAAAAAAAAAAAAGAGAGAGAGAAATGCGGCTGTAGGCAACTGGGAAGCTGTCCAGAGCCACCCTCCTGTGTGTTCTTGATGTTCATTTTCAGAGGCTCTTTCTTGCCTGTCTCAGCTCAAGTCTGGTAAAAAAGTTATTCTGTATTTGCATTAACATGAAGGAGCATATTCTGCTACAATCACTCCTTTCTCCCCATGTGTTTTGTCTCATTACATGTGGTAGAATCAGCTTCCAAAGGAAAGTGTACTAAATAACTGGGTGACTCTCCCACCACTTTTTAAAAAACATTCTGCAGTTTTAATGCTATTCCAAACTGTAACTGCCTGATTTTGATTTATACTATCTAAATATTCAATTCTTCCAATAAAAACAACATTTCATGGACAGTATCTTCCATTAATGGTATGTTTCAGTGAAATACAAGTAATACTACATACCTAAAAAGCCAAACTTCTTTTAAAAAGAGGCAAAAAATGCCTTTACCTTGATTGTAAATTTATAAAGGATTTAGCCATTTTTACACTTCCAGAAAAATATTGCGATTTATTAAATGTTACCTGCTAAGTATGATCTGCAATACCATAGGAAAAATATATATGCATAAATATAAGCATAGATATCACATTACTTGATATACATATATCAAGACATTGGTCATATGCACAGAACAAAAAGCCCCTGCTACGAAGAGCATCCAACAGAGGCAGAAGCAGATCCCATGACAGTGTCAGTGGTGTGGGCCTACATAGGGTGAGATTAACACAGGATACAAAAGTGATCAGTTCTTTTATCATATACCCAAAATTTTGCACACTGTGGAAAGTCTAATGGTGATGTGGGTTGGCAGTATAAGATGGCAGGAAAGAGGTTGAATCCTCTGACATTCCCACCTTCAAAATCCCTCCTGAAATGTCATTGTCTGTCTTGTTTTCCATATTTCATAACTCATATTCACATTTGCATTAAAGAAAGTGTAAGTACTTTGTAAAGAAAGGCAGTATTATCATGTCCACTAATAGGAAACTAAGGTGCAGAAAGAGGATTTGCCCACGACCATCCAGTCAGCCAATGGCTTTCCAGGGCTCATACATAAAAATCACTGATTTAACTGAGAACAGAAGGCTCTGCTTAAGAGTCTGCGAGACAAATGGACCTATTTTGTTGAAAGGTTTCTACTTTTACATTGACTCACACACCTTTGCTGACTTGTTTGGTCCTTGCTGGACTATCCTCTCAGAAGATTCCTGCCCTTGCTAAGGTAACCCAGAAAGATAACTCCAAAATAAGAGCACACGTTCAAGGCCTCCCTCCTAGACATGTGAGTTTAATAATTTGATCTGGGGAAATAAGAACACTGTCATAATTCCCCCTGGATGTGATAGTTCCTCTTAGCTATAGATATTATAGCTTTATTTCTTGTTTTTGGAGCACACAAGAAACATCTAGGAAACGAAAATATACTCAGGTTCTTTCCTCTTCCACTATCTGCCCTGGACTCCTGCCTGATTTACAATGCTGCCAAAAGAGAACTAACAGACTTCATCTGAAACAAAGAGGAAGAAGTAAACCTTTGTGGAACTCAAAAGTAGAAAGAAAAGAATGTAAGATTGCCACAAATGGAAAGGGAAATGGAAACGAAAAGGGAAGGGCATTACAGAGAACTTGAAAGTAAACAGTATTATTTCTAATTCCACATTAATATTTCCTCCCATGCCTCAGTGAAGGCTTTCTGAATGTCCATGCGCTGTTTATTTAATAAAGGTCATTTCTGGGGAAATCCACTGCTTTCCCTCCAATATTCAGTGTAGTTCTGCTGTGGAATGATGAGGAGCAAGATCCCAGCTGTTGGTTCATGGCTGATGTTGCTTGCTCCAACACCAAGCTCAAAATCATTGTCTTATCTCTTTGATGCATCTTACTGTGGAGAAAAGGGAGTGAGACATGCAGAAGCTCAGGGAGTGCAACCTCAGTGCTGAAGCATCATGGTGCTAGGACAAGGTGGTCAGATGAGAAAGGGAGACTTGCCTGGAGGAGAATCACTCCTAACCTGGGGAATTTCCTCTGGACACCCGGGAAGCTGAGAACAGGTGTTCTGACCAGTGAACACCTGGACCGTGCTGCTTCCTTCTCCCACAGTCAATGCTGCTACTCACTGGGGACAAACTTGTGCTGAAGCCAGATCCTGATCCAGTATCATCCTCGGAGGACCAATCTTGGAGATTTGCCTCTTTTTTGGTATTACAGACTCCTCTCTGCTTTTCTTCTGGCCTAGCAGGCCATCTGTGTTATGTCCCACGGCTCTACCAGGTTGATTTATAGCCCTGGGGAGGCATGGGAAGAGGAACAACCTCAGCTCACCTGTGCAAGGGAAGGCTAGTGCCCAAGGCTACAGCAGGGGCAAACTAGCTTTTCTAGAAGAACTCCTTTACATAAAGGAAGCAAACATTTTTTTGGCAACTGCACAGCACTACAGACTCTCCTGCAGCAGGGCAGCAGATCCCAGAGCAGATGAAAGATGTAGATACCAATTTGCCTCAACATGTTTTGCAGTTGGCCTAGTGTAAGGGCAGCAAAACCACTGTGGGAGTTTCACTCTATTGCCTGGGATTGGTTTTGGGACATCAGAACGAAGACTTTGAGCAGTGGGAGGAGAGTAGCACATGACACGTTACTCTTCTACAAAATGGGGAGTGTAGGTGAAGAAAAGGAAAGAACAAGATGGCAAAAAGCTTTGGGATCACTGATATCAACTGGCTTAACCTGTTTCTGACCAACAGCCAAACAGAGATGAAACCCATTGGATGAAATCTGGCATTCTGTCTCCTTTGGTCTTCATGCTTTAGTATTTGCTCAAGAGCTGGCTGCAAAATAAACCTCCCATTCTGGCATTTAAAACATCTTGAGCTTAGGCTTAGGGGTCCAGGGAAATTGGTATGCAGTTAGTAGAAACTAATTCAAGAAGCTGCAAAGTGAGAGAATCAAAGTAATTGAGAATTACAAAGGTAAAAAGCTAGTGCACTGGGAGAGAGAAAAAGTGTAGAACACCCTGAAAGGAAAACAATACTTTGCTATAGTGTCAGCAATACAGTTATGAACCTTTATTTTTAGAAGTGATTGTTTTCACTTTTTTTGCTTGAAGTCTAGGAAAAATTTTGGGGGACTTTGAGCTTTTTTCCTACTCCTTTCAATGCAAAAATATCATTCATTTTTAATGGGACAAGAGCCATCTCTGGTTCTATGTGCCCAAAAAGCTTGAATGCTCTCCGGTACCCGCCTTGGTGCTTATTTGTGCTGGAGTCAGACGTGCAGAATAGAGACTTGCTCATTTTAGCCTGGCCCATGACCTGCTAACTGGAGGAACATTTTCTCAGCTTGCCTAGCTGACACGTGACTCCAGGTGCGCATACAAATTTCACACACATATTTCTTTCATGCACACACAAGTAAGTTCCTGCTTTGAAAAACTGAATCCAGAAATTACTTGCTGGCAGGCAACTTTGCATTGATTTTATTTTTAATGCCATGATATGCATAAAAACCTGGGTAGCTTTGAATCATGCAAAGAAAAACAATATTTTCATAGTTTTGAAAATAAGCCATAACGCAGCCTCTAGATTATGAAGGTCTTCAGGCATTCCTGACATCTTCATAACCCCAGCAGAGTCAACAAGAAATGACTGCCACACGCTGACTTAAAAGCCAACAGGCTCTCTCAGTGCTGAGGAAGTTCTGGATTGCTCAGAGGGGTTAAGAGGGTGCAAGCACCCACTAGCAATGCCTTTGGCAAGAGGTGACCCAGGTCAAGTAAGGGATCCACCCCTTAGTGCAATGGGGACACCTGCATCATGGCTGGAGCCTGCCCCACTGCATCCCAGCACGCAGAGGTGGGGCTTCCTTGGGAGAGTGAGGAGGGCTGATTTTGGCACATTCCTCAGAGGGACTTACATAAAATTGGCTCTCGTAATGTTTGGAATTATTGGAGGAACTGGACTCCATTCCAACTCTCTCATTACTTGTCAGGCTTCCAGCTCCAGGCTTCCAACGCTGTCCTTCCTTCCTGTCTAGATCTGTCTGCCGAACTGGTTGATGTCAGAGTAACAACATGGAAACGTCATTATCCAGGCCTGGTTTTGTCTAACCTCCATCGTTTCTCCTGTTTCCAATTAAATGGAAGTTCAAATCAGCTTTTTTTTTTTTTTTTTAAATAATTGTTGCTACACTGGCAACACAAAAAGGAGGAACGGCAGTGCCCTAAGGAGTTGAATTGTCTTCCAAATGTCCTGCATGTGGCCTTGCGAAGTTCCTGCTGTCAGAAGGTCGGTTTATTTACATAAGATGTGCACATTGACATCTTTGCCTGAAAACAGGAGAAAACAAGAAGAGCAGACAGTGTCTGCTGCCTTTCCATCTCCGATACATCCCTCCAGTGAAAGCTGTTTCTGAAGAACTTCCTCAGTGTCACGCTCACAACCATTTCTACATTGCTTTTTCTATGTGTTTTGTTGTTTTCACATGCACAAACCACTAACCATTGCTTTTGCAAACAGAGTGTTCCTCAGACACTGTCACCTCACCCGTGACCTGGATTTACTTTGGTGCTTTGTCACTGGAAGCACCTTTACATTTGCCAGCCGCCTTCCTCTTTGCTGAATTACTTCCTCCTACCCCACTGGCTTTAGCCAAACCCACCACAGTCCATAGATCAAAGACTTATTGAACAGGAGCTATTAGCACTAGCTGGCTTAACAGTTTGTTTATACAGCAGGAGTGAAAGTGACCCTTACCTACTTCAAGTTTTCACTATGTGCTGGTAAAATAAAAAAGGTAAAAGATGATTGTTTGACTTGCTGGGAAATGTACACTTGTTAGGGTAGACCCTTTCAAAGGGGTGCTTTCAAGCTGTGCCCACAGTGGAAGGCTCTCCAGAGACTAGAGGATGGAGTGGGGAAGGTCCTGAGCCCTCTCCTCTTCCTGCCGCACACCTGGCCCTCCTTGCACATTGTCACGACCACCCTGAGCACTGCGATTGCAGCAGGGCTACTTAGAGGTTATGTCACATGCATCACCAGCAGGAGAATCTGCAGCTGAGACTAATGGTTTGCACCTCATTGTGCCCTGCAAGCCATGGGGACCAGCACTGGACTTTGCAGGAGCAGTTTTTCTGTTGCAAACCTGACAATAAACAGCTGCACATGTGATTAAATACCTATTTTTACTTTCTATCCCTGCACTTGCTGCATTCACCTGTATTTCAGAAGCAATTCTTCTAGATGTGATTATTAGATCTGAGACAGGGCCGAAGATGACAATCTTGGCATTGATGCAAGGACAGAAGACTCAACAAGTCTTTTCTTCCTTCCTCTTAGCTCAAGAGCTACAGTTTTGGGAACACACAAATAGGAACCAGGACCCCTTCCAACAGAGATGTGAGACCATGAGGTATCAAAGATACCTCAGACTGGAAGGTGAGGAGGGAGACTGTTGGCCTTGGGGCAAACATGCTGTACACAGCATTCCTCGTATTATCTCCTTTTTTTCTTTTATTTTTAAAATTACAATGTCACCTCTATTTTCCTACAGCTCCAAGGTGGGGAGGAGGCTGGAGGACGAAGCAATGAAGATTGCTATAATACCTTGGGTGCTGGCCCCAGGAAACTTTATTATTTACCACTGTCTGACTGCAATATGAAAAGAGCTGGAACAAGAACAGATCTCAGTGACATGCCGTGAATTCTCTGTATAACACTGTTCCATGGGAACCCCACAGGAAAACTAGAAGCATTCAGCAAACAGAGGCCAGCTGCACTGTACATGGACAGAAAAGTGCAGTATTGTCTTTCCATTCTTATACTTTTTTTTTATAACAGGACAGAATCCATCTGAACATTCTTTTCTTGTAAATTTTCTGGAAAAACTTTAAAAAATACATAAAGACATATTTCCATTAGCAGCACCATGATTCCTTAGTAGTGTGCTTAGAAAATATACAAAATAATGGGTAATCACTAATGCTGTGGGAGTCAGAATTGCCCCATTTTGGCCTGGTCACTCAGCGCTGCAGAGGAATTTTAGTACTGTGGTAGTCACCACCATGATACCTACTTTTTCCAATCCTTTCCCTTTCTCTCCCTATCCTTGCTCTCAGCAAGCTGCAGGAGCCAAATAAGCACATTAATTTGCTCACAGGATTCTGCACAGGAGCTACCTAAACTGCTTGGGTGTGTTACAGCCCCCTGCTTTCCTAGGGCTCACCCATCTCATTCAAGTTTAATGGGACACTCTGGATTCACAGCCCCAAATATTTAATTAATTACAGCTATTCCACCTTGTACTCATTAACATGAGAAATGAAGAACCTCGTCTGGGACCTGCTCTCCACCCACCCACCCACCCACCCACCTGTTATCCCCGTGTAACCCACAGCGGCGGGTGAGCGCTCCCGCTTGATGCTGGCTCACATTCCTGCCCAGGGAGGAGGCGTCTCCGCTCCGTGGGTGAGGCCGGCAATGAAGGATGGGGCCCCTCTCATTGGCTCCGGCGGGGAAGGGCGATGCGCTCTGTGTGGTCCCACCAGAGTGAGTGGGTGACAGGGTTCAGGGTGCAGGAGCAAGATGATGGAGGTTGGCAAAGAGTGAGGGGAGCTGCTGCTCCCACTGCCTGCATCCATCACTACCTTCGTCCCTCATCCTTGTGGGATGTTCCAGCATCTTCCATTCCACTTTGATGCAGCTACGATTTAGAGGTTACTGACACCGCTGCTTTGCTGCCATCCACTTATTTTGAAAAGCAGCGTCCCTTCGCCTCCTCACATGGGGAAAGCGAACTTGTTTTCCAGCTGCACCTCGCCACTCTGTCAGCTGAGAGGTGCCAACTGTACCTCTGCCACTATGCCAATATCTTATATTCCAGCTGCACCTTCTCTGCCAACTGAGGTCTCCTGTTGCCTCCTTCTCCCTCACAGCTCCATCTCAGAGGTCCTGCCCGGTGGCAGGGCCCCTCTGTGCTGCAGCAGCACCATGGAGCCCAGACAGGGGAAACCTCCCTCCTGCTCTTCCCAGGGGCGAGCAGGGGCCAGGAGCCCTTGGAGGGTCACGTTGAGCAGGCTGGAGGGGAGGCAGTGCCTGAGCCACCTCCTCTGCGCTGCTCCCATACGGGCACAAACAATCATACACACACTCACACTCACACATACACATCATATATGGATGTGCACACTCACAAAGACCTTCACACACCCTCACAAATACACACTGATGCACTTTCACCATCACACACACTCACACACATACACTACACATACACACACTCTTACACCCTCACACCCCCTCAGAAACACTCCTTCACAGTCACCCTCTCACCCTTCTGCACATCCCCACACGTGGTGATTCTCACTCACGCTCTCGCACACACTCCTGCACACCCTCACACGTGCACTCATGCTTGCACACACGTACACCCTCCCACATCCCCTCACACTCACAGCACACACACTTCCTGCACACCCTCACACCCTCATACTCACACTCGCACACCTTCCTGCACACCCTCACATACGCATACTCACACTCTCACTCACACACCTTCCCGCACACCCTCATACTCACACTCGCACACCTTCCCGCACACTCTCACACACGCACACTCACCCTCTCACTCACACACCTTCCCGCTCACACTCGCACACCACCCCACTCACACTCTCGCTCACACTCGCGCACACACTCACACGCTCTCCAGGTGATGCCGCCTGGCGCGGCCCGAGGGGGCGGCCGCCGCGCGGGGCCCCGCCCCGTCCCGCCCCGTCCC
>JAUBOD010000735.1:1496968-1512564 GCA_032353885.1 Nothura maculosa
CAGTGTGCCCTCGTGGCCAAGAAGGCCAATGGGATCCTGGCCTGCATCAGGAGGAGCGTTGCCAGCAGGTCGAGGGAAGGGATCCTGCCCCTCTGCTCAGCTCTGGTGAGGCCACATCTAGAGTATTGGGGGCAGTTCTGGGCTCCTCAGTACGAGAGAGATGTGGAGCTTGTAGACAGGGTCCAGTGGAGGACAATCAAGACGATTAAGGGACTGGAACATCTCGTATGAGGAAAGACTGAGTGAATTTGGCCTATTTAGCTTAAAGAAGAGAAGACTGAGAGGAGATCTGATCAATATGTATAAATACCTGAGGAGGGACCATAAAGAAAATGGGACAAAACTCTTCTTAATGGTAATCAGTGACAGGATAAAGGGTGATAAATTAAATTAAAAATAAATTAAAACACTGGAAGTTCCATCTCCATGTGAGGAAGAACGTCACTGTGCAGATGACAGAGCCCTGGCACAGGCTACCCAGAGAGGCTGTGGAGTCTCCTTCTCTGGAGATCTCCAAACCCGCCTGGATGCCGCCCTGTGCTCCGTGCTCTGGGTGTCCCTGCTGGAGCAGGGGGCTGGACTAGATGTCCCTTCCAACCTCAACCATTCTGTGATTCTGTGTGATTTTGTGACATTCCAGGTATTAATAAAAAAGTGATTTACTTTCAAAAGGTCTATTTGAAGTCATATTTAAAAAATCACTATTGTTTTAAGTAGAATAGCAGCGCATTATCCCAGTCCATTTCTTCTCATGGACTGTCTTTGTAATCATGTTACGTTCCACAAGAGAAAAACTTCTTGGCTAAAAAGTTTTGACCCTCTCAGCGCAATAGTGCTTTTTTTTCTGTTCTTTTTGAAATGTGTGATTCATTTGTATATTAAAAAAATGTATTTGTGCTGTTCTTTAGAAGCTTTAGACATGCTGTTCTATTTAATCACTTTGTTCCTCTTCTATAAATGCATGCATTGTGTAAGAAGGAGAAGGATGTGTATGTGGTGTGAGCCAAGACGGATAAGCCTCCAAGTGGAGAAGTTGCTAGTGATACATTGCAGTAGTTCCTGTAAGGTGTTTATGTTTGATCTTTTCAGTTGCTCATAGTTCTAGAAACGTACTGCTTTATTTCTGCGAAACTCCCCGTCAAACCTTGAAGACAGAGGGAAATGAGAGAGAAACTCTTCACTTCTAAGACTTGCCTAAAATAGCTCTTCTAGGTGCAACTTCAATAATATCTGCTTAGTGCAGCTGTAAATTAAATTAGATTCCACCTGCAGAGACAGCATCTTTCTAACTTCTGCTCTGTTAGACTTGCACTGTTAGAGCTCTATATATTGGAATGAATGAGAAGTGGGCATAGAATTATAAAGGATCACAGATGAATTCTAAGGGTGAATAAGTGTTTTGCTGCCCAAATACAGGCAGAATTATTTGCCCACAACACTTCTTCCTGAGGATCATGTTCTTAATCTGGACCCCATGTCGGCATCCGCCTCTTTGCAGCTGAGTCAAAGTGGTGAGCCAGGATGGTGGGGGGAGGATGGGAATCAGCCTGAATTTTCCTACTGATTTCAGTGGGAATGGGATATAAGCCTGAGCTTTTATCAGCTTTATATCAATGTTGATATAAATTGCCGATGGGGATACTTAATGCACTAATTCTCCAGTAGAATCATATGGAGAGACCTTCATTACTTCCTGGTATTGACTCACTTTCCAGCTTCCTAAATGGCTAAAAACACCTGCTCATAAATATTTAGTTGTGCATGTGGTAACATGCTGCTTTACTTCAGTAAACTTCACTCCATATTCCACCTGCACAACCCTTCCAGCTCGCCCTTCCTCACTTCCCAATCCCCAAAATCTAATGAACATGAGCACTGTAAAAGAGCTAGGACAGCAGGTCAGTCTCTGCATTCAGTCGCTTGTACAGTAATTATTGATTAACCAGCCATTATTTCTTAATTTTCTCCTCAGTGCAAATTGTAAAGGTTGAATAAATCAGCACAGCCAAATCTAAGGTAGAGCTTTGGGTCCTTAAAAAGCAAAATGTTCTGGTTTGGACTCAGATCGTGGAAGCCAAATTGGTTAGTAATGCTGGGAACATCTCTGAAAAGGCAGAACCTCAATTTAGATACGTGTCCCAGTGGTGGTACTTCAAAGCCCTTTTGTTTGCAAAATGTAAAGTGTTCTGAATTCCAGGATGACAGGAGACTCTGTATCAACAGCTTTCCAGAGGATGTTTCAGAGTTTCTTTCCTTTTCTGAGCTGGCTCTGACTGGAGCAGAGGTGCTTTAAAAATAATGTCTGGTTGGGAGCAGGAAACAGTGATTGTTTCTTGACACAACAAAAGTGTGGTTTCAGGTGAATGGTGGCTTATAGAGAGTTGTGTTTTTCTCCAGAAATCTACACTAGCAGAAATTTCATCTGTTTCCTGTTGAGCAGGAGACATTGTAAGGTCCCATCTGCCCTCCCTTCAGTATGGATATGTGGATAATTCTCCAGGAAGAAAAAAAAAAAGCTTCTCTTAGTGCTGTAGCAATATATAATGTAAGGCAGGGGCAGTAACTGGAGATTTTTTTGGATTTACACAATATACCAACCTCAAAACCTCCACATGTCTTCTCCTACTGTAAAAAAGACACTATTATCTCACTGGATCCTTCTGGATGCTGCTCACCTTTCTGGTTCCCAGCTTTAGGATGCAAGGCAACATCAGGAAAAAATGACTGTTTATCAGAATGACTATGCAAGAGAATTTGCAGTTGTAGATGAATATGTAACTGCATAGTCAGAGTGTCTTTATCCCGTCTGGATTTATCGTGATCTTATGGAGACAGAGACTTGCTGGGAGTGAATGTTGCATCCAGGCAACCTTCACCAGTTGCCCATGACCCTCTGGCTAAAACCCAACCTCGTGTGTTTCCTTGTCTTTCAAGATGCGTAAAGCTGCAGAGAAGTTCAAAAGTGCTTGAAGTGTGCCATACCATGACAGACAGGACATGAACTGCAAGTGTGCCCAATATGATATATTGGGAGATCTGGTTAACTTGGGAGCCCTGAGCCTCCAGGCTTGGAATGCAATCCTATTACTATTTTTCTTTTTTTTTCTCTTAAATATAGGGACCATTAGAAACTACAGGGAGTTGAAATTGACCCCTCTTATCAAACTTGTAGTTATAGCTTCAAAGTAGTGTGTCAAAGAAAGCTCTTATAGCATAAGGGACAAATACCTGTTTAAAACGTAACAACTGATTTGGGAAAGACAACTGAGAGGCGGACTTGCAATGATGCCTTCACGTTTTATCAGTATTATTATTATTATTTAATGAAAGGTAGAATGTCTGATGCAAAAGGCAAAGTGTCACATGGCCTACGGGCCTTGAGGTGTTTGAGGAGGTGCCCAGCCCAACGATGCCCCCTCTGAATCGTCCCACTGAATATTGGTGAGTGGGAATATTGGACAGGAGCACAACGAGGCCCTGAGGCTCAGGAAGAGAGGCCCCTTCAGCTTCTGGGTGGATGGGGCCGCTGTTCCCGCATGGTGCTGCTGATCCGGAGGGCTGGGATGAGGATCCGGGGCTGCCGGTCTCCGTCTCGTGCTCCCGCCGCCTCCGCAGCAGCGCTGGCATCGGCAGCGCCCGCTCTTGGTTCTCCCTGAGTGCCCTCGCAGAGCAAAGTAGGTCACGCTGCCTCTGCAAAGCCTGTGAAGAAGCCTGTGTGAGGCCACACCACCAAAATACTGCACTTCCTGGGCTGAAAAGGGGGAGACAAGGAAAAAGGACTCTCAAAATAGGGTGTTCTCCATAAAATTCCTCCTGTGGTTGAAGTTTATTTCTCCCTCCATGCCCTGAACCTGCAACTACCCACATTCAAATGACCTTTGTAGACGTTAAGTATCTTAATAGATTTTATTGAAGCTAATTATGAATTACTCATTTGGGTAAAGCTCCACAAGACAAGGGCCCGTTTTGCTGCTTTTCCTGTGCCGTGGCAAATGAGAGCTATTAAGCTGTATGTAAAGCTGCTCGCTATTGAACCTGTCACAGTTCAAAGTGAGAACAAAAAGTTTCATTATCGTTGCTGCCGCTCAGCCCTTGCCGCACCAAAGCAAACACGCCAGCAGGAGCAATTGCCAAAGAGAAAAGTACCCTTTTTGCAGGTATGCTGACTTCTTTTTAAAGAGTGGTAAAGATGAGTATACAAATTAAACTCCAATTTATGCATTTCAGATGGACAAGCAGTTGAAAAAAAGTATCCTGAAAGTGCAACATTTAAAAATAGTTACATTTGTTCTTAACAGTCCTTGGGGAATGCGTCATTAGCTACATTTTCTACCCTTCCCCCTTAAGCTCTATAAAATCAGTGATCAGAACCAGTGAAGAGGACAGTGTCCAAGTCTGAGACAGTCCAGGCTTTGTGTCCTGAGCACAAACGTCGCTCTTCTTGTAGAGGGAATGAGCGAATTGGGCTCTGACCCTGAGCAACAGCCTGTTTGCGACTTGCCACTGAGTGAGGCACAAGTGCCTCTTCTGTGTCCCTGTTAAAGTGCTGCCTGCCAGGCAGTTAAACAGCTCGAATCTTTATTAGCCAAAGTTTAACATAGACCATAAAGTATTTCAGCTGTGTCATAGGGCTGCACAAGGAACTTCCCTTGCAATGATTTTCTTCTCCATGGAGAGGCTCAGAATTGCTGCTTTGAAACAGAGCTCTTGCATTGCTGCCTAGGCTGTTGATCAGGAGCACTGAGTTAGACAGAGGCTCTGTGCTACTTGGCAAAGTTGCTTTTCTTTTTTTCCCCCTGTTTTTCTCCCTGCTCTTTGCAAATTTAGTTTTCAAGTATTTGGTATCAAAACCTCTTAGAGGAACAAGTTAGCAGTGGCAAAAAGTGATAGTATCCTCTGCAGTATTTTTACTTCAGAGAGAGTTCTTGATTATGCCCTTAGGAAAACTAGTGCTAGACCTGGAATTGATTTGAAGGGTCCAATTCTGCCCTTCCTGTTCATATGATGCTTTACAATATTCAAGTGCTTGGTGTTTTTATTGGTGCTAAGTAAACACTGTTACTTACAAAGAAACTTACACAGTTGTTTCCCAGGAGCCCTGTGCTCAATGTAGTTTGGTTTGAGTTGTGTGCATGTTTTGTGGTTTTGGCAGTATTGCTGGTACAGTTCATGCTTTGGACACCTCTGAATTCTGCTGTATCTCCATTCCCCATGGCAAGAGGAGATGGAAGACGCTCAGAAATCACTGCTGTACTCCATGTGCTTTATGAGCTGTGATTGCCGGCCTCCCTCCTGGCGCTGTGTGTCCTCACAGCTCAGCTCGGCAGGTTGTAAGGTGGAGAGGTTAATTGAACTTAAATTATCTGTAGCAAAGCGTGGAATGTTTCCATTACCAGGACCAACCACGCGGGTAGTGTTGTCCAATTTCCCTGTTTCCTGATTGTGTTGCAGAACTTCTTGGCCCTGTTTCTGGATTTACATGAGGCAGAAGCAGTAGCGGAGAGGAAACTCACCCGTGGTTCCTGGATGTTCCAAGCTGTGGGAATGCTCTTCACTTTGGAGCTCAGGAATGTGGCACATTCCTGGTGTGAAATGGGGTTGTCCCTGCGATGCTATCATGACCTGCGGTCATATATTACATCATATGGGACAGGAAGGAAAATGACCTGCTGGTAACTTCCTCATGCCAGAACTTCCAGAGAAATCTGTCCCCTCGGGAGTTTCTGGTCTTGCTGGAAATCCCACCTGTGGATCCTGCAGCTGGACTCCAGGCCAGATTGCTAGATAAATTTAAATTAGCCATCAAATACTATCGCAATTATAATTGCAACTTTAGCAGAATTTTTTTAATTGCTTTTTTAAAGCAACCGTAAAGGGGATGTCATTGCCTTAGCACTTGGAGAGAGCAGAAAAAAGCCATTTCTTTGGTTTTGAAATTTCTGAATTTCAAAATTTCTGAAATTTCTGAATGCTAACAGGGAATGCGTTTTGAAGATGCGAAGTTAGCTGCCATATGAACATTTCCCTCATTCCATTTTATAAAATGAAGTTGCTTGTATTTTTGAGTGCTTCCTTTGCTTACTTTATTCTGCTTTTCTACTGTGTATGCAGTGACATCTGCCACCCCAAAATCTGAGCTTCCAATTCTGACAACAGTGGAGTAGGCCAGGAAAGAGACTTGTGATTTTAGCTTTGCTTCCATTTCCTGAGCACTTGCAGACCTCAAGAGAGGATCCCTCTTGTGATAGGCCTTTACGTTAGGCAAAGCAGCCCTATTCTCACTATGGCCAACAGAAAGAAGAATGAACTAAGTCTCTAGAGAGATGCTGCTCCCTCCCTCCTGGCGGATGGTAGGGAGACCAGGGCAGTTTCCTCAATGAGGACTGACTTTTAGGTGATTAAATTGAGCAGAGATAGATTCCCCCCATATAATGTTTTTCAAGGTTTTTTGCCTGAAGACAGTTCCATGGTTCTCTAGACCTGGGATTTTGAGAGAAACAGAATTTGTTCAGAGTAGGATGAAATCTCCGGAGCAGGAAATGCTACATGTCTTAGCTGGAATTAACAGCAAAAAGCACACTGGCTGTTTGAGAGAACCAGTGTGTAATTGCATTATGTGCTGGCCATGGCAGCAAAGCTTGCCTAAAAAAGTCAATGCCTTCGTTTCACAGCCCATCCACATCTTGCAGTGCTTCTGTCCTTGTTTGTGCTGATTTAACTGTATGCAGTACCACACCAGAAGCATATATACACATATATATATACATGAATACATAGGTACATATACATATATATATAATGACTTGGACTAATGTTCCAAAAAGAGTTTATGCCGAACGTGTGCTTTTTACTGTGACTGAGTTTGCAGAGCAGACATGAGAACGATTCTGCTAACAAAATACGGGCTAAAAGACAAGGCAGGCGAGCGCTGAGAGGCTGCAGGAGGAGCGTGTTGTGAAACCACAGCCTGAGCTCGGCGGGACTTTCCTGCCCTCCTCCTGGCCCCGCTGCCTCATTCCTGCCTCACGCCCCAGCCTGTGGCTGTAGCCCTTTCAGGGGTATTTGGGATGTGATGCTCCTCTTTGCAGGTGCATCAGATCCCCAGGCTGGCTGCCTGCGAGGTCAGGGTTGCTGGAGTCACCTAAGGCCAGTTTTGGGAGCAGCTTGGCTTTGAGATTGCTGTAAAGCCCCTGGGAAACTGCAGCCATCCTGCCGGGGCTTGTCTTGTTGTCAACACACAGTGGGTGAAATTTGGCCCCAAAGAAATCAACTTCAAACACTTGCTGATGGAGCAGGGCCAGCACTTCTTGTAGTATTGTAAATTGTGCTACTGAAAGAAAAACCCCACTCTTTTCTGGGAAGTGCTAGACTTTTACGAGTGTCTTGAATTTCCCAGTATCAACTGTGGCACTTGCAAGTTTCCAAGTGTTTCTTGCCTACTTTGTATTCTGTCTTGGTGCTTGTGTGCCCCAGCTTTTACACAACCATGTTTTGCTGTGCGAAGGGTTGATACAAATCTTTCCTACAGGCTGTCTCCTGGATTGGGTGTGGGAGTGGGGAATTTTTCAGAAGGTAAAGTGCCTGTCCTGAACAAAGGCTGGTTCGATTTGATAACAGGAAGCCTGATCTTACAGCTGGAGAGCAGCAGAAAGAGGCAGAAAATGAGACATCCATCACTAGCTCCAGCTGGCAGGATGAAGGACGGCCCCGTGTTGGGCTGCTCAGCAGCAACGCACAGACCGAGTGGAGACTCCACACTTACGTGTGCATAAAAGCTGGTTTGGGTAAAGTCAGTAAGGGAATCTGAAGTGGGGCAGCTTTACTTGCCTACATCTCATTTAGAGAATAAATGCATCTTATTCCTGAACAAGTTTCTGTGTAGGTAGCCCCATAGTTCATGCTAGTTGTGCACAGAGCTTGCTAAATGTGACCCACACCACATGGGTGATCACACCTCGAGAGTGAGGCTCCTATTGATTCTTCTAGTGCTTTCATTGATGCTATATCTGGATGACTTGTTTCATGCTAAATCCAACCACTCTGTATTTGCACTGCCAAAAGGCCATTTAGTTGACGACTTTCCTATTCATTTTGCAGTGCTCTATTTTTTGCCTGGATTTCTGACCTTTGCAAATTCTCAAATTCATTTTATGTAAGATTTAAAAGTGTATGTATATTATTCCCCTCTTTATATTATCTCCCTGCCTGTTAGTAACTGATTTTTTTTTAAGCTGTGGCTTCTCACTTTTGTTTTTATGCCAACTTCCCTCATTTTCCAGCTGCTCCATCATCTGAAATTGGTTGCATCTTTTCACCTTTACCAACACTTCCTTCTGTTGCATGCTCTTTCAACATATTAATGAATTTTGCTGTGCTGCTCACACCAGCAGGCATTTGAATGTTTGAAAACTCTCTTATGTGGAAAAAACACTCTCTTTAAAACACAGTTTCAGAAACTACCCCTCAAGTTTTAAGGATCTATCTTTGCCTGGCCTAGGGACTTTAATGTATTGATCTGGGGTGAGCTAATGCACATCAGGAGCATGGGGGTGCAGGCCCATTACAAAGAGAACTTTTTTAGCTTGTTGCTGCTGACCTCCTTCCATCCCTAGCTGTACATTTCTGTGTCTCCTCTGCTCAACTCAGTGACTTCTCCGAGTTTCTAGTGGGCTGTTTCAGAGTATTAAACCATCAAAAACCTGAGCTGAAGAAGCTCTGAAGCTCCAGCTCATGCAGCACTCAGCTGTGCCTTGCAGGAGGATGGTGCTTGGGCAGCGAGGCGCTGAGTTGGGTCGTGTAGATGAAAACCAGGAGTGTGTTTTCATGTGCTTATCAAGAGGATGAAAAAGGTGAAAAAGGCACTGAGGCTGCTTTACTTTGCCCATTACTGCCCCCTTGCTCTGTGGCAGCAGTTTGTGGTGCTGTTGTGTGACTATTGGTTAGGATCTAATGGAACTACCAAAATGCAGAGTAGCTCTTGTGTTCCCCTGTATCACTTCTTGCCCAATGTCACGACATCAACACAGAGGCACCAAAAGCAGATTCCTGCATAGGATGGAGAGAGTGTGTGGGGAGCTTCGCTTCCATCTTGCATTGCTAGAGAAATGACAACCTCACCCTGTAGTTTGAAGTGTGATTTGTAATAAGTCTATGTGCCACTATGTGCTCACCGATGTATTGTTCCAGTCTGTTTTTTTTTCTCTTCTCTCCTCTTGATTGATATATTTAAGCACACTGTCAATTGCATTATTATTTTTAAATCCTGAGGAAGTATGAGAAAAGAAAATGATGACTGTCTGAAACAGGTACTAACTCATTTTTTGATTATTTAAATTACTTGAACTGACTAAAAAGTACTAGAATAGGGAGGCTATGGAAACTCCTCTCTGTTGTTTTTAAGGGAATAGCCTTGGTGGCATCTCTCCAAAATGATGGAGGGATGATAAATTAGGGTGCAGACAGGCAGGCTGTGACACCTCCTATGTCCCATTCTGTGCTACTTTATTGTAATTGATAAAAATATGCACACAAAAGCTTCTTTATTTATTTACTCCAGCATCAATAAAGTAACCGAGCAGATTTTCAAGAGCTCGAGAGGCTGCATCGCAGCAGGACCAGGAGCGGGGAGAGCACTGACCTGCACGAGCCCTTTGCAGAAGCAGGTCTCGCTGAGGAGCTTGGCCTTTCCCTGGGGATTTCTGCTAAAACACCTCGGGGGATGAAAGGAGCACAGGCATGTAGGCTGCCACAGTACACAAGTACCTGGGCATCTACTTCTTAAAATCCCCTGACCGTGTTAGGCCGTGTGCCCCTGGAAAAGCACACAGGGAACATGGTCAGAAACCCTACTGGAGAGCTTTGCATGTTGATCAGATGAATAGTGGGGCTGTGTGCATTGTGTCACCATTTATGTAACCCTCAATAAAGTTACCTTCTTTCTCTCCTTTCCTCCATGCCTCCTTGGCATGGCCCTGTGCAAGGTGGCCAGTGCGAGCTCCAACCTTCCTTTTCAGAGCTACAACCATCTCGTTTGTTCAGAGATGTCACAGGATGGAGGCCACCGGGGTGGCTGAGGCAGAGCACTCTTGACTGGTCCATTTGTGTTCCCTCAGACTTCACAGTGGAGGAGCCAAGAGCGTCTTATCATGAAGGAGTCCTCTCATTTCCTTTGGTTGAGGGATTTCCTGGGAGGGGTGGTTGGGATTCTCCTTGCTCTTGGCTTTTAAAGCATGCTGCAGAGTATTGTCTGCATTTCTTGCTGAAAAAAAGGAACATCTTCCTTCAATTTTGTTATCTAAAATAAAATTTCCCATGCTGATGAAGATATTGGAATACTACTGGCTTGTTATGAGATGAAAGACAAGTCATATGACTACCAAATAACTCTGGAAAGGGAGTGTCATTTCTCTTTGCACATCATATTTTACCACCCAAATCCTCTGACAGGCAGACCTAACACTGAAGCAAGGTAGAAAAATGCAGCATTTCATGTTCATTGGACGGGCTTATAGTCAAATTTCAGGGCTGACTGATAAATATTTTAACATCTACATTTACAAGCATTTTTGTATTTCCCTTTTTACTTTTATCTGTCTTTAGGGCTTGTTCTAAGTTCAGATCTCAGTACTTGGGGACTTTCTGATAGAGATCTGCTTCTTACCTTCATGGAAATGACACTTCTGCTGAAAAACAAGTTTGTGCACAGTACATCTGTGCGTAGTACATTTGTGCACAGTGCATCTGTTTGTGCACAGTACATCTGTGCACTTCAGTGAGACAGGAGTAACAGAGCTTTTCTTTGCTTCTGAACTTCGTGCCTTAGCTGCTTAATTCCTTACCTAGTTTCCATGGTAGAGCCAGGCAGGTCTCAGCTACACATTTCTGAACTCCTTAGAGAGTATAAAGTTGTTGAAAGTTCATAAGTTTGGAGCCTGTCAGCTTGCACAAGAGGGAAGAGGTGGGAGAATTCTTATTGTTTCATGGAATGAAAAAGGCAGCAAAAGGTATAAAATAAAAGTGTAATACAGGAAAGGGTTTTTTAATTATTTGGAAATGAAACATGTAGAATCTGGAAAGGAATTAAGGTATTTTTCTGTCCTAATATATTTTGGCAAAAAATAAGCCCTTTTAAAGCCAATAATATTTCTGAAGGAACAATAAGAGCCTCAGAAAGTATGATTTCTGGAGACATAGCAATTTGAATGCTTTATCTTTCAGTTTTGTGGTAAGCACTCTTAGTGGATATACTTAGTAGATATAAATGTGTCCAGTACTGGATGAAACCTTCACTCATACTGAATTTTTCTCCTACTGATAAATCTAGAAATTTCCTCCCTAAATCAAAGTGCGGTGAGAGATGTGGTAAATACACCCTTTATGCAGCAAAACAATAGCAGCTAGAGAAGACGAATCATCCAGCACCTAATCCAGAGGATCTGCCAAAACACAACGGTGGAGGTAGCGGCCTTCAGGTTTTCTTATGATTTATGTTTGAAAATACTGTTTCTTAATTTCCACGACAGAAGAATGAATTGTTTCACAAATGTTTCCAATTCAGATAAATAGAAATTGTTACCATCTCATAGAGCTTCAAAAGAAGTAGTTACATTGTGTTAATTAATTTGCAGTTTAAATATCTGCAATCCATCCTGTCCTGGTTTATAGATTTAGTAAAGAACCCATTAAGGATATGGATAGCCTGGGAGGGAGCAAATCTGTCCTGTAAAGCCTTTCAGCTCATTGGTATTATGAATATATAGGAAATGTCAGCTTTGTTCAAATGTAGGAATAAAGAATGCTTTTCTAATGTGTGTTCCCTCAATCTAGTACTTAATCACAGGTTTTGGCTTCACAAAAGCAGTAGAGAGGGTGAACAGGAAACATTGAAGGGAAAAAATAAAGAGCCAGAGCATGTCCTTTGCAAAATGCATGAGTTTGCTGCCTGGACAGGTTGGTGGGAAGGGTGGGCAGAGTCGTGTGCCCTCTTGTTCAATTGCTTTGCCTGCATTTGTGATGTATTTTCTGAAGTGAGGCTCTATCCATATGCAAAAGCACCCACTCATTCTCTGTTTTTCTTTCCTCTATGCTTCTGTGTCTTCTGGGTCACCATTGTTATGTTTTGTGGTTGGTGGTTTTTCCTGGTTCCCTGTCCTCTATGACTCCTAATAGAGTTTCCTCCTTGCAGCAAACCCACATCACCTCTGGAACACTCAGTCATGATTAATGAAACAAGCAGCCTATGAAATTCGGGCACTTTGCTGGCACAGATGCAATGGATCTGTTTATTATAAAGATTGCTCACAAGCTGAACTGCTCAAAATGCCTACTATTCTGGCCTTACACTTTGAGTCATGAGTTTTCATGCCATTCCTGTTCTCTGTGTGGTGTACACTAAAAATGAGTTGCCTGTGACTGTAGTGACCTACAAAACGCGCAATCTGTAAGCAATCCATCCTTGTTTCAGTTCTGAGTTGGTTACAGGCTAGCTAAGAAAGCTGTCCTCATGTTTTGAGGAACAATATTTTCTATTTTTCATTTTCTTTTTTTCCAATATCTCAGTTGCTCACAAAACTGGGAGAATGCCTCCCTCAAAGCAATATATTACAAGGACATTATTAATTAAAAGCCAAAGTTATGCGTGGAGCTGGTTGTGTGTTTCTTTGGAGACTATAGCATCTTTGAAGCAAAGCACAGAAATTCTGAAAGGGGACAGAAATTTGACGCCTTTCAGAATGAGCAAGTAACTGCAAAGATCCTAATTTTAATGGCAATAAAGCAGACTGGGGCACTCTGCAGGAAAATACTGGACAAGAATGAAATCCTTAGAAACTGTTCTAGCTAAGACTTGAATCCACTGAGTTTTAATAAAGAAATGACTAGCTCTCAGATTACAAGAAAACAAATAGGGTATTTCAGTTCACTGGGAACTTTGCATATACTCTAAGAATGATATTTTGTTGCATCTCTATCAGATAACCAAATAGGAAAATTACACTAGGGCTATAGGACATTTAAAAACAACAACAAAAAAAGAATATGTGTTTTCTTGAATTTTAATGTGATGTTGAAACCTATTTTTATTTTGAAACTTAATGTGTTATTAGGAACCTGGTACTCTAATTGCTTGGTGGCTTTAGCGTACCAAACTTTTAATCAAAAGCTGTGCTTTTGCAGAATTCCTGTATTTACTCAAGAAAAGGCTCTTTCTGGGAAGTAGCCTTTTAATGTAGTTCAAAAATTGTGAATTTTAGTCGTCTTTATGGTGCTTAAGAGACTACTAGTTGCAAGACTGATTTGATTCACTGATTTGGTCAGTTCTTTTTCAGAGTTTACTTATAGTAAAAAGTATCAGTGGACTGAAAGCAGAATTTTCTGCCTCTAGGTAGTTTCTGATGCTGCCAGATGATGCAGAGTATTTTCTTGACCTAGCCCTGCAAATAGATGAGAGATGTGTTTTGCCTTGATCTTGTTATTGCAGAGGTATGAGATTACTTCTGAGGAAGGGAAGAACTAGAGGGAAAATTAGTCTTGGGTCTTACTGAGCCAGTCTATCTCCAGCTGAGTCATTTATATCTGTCAGTATAGTGTTGCCTCAGGGATTTTTGCACTTGTTAAAAATAAAGATAAACCTCAGGGGGGAGAGAGAGTCTGGACAGCATGACTTTGGGGTATGGGAATAGCGTGGGCATTTGGCCTCCTTGCAACATCCTGTTTCCCCAAGTTATCAAAGCACCTCTGCACTCTTTCTCCAGCCTTCACTTCCTGAGTTTCTCCCCTCACCATGCTCTTCTTCCTTTAACGCTTTTTCTTCTTGTTGTGATTTGGAAAAAGCACTGCACAGAGTTGGAAGGAGGAAGTCAGACTTCAGGATGGACTTTGCACTGTATGTAGAAATGTTAGGTAGGTCAAGCCCCTAGCATGATGCAGGACATCATGGGAAGAGAGACCTCCCTCTGCAGCTTAGCCTGCTGTCAAGCATCACGTGTTTCTAGTGTTGCTGGCAGTTTGTGTGAGTCCTTGGAGAAAGAGAAGAGGATTCTACCTGTGGTCTGAGTGATGGGAAAGGATTGGCCACAAGCATAGTCCTGCTCAGCTGGATGCTCTCTGAAAGATTTGCTCTAATGACATGTAGTAAAGCCTCTTCTTTCTGGAGCTATAGGGAGTCTTTCCTCCTCCTAATGGTTCCCATGGCCTAACACCCAAAGGATGGGTAGCTTTACAGTGGTATATGTGATATATCTAAGCAGTATGTCCTTGTCTGTTTTCTCTGGAGAAAAGAAGGGTGAGAGGAGATATAGTTAATATGTATAGGTATCTGGAGAGTGAATGTAGGGAGAAAGATGCCAAGCTCTTCTCAGTGGTGGCCCGTGATAGGAAAAGGGGCAATGGGTGCAAGCTGCACACAGAAAGCTCCATCTCCATGTGAGGAAGAACTTCACTTTGAGGGTGCCAGAGCCCTGGAACAAGCTGCCAGGGAGGTTGTGCAGTGTCCTTCTCTGGAGGTCTTCAAAACCCACCTGGATATGACCCTCTGTCCTGTGCTCTGGGTGTTCCTGCTGGAGCAGGGGGTTGGACTAGGTGATCTCTAGAGGTCCCTTCCAACCTCAGTCTTTCTGTGATTGTGTCCATGAACAAAACATGAAAGTTCCATATGAATAAGGTGGGTGTTCACTAACATAGAAGCCTCTTTCTCTCACTGGTCAACAAATTGTCAATTACAGGGAAAATTATAAAAATATGCAGGAAGATGCTTCTTGAATCCTTATATATTCCGTCTCTTGGCAGCCAGCAACTAAGGGCTTCCAGAGCCAGGGGTTGGATCCTGGCCATCACATTTCATAACCACATTTCGCTCACCTAACCTCCCTCATTTTTTTTTTAACTCAAGAATACACAGAGTGATACCTGTGATATGTTGATGCAAAAAAGTGTACTATGTGTAAAAAATACTTCTTTTTTCAAGCTTGCCAGTTGAGAATTTCACTTGTGTGCTCATTAGTTCTTTGGTAGGAGAAGTGATGAATAATCATTGTTTTCTCTGTTATATCTATCACCAGGTACATTTTTCAACACATTCCAGTGTATTTGGTCTCCTGCTATATCTAGAAGCTGGTATATAATTATAGGTTTTTTTTTAATTATTCTTCTCAGTGCCCTTTCTTGTTACTCCAAATCCTTTTTGAGGCGATCAGAAGTGAATGAGTCTGAAAAACGATATTGGAGATGTGAGATTACTATCAATGCCCTTCTCATCTTTACAGTCCCTGCGTGCTGAGCTAATGCTCTTGGAGCCCTTTCTACTACCACACTGATATTTCTTTGCTGAGTTGTAAGAACTAGCACTAATCTCATCAGCAGTCCCTTTTGGGACCATCTTGGATGGCAGTGCGAGTTGGTTTAAAATAACCGTAAAGGTTTTTTTATCCAGCTTGCTTTGTCAGTTATGTCAGGGAACCGCAGTCACATCACGGAAGGATGACGTCTGTATTCACTGGATTCCCCTTCTGTGTTTGAATTTCATGGGGGATGAAGCTAAGGCTACGCAAGATGTGGTGAAATCACTACGCATGGCTCCGGTAGTGGTGGCCCCCCTGTGC
>JAUBOD010000735.1:1539838-1555348 GCA_032353885.1 Nothura maculosa
AGGGGGTTGGCTCCATCTCAGGCTCTTCAGCTTTTCTCACACAGCTTCCACCTGAGATCTCAAGGTGTTTTACAGTCATTTCACAGCACTCCATGGAGGCAGTGACAGGAATACAGACTATCAGTTTTGGGCAGTGCCAGAAAAATTCTCAGTGCAGTAATCCGGCATTTTTACCAGAGCAACACTCATAGGGATTATGCAGGCTGAAGGGCTAGTTTTGCATTTAAAACCAAACAAATTGTACACATAATTGATTATACTTTCCAGACTGACGTAATCTAATCCCATTAAATTTCAATTTCTTTTTATTATTATTTTAGGAATGGCCCATTTTGTCCATTCAGTTCTGGGTATTAAAGTCAAGAATGTGAGAGCAGTTCCACTTAAAAGATGTGAATAGGGAATTTCTGTGACTTCCTGTCCTTTTTTTTCCTAACGCTAAATATAGGATGAGGTTACTGGCTCTTATTTATAACATACGTGGAACAGCTGCAACACTCCAGCACACTCACTGATCCCTGCTGCAACAGCTGCTGACAAAAATGGGACCAGTGAGCCTGGAAGCACATGCTGATTCTTCCAGCCAAATAATGGCCTTTTTGTTCTTCCCCAGTGCGCTGGCTTATCAGCAGACTGTTAGGAATGGCTTTGATTCTCAGCACTTACATAGGCGTGACTAAAAGTTACATTTTCATTTACAGATGATTTGGGGAGATAGATTCCCCTGTCTTCTCTTTTGCTGCAGTTCAGAAACCTTATCAGTAGTTGCCTGTATTTCACCACCTTCTTAAGTTTTTGTTTTCCCCTATTTTTTCCCCATTTTTTCCTGTTTCAGTGTTATTTTCCTTCCTTTAGTGTTACTTTGCTTTCCTTCCTTCAATTTCAACTCATCGAGTAGTCTCTACTACAGGCAGCAATAGCTGGCCACTAGGAAAGCGCAATTGTAAAACCCCAATTAGTACTAGCAGTTTATTTTCTAAGTGCCCTTGCAAGTTTAATTTGAGATGTTAATTGATACAGGCCATTTTTTTTCTGTGCATACATATGGGATGTAAAGTGCCAGGGCTTGACAGCTGTGCTGCTGGCCTTACAGTTTGTGGTTCTCTGTGAGTGTTTCTAAAAAAAGCCCGACGTGCAAGCTGCCTGCTGTGAATCACCACAATGTAACATTATTTTATGCCTGTAAAGTTTAATTTTATAGCATTTTTTATTCTTTTTTTTTTGGGGGGGGGCTGTATTACAGTTGTCATTTTCTTGGTCCTGAAGAGTTTTTAAAGGCTAAGCCTGCTTTAGAGGGACAAACCCCAGCTGCACATGGTTGAGAGAAGCTTCTCGAGTGCTGTACAAGTGTGCACGCTCCTAGGTGCTGCTAGGAAGTGCTGCGTGGGAAGGTCCTATTGCTTGTTATCATGGTTTTCACTTGGTGCTGCTGTCATTTCCTGTGGAAGGAGTGACTTGTGATTTTTGCCATAGTCCAGCACAATGTAGCATACAGCCTAAGGGGGATTTTTCCACCCAAGCATGCTGTTCTTCACCATCGTGCTGCCTGCAGTGTAACATCCTGTGGATTTGTGTCTTCACTGACTTGTCCTTGTTCAACAGCTCTGAATACTGGGCTTAGTCCTTCCCACAGGGAATGCTGCTACAATGCAGTGATCCTCCCCTGCTGACATGCATCCCAGGAGAGTAATCTGAGCCCACCAAAATAATTGGCTCCTTGTTCATAGCAGAGCGCAGACCATGTCCTTACATGTTTTGACACTTCTGTTTGGTAACCCAGTGACCCAATGCACGTAGATCTTATAGCTGATGGGGCTGCTTTGCTGAGGTGTTTCAGAAGAGCACTGCTGGCCAACTGCCAGGGCTTGTGCTGGCCATAAAATGGCTTCTTATCTATAGTGCAATGTTTTTCAGAGATGGCTGAGACCATAGAGAAGACGTAGAAAGCACGAGTCTCACAACGTGGGAGTGTTTCCAGCACAGGTTATGGGCCAGGATGTGTCCCCGCAGTGTTAGGGGACAGGCGGCTTCACTTGAAGCACAAGAAAATATGTTAAAGGGCCCCAAAGAAAATACCTGCTTTTTGACACTGGTTCCTCTCCAGTTCTTAGGTGAGGTGAGATGTAGGTATTGGAGGCATGGAGGAAGTCGTACCCCTGGTTTCACTACAAAGCCCTATGTCGGATTTCTCCTTCTCCTTAAAGACTGGGCTGAGTTATGATATTCACAGGTCTGTCCTCAGGTAGTCCAGAAATCAGGTTATTGCAGAGAGAGAATCAAATTGGATGTTTCTTGAGCAATTGCTTCTTGGAAGGATATGTCTCCTCTGTCTCACATGCCTGGATGTTCATTCCTCAGCAGGCAGAGGAACTGTGCTTTTTGTTGTTTGTTTGTTTCTCTCACACGGAACTGTGGCACAAGTAGAGATTTAAAAAGCTTTATGAGACCAAAGAGAAAATCTGGTGTAATACAAATCAATGCCAAGTCTGAGAGTTTAGGAAAATATTTTTAATAGTACCAACATGGCAACAGTAAAAAAGATGCAGAGCATTTTAGCAGCATCTGTCTCCATCAGGCTCGTCTAGACACAGGAGCCACTGTTATATTTTAGGCTGGGATAAACTAGGTTAAAGTAATTACCACTTCCATGTGTTGTTTGCCTTCATTTCCATTGACAAGTGTCCTTCCTCGTGGCAGCATTAAAGGTTAATGTCAGCCTCGAAGGGAGGACTCCCCTCTCAGAGGAGGGACAAGGGGGAAGGCACACGGTTATTAATACAAATAAACAGTAAATGTGACTACAGCACAACAAGCTTTTCATCAGTTTCTACTGATGATATTAAGGAATGGGAGGAAAAAAAAAAAAAGAAAATTGGTCCCTCAGGTGAAATTTGTTCTGTTTGTGCTTTTCAGGGCTTGGGACATAATATAAAAATATTTCTGTGCTCAGCATACAAGGCGTGACATTTACTGTAGGAAGTGAGTCCGTGCTGTACCGATGGAAGCTTTTGGAATTCACCCTAAAATCCTGCTTGCAACTTAAGCTGGGGAGCTGGGTGCACACAGATCCTTCCCAGTGGCAAGAGCTCCAAGCAATGATGTGACCCTGAAGAGGAGCTTCTGCAGGGGCCCAGATCTTAGGGAATAAGGTATTCTTTTGTCAAACCCACCACAGGAGTTGGCCCTCTGATGGGGAAAAGTTGTTTTGACCTTTAGACTGGGAGGAAGGAGCTAAGGATCATTTCAAAGTTCCACATTTCCACAGTTCCAGCTACCTACAATGCAGCAAGTCTGGAAGGTCTGAGGAGTCTAACAGAATTACACCACAAGTGTTCAGAGTAGCAGACAAGGAAGTTCTCTCGTGAATTTTCTGTTTAAGGATTGAACAGAGAAGTAAAATCAAAAGTAAAATTTAAGCAGTATATTTTAAAAATGGTGCTGGAATTGGGTCTCCCAGATTGCCTGGAGTGCTTTCGTCCCGGGCACACTGATTGAGCTGCATTCGCTTTCTAGGGATGTGAGTCAGGTTGTGACCTGGTTCCTTTGAAGGCAGCTACAGACTGTAGCTGGTTGATTGCTTTGATTAAAGCAAGTTTTTATGTTGTGAAGCATTGATTCAGTGAAAGGAGTATTTGCAAAACGTGCTGTAGAAGTGTCAGTTGACCCAGCCAATGCCTTTTGTGCATTCTTTCTGAAAATACTTTTTTAACTTTATGTGCTTACATTTTGCATTATAGCTGGCATGATATGAAAGAGATAGATTCATAAACTTTAAAAAAAGAAATCCCTCTGTGTTTCTGAAATGAAGTTTCCAAATCTTAAACATAAAACAAATTCTGTTGAATTGGGATGTATTTACTTTTGTCACAATAGGGAATGAAAACAAATGTTGAAACTTCCTTTGGAATTAAAACTTAGTTTCAACCACCTTTACTATGACATAATAAAAAACAGCACCAAAATGCATGAGTTATGAGTGCAAGTTCCTGACAGAAGAAGCCATCAGAAGAGTGTGAAGGTAGGATAAAAATGCAAGCATGTCCAAGTGGAGGGAAGGCAGGTAACGGTGGCACTAGTATAGAACAGAACAGTCCAAAAATAGACTGTCTGAATGTTTTTCTAATGTATTTTTAGCTGCGAGGCTAATTCATTGTTTATATATATGGTATCTTGAATGCGAGTAGAAATTCCATGCCTTTTTAACAGAACTCCATGAAAGATGAGTGCCTGGAGTTTGGCACCCACCACTCCTCCGTCATTCCCAGCTTCACTGTTGCTCCGAAGCACAACTCTCTTTCTTTAGAAGGATCACAGGAAGGAATTAAATGATGGAAAGCTTTTAGCTTCTGCAGTTCTTTAGGATCATGCACATACAGTTTAGGAGCAAGCAGGTGGGTAGGGGAGGAAGCTGGGAGATGAAGATTAGACCGAACGGGCCTGTCCGGACATCTCCTTGGTCAACGTTTGGGTGGACCCTGCCTGTTCCCTGCTTCACAACCATGACCCTGCTTGGATGTTGCCATGCGAGTGCAGCCAGTGCTTTGCAAAATGAAGGCTGGATTCTCCTCAAAGAGCAGTGAGTTCTAGGTGCGCAGCTTTGCAGCACAGGCTCTTTTCCTGCCTGCATAGAGTTGGTGCACTGCCTCCTGGAGCTTGTATTGAGCTCATGGAGGGCAATATGGTGCAAGGCAGAGTGCCTGTGTTCCGCTCTGCAAATTCTGGCTATTCTTGTGCCCATTTATCTTACTTTGCTTTGTGCAAAAGCAAAACCTCCCGTAACTGAAGGTAAAGGGTCTGATACTATTGTATTCAGCATGGGACAGCTGACAACACAGTTTGCTGGTTGCTAATAAAAGCACAAATGGAGTGAGGTGCTGTGCGCAGACTGAGCCCCGGATCCGGGATTAGAGAGGGGATGGAGCATTTGTGTTGCAGTGCTGGCACCGTTGCAGCTTCCCTGCGGCTATTTCAACTTTGGGCTCCTCTGCACTTGCTGAGGAGGGAGGAAGTTCCCCCTCCGAATGGATAGTACGTAAATACAGAACTGGCCACTGTCTTAGGAAATTTTGTTCCATACTTGGTTCTTTTGCTTTTGCTACTACCACGTGATGCATGTGAAGAAAAGAAAGAGATGGGAAGGATGCATGCCAGGGGAGAGAAAGCAGTGGGAGATATACAATGAAGAATGAATACATTGCAAAATGGTGCCAGTACATAAAGTCCCCAAACACCAAGGGATTTGGGTCTGTCTCCTCAGAGATAGACCCTCTGCTGCTCTGAGCTGCTCTCTGGCTCTAGATAAACTCTGTGAAATGGAGAAAACATTTTCCTGCTTTACAGTGTTGTGGTGAGTCACAATTTGAGATCCTTGGATGAAAGGGCAATAGCACTTAATTATCATTATTGGTACAGACATATTTTGCTATCTGAATATCAATAAGTCCTTTGAAGAAGTCATTGAGCCTTTTAGAGTTGAGATTCTGATTTATATCAAGATTTTTTGTTATTTCTTTTCATGGTGGGATGCGGTTTTTATCTGTTTAGATTAATGTTAAACTGCAACAACCCAACATTAAAGAAAAGCAACTTGAAAGGGTCCAATTCAAATCCAGAGAACAACAAAAGTGACAATAATTAGGGTAAATTCTGCTCCATTATCTCCTCATCCTTAAAGCACTCTGTTGTGCTAGGCTGTTACAAGGTACACAGTTTATAATATAAGGATAATCTACCACTGTGAAGCCCTTCACATTCTTGCTCACAAGGGGTAGTGAATTTAATACCAGGGTGAATCTGGATTTTTAACTTTATCTTCAAACTATTTTATAGATCTAAATTCTCCCTTCAAGTAAATTTGGATATTTCTTTTTGTGTTATTTGTTCATAATCCTGTGAGCCCCTACTGCCCTGAAAAAAATGCGTATTAGGAGGGAACAATTAGGAGATGGTAGAAATTTACCCACCTTGCTCTCTTTTTAAGCTGAGAGAAGTTAGATAATCTAGCTATAAAGGTGATTAGAACATGCTATGCAATTCCTATATGTGTCATAAGTGCTTGACACGTTGACCTTGAGCTCTGCCCCTGGTCACTCTCTGGCCACTCCAGAGCTACCAAATCCACAGCCACTTGGAGAAGTGTGCAGAAGATAGCACCAAACAGCTTGGCTGTTCCACATCCTCTTTGGAAAGCCTAAGGTATGTGGACATACCCTCTTTAAGAGCGGCATGACTGGGTGAGACCCTCCTTGGTGGATCTTAAGGGACTCCTTGGTAGCAAGGGATGTCAGATAAGAGGCACATCAGATTGTATTTCTTCTCTTTTAACAGGATTTTGAGGCAAATTATTAACTAGCAAGAGTTAATAATTGGTCTAGACTGTCTGACAGTCTTGCATTGCATCATCTGCTCTTTGGACAGGTCTACGATTGCCAGTGCATTTTGCAGATTGTAATAAGCCATCTTGTGAAGGGTGGTTTTCTCACCCTATAGGAGCTTGCTTCTAGGCAGAACAGCTAAATCCTTTATTTTGTTTTTCGTTATTAGGAACAGATATGTCTCATCATTTGTGAAACCCTGCAGCAGCCAGATTGGTCGTAGTTTTCTCTCTAGCTCTTATAAACCGTATCTTAGCCTCAGTTTCTTCTCAGCCTTCATGGAAGGTCACTAAGATCAGGCCCTCTGTCCCAGTAGCCTTTCCATGGAGATGTGTGTTTTGATTTCTTTTTAGTTCCTCCTCAGCTAAGATTTTGAGAAACCCCTAGAAATTATTTTTTTGCAGAGGCAACCCTAAAGGTATTCATAAGTTCAAAAACAAGTCAAAACAAAAAAAGGACCCAAATTTGGCTGAACTTTGGATGCTCCTCTACTCTTACTTACTCCAAATTTGGCTTGATTTCCTGCAAAGTGTGTTCAATTTTATTTTGTTATATCACTTTGCAAATAATCTTCCAATGTCCTAAGCATCTGGGCTACTGCATGGGAAGTGCAAGGAAGTTTATTTATAACAGCTCATGAGGTTATCTACCCTCTTCCCTGGGTTTTCCCGATCTGAATGGGTCTTTACCATTATGTTCTATCTACAGCACCTGCTGCTTGCTTAGCACAGATTCAACATGAATTGCAGAAGCCTCGTGCTTTGAAATTGGCTGTTGTGGCTTTCCTAAAGACGCCGCTTCTGTGGCTGAAACTTGTTTTTCTTTCACTAGCACTAATACATCCCTTTTGCTCACAGAGTTGTGGTCAGGGAGCTGTGGTCAGTGCTTTTACCACACCAATCACAACAGCTTCTAGTCCTAAAGAAATTTTCAGCAGCGTATTTCTAGGATTAAGTTCCCACTTCATCTTGAAATCTTTCCTGTTTCCTTTTTTTCTTTTCCTAGTAATTGTTCTTGGTTACTAAGTTTCTCTTGAAACAGCATTTTGCCCTTGTTTTGGTGCTGAATCTAGCCACGGTGAACAGGGCTGGACTATGTATTTCTACATTATCAAAATTCAGCACCATTACAACCACAACATGAAAGAAGAGGATGAGAAAGAAGATAAGAGGGTTTTGGGCAACATATGGAACAAATTCTGCTTCTTCGTATCTGTGGACATTTAAAAAAAATACAAAATGTATCGTTCTACTTAGAGAGAGGCAGCTTGTGATGTATTGTACAGAGCGGTCACTGTGAGCACACATCAATGTGAACGATTCCAGCACAGGACACATCCTTTCCTTACTTGTAGGCAGTTCCACTGGTATTCCTTTTATGAAGGCCAAGCTGGCAGCAGCTACTGGAAGGACTCTGTTACAGAGGGGCCAACCTTCTATATACTGGAAGCCTTCCTATATTTTTGCCCTCAGAAATGGACAAGCTTCCCACTGTTTCATGTGCATTTCTCAAGATGACTGAAGGGGGAAATGCCCTGAGAAGTTCGGCCCGTGAGTGCTTTTTAAGTTTGCAAAGTCAGAGTTAGAAGTTGTGCTCTTGGCTGTGCTGGTGCAAAATCAACGTAGTGCGATGGTTTTGAATAACTCTGGCTCCAGCTTATCATTAACTTCAAGGGATTTACTCCACACTTTTAATCAGTCACTGAATACATGATCTGACCCAGAAAAAGGAACATGCACAAAGTGTAAATCAGTGCCTGATCTGGTCTGACGCCAGCTGGTGGGAGAAGTGCTTTCAAGAGATTTGATAAAAGGTATTTCTTAGATAATGAACCCTGCTGCCCGAGGAGGCCTTATCACATGTGGAATGATTATGGTGTGTCAAACATTTGCTTTCAGCTACCTGCGATCCTCTGTGAAATGAAGTGCCTGTATCCACTGAGGCAGCCAGTTTGGGGCTCTTATCCTCAAGGTCACAGCGTTGGGAAGATTCAGGTTTTGTGTCAAGCCCGTGTTCTGCAAGTGGAAAACGGGATGCCGGGAAATATTCCCTGGCTCGCTGGAACTCTTTGAGAAGGAGAGAGAAAATTACACTTTCATTATAAGGTTTGCCAAATGATCTCTGAGAAAATGTGATATCATTCATATGCATTGCCAAGCTGGAGAGATGCCGGGCATCTTGGCAGCCATCTAGAGCTAACATATAATTTGGGTTGGTAGGGGCTTTATCAGAAACAGTTCCATATGCAGTATTTACATAACTGTGGTGGAGTGTGAGAATAAACACAGCTGTGGCATTGCCCTAAATAATTCAATTCAGTGGGGAATTAAGGGAACTTTATCACTGAACTGCAGATAAACATAATACAGTACATGGTGGTCAGTTTAGCCAAGGAACAAATCAAAGTGACAATGGCTGAGCTGCTGGAAACACTGAAGCACTTGAATGCTGGAGTTTACTGAGGTCACTGGTGGTTTTTGTCTTTTCAGAAAGTATGGAAATGCCATCAGTCAGCTGTTAAAGCACTATCCAGAAGGACTAGTGAATCAAAGCAGCACTCTTGCATTTTCTGCAAGAGTTAATAGGGACATAGCACTTTCAGCATCTGATTGCAGCAGGAACCCAGGTATCTGGAAAGTTTTCAGGGAAATTTTTCCTAGGGAGCTTTATCTCAGATGACTGCAATGACCACAGCCCCAGATCGTCAGCAGAAATCTGTTAAGCCAGGTCCTGAAAGATAGTTTAGTGCCCAGATCTTGTAGAGGTCAATAGCAAAACCCAGGCAATCAAGGATTTGAGCTCAGGTTCATACTGTATGAATAAAGAGGGTATCCTGCTCAGCAGCCTGCACAAGTCTGAGATTTGCAGACTCATTTCCAAGGCTGGACCAGCGCCGTGACCAGCAGGGCTCAGTTTCCTTGCTGCCAATGCAACATTTATTTAGTTTTGAATTCCTTTTCTGAAAAATGGAGCTTGTATTGCTCAATTTTCCTGTCATTCAGCTAAGGGACGAGGTAGCCTTTTTCCAATGATCTCCATCAAACTTTGCTGACAAGCAGTCCTCCAAATAACTCCATTAGAAAGCACTAAGAGATAATATTTTAAGAATATGTCTGCAGGCAAGGCATTGTGTGTGTGTGTATAGTTTGTACATATAGTAAAATATATACACTGATATCACAGTAGAATGCATATACTGGCATATGTTACACAATGACAGACTCGGTAGTTTTGAGTAACTTAAAAGTTTTTTTTAAAAAAAGCTATCTAAAGGCTTATTATTTTAGAGGCCAGAATTAGGCATAACTGAAATAGCCATCACCAAGGGAAATACTGATGAGGGCCCAGCTAGCAAATGATTTTTTTGACTGTTTATCCACTTGCTTTAAATAGCACTTAAGTGTTACTCCAGTGCTAATTCCAGTTGTAGGGAAGCAAGTTGCCATCTGGAAGGACTTTCAGCCCTAGATAGTGTATTTTTAAACCAAAACTAGCTGCAGCTACTAACTTAAAAAAAAAAAATGACACAAGCCCCCTTCTGTTCCTGTGTAACTGAAAAAGAAGCACATTTTGGGGGTGTATTTATAATACTTAATGCTTTGTTTAGGGCATGACACATAGTGACTTGGAGATGGGAGCTCTCTTACAGAAATCACAAGCTTGATTCAGACCATTGCTTCTCCAAATGCAATTCCAAAACCTTTTGGAAAGACCACTCTGTACTGCCTGCTGCCCAAATATTTTTTTTCCACTCTAAAAGAAGTATTAAAGTGGGGAGCAAAGTGCAGGAAGTAGTGAGTGATATTCCTGACTTGTTCCCAGCCTCATCTGGATTGTGCACAAATCACCTCTCTGGGTGTTTTTCCAGTGGGAAAAGCAGGGAATGCTGTGACTGAACCCTCTTTGTAAAATGCTTTGAGATCTCATTACAAAAAGCGTTGCTTAAATAGTAGGTAACAATTCACTAATTGCTACAATGTCCTTTTAAAATCCGAGTCCAATTGGTTTCCATGGTTTTCTGAGTACAAGTTCCAGTTTGTGTGGCATTAAGTGACCAGGAATTTCTGGTGAAAAGCAGAAAAAGGTTGTGGGAGCTATGTGTGAGCTTTATGATCATTAGTCACAAATAGCTAAATCAGCTAAATAGCTGCTCCAGAGGCAGCTTTCTTGTAGTTAAAAAGAAATAAAGTAAGAATATGGTGAAGAAAGCGCATATCTACAAACAGTATTTTCATAATCACCAGATCTGCATTGTGTGACCACGATTGTTTCTTCAGTACCTGAAGTGGAAAGCTCAGTGCCTGCTGGAATAGCTAAATAGGGGCCTTTATTTTCCAAGAGCGCCGAGTTCCAGCAGCGGTACTGAGGACACACAAGCTATTGTGTTAGCTCAGCACTTTCTGAAAAATCAACCCACTTTTTCAGCTATCTAAACAGTGATTTAGGACCCTGGACTGTTCAGCTGCTTAGTTTGGAAAATCGTGACCTTTTCTATTTTTAGAGCAGCGTCTCTGTGTAGATGGCCCCTTCCCAGAATGGACAAACAAAAGACCAGCAGGCCTAATTCCGCTCCCCCTAGAGTACAGTGCAGATTCCGCCGGATCCTCTTCTGGGTTCTGCTCCTTTTAGTCAATTAATTAAAGACTTTTAATTGTTAATTAAGCTCCATATTGCAGGATTTTGAGATTATATAACTAATATTCGCATTACAATATTGTCTTGAACTGCAATGCGAACAAATTCCTCTCTACTAATTACTTCTCTGATACAGAAAAGGATCATTGTGTGTCCCAGGGGTCACACAGTCATACACAAGTGTGTGGCTGGACCCAAATCTCATGTTGAATTTATGTGGGTAGTGTTGAGTGGAAATCATAGTATGATTTGATGAAAAAATACATGACGAAAAAGCACTAATGTGGAATGGAGCTGAGTGACAGGCAATGACCTTGGTTTTGCAGTCACTGTGTAAAGATAAATCAGATTGTTACTTTTTGGGGTATTTAGAGAGTGTTCAGATGAAGGTGGCCCACAGAGATACAGGAGAGTGCCCAGAGCCCCACTAACTAGAAGTCCACTAAGAGCATCGCTGAAGTAGCTGCCTTCAAAAGGGTTCTTATTGTTGCGAGCAAAGGTGTTGCACAGTCCCTGCAACCACTACATCCAGGGTTTTCGCTGTATGTATTTTCCCTAAAAATCTTGTGTTCATTAGTGTCTTTGCAACCACACCTGTGGGGTGAAAGCCCACAGGACAGCCTAGTAAGCCTGTTTTTTTGGGAAATTCATCTGTCTTTGCATGAATTAAGAAAACCATAAAAGCTGCCTGCCAGCAGCAATCGTATGGTTGTGGTTAGCACATTCTGGCTGCCGCTGTTAACAGGATCTCAATGCAGCATTCAGGTTATTTGTAACTCGTGGAGAAGACCAATTAAGTTGGGTTTTTGGTTCATATTTAGCGGTGTCACCAAACCCACAATGGAATCCCAAGATAACTTCTCTATTTAGGATTAGGGACTATTCATTTAGCTCTGTATGTATAAAATAAGCGTATTGAGAAGCTCCAGTGGTGCCTCTATGGAAAGCTAAGGAAGGCAGCTGCTTATGTCCAGCTTTTCCATAGTCACTGTTCCCTGGTTGTCGCAGCAGAGTCCAAAGCCCAAGGAACTGCGAAGCCAGAATGGCCCCAGGGGAAAACAGCAGTGTATCTTTTAAAGCAACAGATTAATTACTTTTGCCTTTCTGTTTCGAATCTCAGTTGGCATTCCGAGTTGGATCAGCAGGGGCAAATCTCTTTTTTAATGATCAATATTTTATGGTAGCATCAGTACAAGTATAACCAGGTGAATCTCATTATATTTGGCCACTCTAAAGGTAAGTTTTTAGTGGTAGCTCTTCCTACTACTAGTATCCTATTTTATAACAGCAAGCTAGATAATAAATGTTGCCACCTGACAATATTTGAGTTTCTAGAGTGAACATAATGTTTTCCCCCTTCCCCCATTTTTCTAGACTTATTGAAGTTCATTCACCTGATGCCAAGCACACCGTGATTCTAAGGAGTAAGGATTCAGCTACAGCCCAGGCCTGGTTCAATGCCATCCACTCCAGTGTCAATGATCTCATCCCCAGGGCGATTGCAGAGGTCAGAGACCAGCTGGGCAAGACAGGGATTGCTGGAAGTCGAGAGATTAGGCACCTAGGCTGGCTTGCAGAAAAGGTAACTCAACGTTCTTGTTTTCCTTTCTAAACTCTGTCTCTGTCTCTCTGTGCCAGAAATCAGCCTTCGCTGAAGTGTAGAGGATTAATGAGATTCTGCTTTTTGATTTAACTTTCATGACGACCTCTCTCTCAATGTGACAGATATTACCTGGAAGATGCCTGAGTCTTTGCTTCTGTTTGCCAATTAGCAAAGACTTTCCTGGGAGATCAAAAGTCCTCTGATCTGTCAAGTGTCACAAAAACTGACTTCAGCCTCCTGCTCCCCACAATAACCACTTGCCTGTTCTGTGCTCCACCACTCTGCTGCATCCACCCACAAGACCTGAGTGCAGGCTGGTGCATGTGGCTGTTCCAACATGTTCACAGAAAGTGCTGCTTAAATTCAATGCTGGGCATCCTCCTAGAAAGCAGGTTCACCTGCTGAGAATGTGGTTGCAGCCTTCCCCCACCCCCATCTTGCACAGTTTGAGTTTAAAAAACTAAGTACATTTTTGCAGTGTTCAACTGGAAGCAAGAGACTCCTTCCTCTTGCTTTCTCTTTCACATGCATTTCTGCAAACTTTGGAAAAGCTAAATATAACTGGTATTTTCTGCTTCACAAGTCTCTCCTCTGAAAGGATTAATACTCCATAGCAGATCATATTCATACCTTATGCTTCATAAATCAACATTATCTTGAGAGGACACATGACGTGCTGCTTTTTTATGCATTTCCTCTGTTTTATTATGAAACGTGTGATCGGCAGTGCTTTGTAGTGGGGTGAAAGCAGAGAAGTGGCAACAAGTTCTAGTTCCCTAGCAGCAGAGCTGCAAATAGGGCTGTTAAATAAGAAATGGAAGTGAACACTGTTCAAAAATTTGCGAAAGCTGATGTGTCATAAGGTGCTGCTGCACAGAATAGGTTTTTTCCTTTGATGGGTAAGTATTTTTTTCTATAGCTAATGCTGAACTGATTCTTTTGGGTGGAAGTTTTTATAGAAATATACCTTGTTGTTTTAAAACTATGCTATTTTCATAATGTTTAAAGTAGTGTTCATCTGGGGAGGGATGCACCCTTAACCTCCGCTCCTCATGGAAGCTACTACACAAGCTCCAATTCTCACCTTTCTTCTAGCCCTTATTTTTGCCTTGTGGGCCGAGTTCATGCTATTCAGAGCCCTGTTGAATTTAGTAGTAAAACTTTTCTTGCCTTTAATAAGGCCAGGCTGTGGGTCTGTACATGTTCCAGGGTATTTATAAAGGCTGTCATCAAGAATTAGCCTCGAGAGACTCTCCGTGACACTGTAACTGAAAAGTCAACATGTTTTCCTCGCTGAGCTCACCATGCAGAGCTCTGCAATGGCAGTGGAATGATGTCAAAAGTTCCCAGCTTCTTCTTATTTTGGAGATCTGGTTAAAAGCACAGAAAATCACTACATATGGTAAAAATCTGTATTAAATTGTTTCATTTTGTTTCCAGAAGGCAGGCTGTGAATCCTCGATGTAAGAATACCAGGGTAACTCATACGCTGCAGAGACGAGGTGGAGGAGGAGCCCGGCAAGGTGCTAGTCACAGTGCCTTGCCTAGATGCTCCTCTTAGCACAGCTCCTGCAAATTGTGTCCACCTGCCTTAGCTGGTGGAGAGAAAGGAAATTCAATGGCAATTTTTGGAAATACACCCAGAAACAGTGATTTTCTGCTTCTGGAAGGAACTTTCTTGCCACATGAACTACTGGTTGATTTCTAACTTGCAGAGCTTAGAAAAACAATTTGGAGGAAACGGACATTGTTATCAATGGAGACAGAATAAAACATGTGGCTTATACTCCTCTTAATATTATAATTTTCTCTCTGATTTTTTTTGTGGCATATCTTGTCTTTTTCCCATGGACTGCAGTGAGAAGAAATCTGAACTCCATTTTGAAAAACATCTTAGATTGTAACTTTTAAGACAGCTTTTACCATATCACACTGTATTACTTATATAACTTATCCAAAATGGAGTGACATTAATTGTGATGAATCCTGTTGGTTGCTTGGGAATGCAAAATGTAATCCCATAGAAATTTCACTGTAATTTGCTGTGATTACTCCCTGCTTTCATTAAAGTATTTCCAGGTTTAACATTTTTATACATATATCTCTGCTCCAAACTTAGCTCTCAACTTCAACCTTTACATTTCTACAAAAATAGATTCATTAGCTGAGTCTCTCTCAGGTGGGTAATGTTAAAATAAATAGTAGGTTATCTGAGGTGCTATGTAATTGCATGCTGGCAGAATTACCCTGTGTGTGAAGTACTTATGTACCAAGACAGCCCATTAGCACTGATGTTGAGCATGAAACTCCTTGGTTGGGTAGGTCCACCTCATACCTCTGTATGAAGCAAATGGCCTTGAGCAGGTCAAGCACCTGCAACCACGAGTTCTGCTTGGCTTGAAGAAAGCAGAACACTCCCAGGGAAATTATTATAGGTAAGGAGGAAAAGAGCCAGAAGCAATGATTAGATATGCCAAACACCCTGGTTTATTAAGACGCTAACCTTGTCCCAACCTTCACCCTTGTGGAGAGGGTTTCTGAAGCCAGCCATGGAGGAGGGAGTTGTGTTAGTCACCAATGTCCTCATGCTCTTGTTACCAGCAGAAATGAGAAGAGCCACTTTGGAAGGGTGTCTGTGAGTGCTCCCCATTGCTGTTCCTTTCTTGTATTCCTGTTTTCACCTTAGCAAGACCAGTGGGATTACTAAGTGTGCCAGGCAGGAGGGAGCAGCTCCATGTGGGTTTTAACTTTACAGAACTACTTATTTTTTTTAGTGTTCCATGTAAAGACACTTCTAATGATCTAATACAAAAAAAAAGAGAAGTTAAGAATGTAATTCTAACAGCGGAACTTTTCCACGTGCACGTTAATTGTCCCTTTTCTCTCTAGGAATCCTTT
>JAUBOD010000735.1:1563668-1578351 GCA_032353885.1 Nothura maculosa
AGGGCAAATGCTGCTATGCAAGTATTTATTTACTGAAAATAGTTGCAGAAACTGGTCAGAATAAACTGCTGATGCAAAGAATGGAAATAGCCATCTTGTGGGCTTTCTACCAAAAAAGTCAGTGTTGTTTATGGAAAAGGGTCTAAAACATTCACTTTGTGGAAAAAAGCTTGTAGGGAAAGAGAAACTTAGCCGTTTGTGGAGAGCAAAGCAGGTATATTGCTATGAAAATATACTGTATACTGTTCTGCCTGACTTCATCCTCACTTCATCCCATATGCAAGGCCTCCTGAAGTGCCCTTCAAGAGAGATATACGTTAGTACCTTAGGTTTAAATGCATACAAGTGTTCCTTCCCCTGAAAAACTCCTTATCACTCCTGTGTCTCTTGGATCTGTGAATCTGAGGTCATAGGATTAAAAAATACCTGAAGTTGCAAAACAGAGATTTAAATTTGTGTGCCCAGAACTGCAGTCAGGTGTTAACAGGGCAAAGGCAACTGGAAGAGGTGGAAGAGGCTGTTGATAGCAGGCCTGCTCCAAAGGAAGCAGCATGGAGAAGGTTTGCATAGCTGCACATGGTAGTTTGGAGTCTTATTATGTGACATTTTGTGTGCAGACTCAAAGCTTTTGTGTTTATTGGGAGGGTTGGTTATTGAGGACATTCCAACTGTTGCAGCACTGGTTTTGGTGGTGCTTGTTGTGGTTACTAGTGTAATATGTTAATAAAATAACTAACGTGTTGATAGAAGAGGCCATAGGAAGCAGCCAAACGTGGACAGCCATTGGGATGGTTTGCAGCATAAATGATAAAATTAGGAATAGACTGTGCTCCAAAACGTAAATAGGCAAGGTAAAAAAAGGATCCCATATGGAGCCAGATGACAAATGTTGCTGCTATGGTATTTGTTCATAAGCCAAGAGGAATGAATGGAGAAATATGAGGAGAGCCTGGAGGAAGGAGGCAGTGCAGCATCGGGAAAGAGCCGGGGTAGTTGAAGGTACCAGGAGCCAGTGGGAAGCAGCAGCCCACGGATGTCGTGCAGGGCCTGCTGGGTGCAGACAGGTGTCCAGGGTGGTGAGGGGACTGAAACATGTTGAAAACCCTCCTGTTGAAAAGAGCAAGACCAACCCTCTCTGAACCTTTTGTAACCTTATGAGATTAATTCTCCACAGCTGTGAGGAGACTTCAGAAGAAGGAATTTCAACTTCTCTGAGTTCAGTTCACATTGGAAACAGGCTGTACTCATCAAAGGTCACATACATCATGCGTTTCCATTAGCCCAGAGAAGCCTTGGGTAAAAGTTCAATCTCTATCCTGTTCACATTACTTACTCAGATGTTTGCAAGCTCAAGCAGAAGGAATGGGATGTGGTTATAGGATCACGTTTGACCTGATGAACGATTCTGAACACCAGTTACCAGGAACCGACCTCTAACCAGTAACGCTTCTGCACCTGTAACCCTGAGCGAATCCGTAAAGGGGGCTGAATGTTCAAGTTCTGACAGCAGGGCCCTTGCCAGGCTGCTCTTCCGAAAAGGAAATGGAAGAACACACCAGTCTCGGAGGTGACATAGATCACTTTTTTTATATTTTTCCTTTAAACGAGGGAAGGCAATAACCATCGTATTGTGATGTGCTAGTCCCATAAATGATGTCTTTAAAGCCAGAACCATTTGGAGGATTATGTAAAGGAAACTTCTTCAGGATCTTCTCTTTTCCTAACAACCATCCACTTCCCATCTCTGTATAGTTACCCCCTAAAATTCCTTATTGCTGATTGTGCCTTACTCTGATTTTAGCTGGATTTTCCAAGGATCGACATTGTCCAAGGATGCACTTTTGCCTAGATGGTAGTTTTAAAGAGGTGCTGTTTATATGCATGCAAATGTGGTAATAACTAGCCTGATTTCTATCTGGTATAATTTAGGAGTAAATCCATTGACGTCAATAGAACTGAATGGATATAAATATAATTGAAGTCAGGTCCTATATTTTTAAGGTTAAGCCTAGAAAATGCTCTAATTTGCTCCCCCCTTATTTCCTCTTTCAAGCCTTGCCACAAATATGAATGTCTTAATTGAGATTCAGTCTATTTCTGCCCTATTTAATCCAAGATCTGTCAGTAAAGAATTTTTGCAAGAGTAAAAGGTGAAGCCCTTCTGACCTCCCACCTATCTTTAGAAAATCTCTTTGGCTGCTGTTTCTGAAAAATCCCTGCAGCAGTTGTTCTTTTTTTCCCTTGGTCAGTTATGTCAAGTAGTGAATCTATAGCTATGTTTAGTCCTGAACACAAACATGAGGCAGAAATGGAAGCTTTTTGGCAACCAAAGAACATGATTTTAAGCTCATTTTCACAGATTGATGATAATTAATACATTGTTTCCTTACAATAGTTAATGGTGCCTGACTATTTTCCTATGGCTAAGAAAACAAAAAAGCCAATGGAAAACTTGAGACTTAAAAATCCAGGAATTTTGGTATGAAAACACTGGTATGACATCCAATCATGTTCACCATACTTCAGAAATCAATTATATGAATATTATCAAATGACAGTGTCAGTGAAATGTGTCATTTATAGTTTTCTTTTTGAACAGCTTTATATTCAACTTATTTATTCTGATTATTTTAGCAAAAAAAAAAAGTATTTAGGTCAGTAAAGACTCAAGGAGGGCAAAAAAGGGACAAATACTTATCTTGATAGTAGGAATAAAACTGGAAGAAATGTTTTGTAAAAATTCTTACCATTTTCCATGCAAATATATTTATAATGCAGAGGATAAAATTAGGGCTTTGATAATTTTCATATATGCTTGTCCTACCTTGGGCTTTCACTTTGAGATAGCTGCAAAAGTCATTCTAGGTCTACCCTTGCTTTTAGTGCTGCAACTCTAAGCTAGTTCTTACTGTAAGTGGCTGGCACTTGCTGGCTGGAATGATTTATTAAGCCACAGCAGGGAAGATTCTTCCATTGATGAAATCAGTTGGATTATGAGACTGTATATCTCTCATGCCAAAAAGCATTTTGCTTTGGATATGTGACTTGTTTGCAAAGAAATATGAAAGTCTAATGCTGTTACCAGGAAGTTCTGTGCTTTATTAAATTAAAATTAAATATTTCAGGAATGATTCTTAAATCTGAAGCCTTAGTTCCTCATCTGAGGCCCAAAATGTAATCAGTTTATACCAGCTGTTGAAAATGACTTTAGTTCATTCCTCTAAACTGCTCTTATGAAGCAATGTTCAGTTCTCAATAGAAATGTCCTTTGAGTAATTAAATGCTATAGTTACAGCAAAGCTATAAAAAACTGAGGATTAAAAACAGATAAAGAGCATTAGCATTCAAAATTGCATAGTTTATAGCATATAATTTCCAGATATTTGTGGGATTTGGTATGTAGATTGATGGTCCTAATTGCGTATCTTCTAGTAATCCAGCTGAAGTAACATGGCACAGCAGGAAATGCTTGTGGTCTGGTGACTACTTCTAAACTCAGCAGAGGTGACTGCCGAGTAGAAGGTTCTTTATGCTCAGCTTGCTAGTATGGTGGTGCTGAACATTCATAGTAACATTCCTACTAACATGTACCCTCACATTTGCTTTTTTTTTTTTTTTTTTTGGTCTGGGCTAAATAAATTAATTAGAAGATTTATTGCTGTAACCAACTGGGCTGTTGGGCATCGTGTCAGATGCTGCAACAGAAGCAGCACCAGGTGTGGGGACGTGCGGCCTGCGTAGGTGCGGCAGGAACTCGAGGTGTCAGTGCCAGCAGTGGCCAGCTGTGTCCTGGGGACACTTCCCCAAAATCCTGCTGGAAGTGCCACTCGAGTGAGAAGTAACAGCTCACATCCTGACCATAAATATGACTCAGTAGCTTATTATGAGCTTATTATAAGGTAAAAGCCTTAGGAATATTTCTTCTCCTACCATCTTCTGAAATCAAGAGATGTTATGAGCTCTCATTTTCATTGTGGGATTCCTGGTTGCTCATAAAAGCTTGCAAGTATGGAAGTCCAGCACATCAGTAAGTATCCAAGATATATTTTAAACACCAAGTAAACCTTAGACTCTGACTTTTAGGCTACTTAGCATCTTCACGGGAGCTTTGGCTGATGAGAGTTGGTGATACTGGTTACTCATTAAAGCTTCTTTGTCATTTATTTTTGCAACAATAGGGATGTGTGTGCATTTATTCATGTGATGTATACATAGTGGTGGTAGCTATTAATTAGCAATAAACTACAGAACCCAGTGACAGACTACAGTGGTCATATAGCTCTGTAGTTCCTCACTTACCTATTTCTTCTGTGACCCCCAATCTCCTAAAATTACTTCAGAGAGGGCTACAATAATAACCATTACCAATAAGAACCATATCTCTTTTAGGGAGATATTCTGAAAAAAATTAAAAACAAAAACAGGTTTCCTATTTGTCTCCAAATATGTAACATCTCCCTTGTGACATCCCCAAGGCCTCATGGCACATGCTCCAATACAAGAAGTAATTTCCCGATGTTAGTAAAGCCCAGGATAGACTACCTGGGAGCCTCTGGTGTTTTCATCATGGAAGATTTCAAAAAACAGAGCTCTTTCTTTGAAACACAAAAGGGCAAAGTATAGAAGTGCTACAAAGTTCTTTGGGGAATTGATTTTGGCAAACTGATTGCAAGGGAAGAAGAGCTGTTTTTACTTGTGATAGATACAATACAGCACGATAGAGCAGCAGGGGGAAAACTAGAATTACATTTCACGGAGTGCTTTGAAATTTTGAAACTCAGCTTTCTTCTTCCTTAATGAAGAAAGATAGTGAATTGTGTATTACATGCAGTAACTTCATTTCCTAACTTTACTGGCATCACTGCTTCTGGGATCTACTGGTGCTGTGGTTCACCATGAAAACCTACCCAGGTCTCCCGGCTCTCCATATGGGTTACCACCATATAATAACAACCTGGAAACTTGTTTGGTGGGCAGAGGTCCCTTGGAGCTCAGTTAGCCCTCTGGACACAAAGAAGAATCAGCAAGTCAATGCCCCAGAAGACTTTCTAATGAACAAATTGTAATGTAAATTAAATGTATGATGTTTTTTCCAACTAGAAAGCAGATAAAGTCAGTATCTTAGATAATTTATGGAGGTCTGATGTGCTGGCAAACATACAGACTTTCTGTTCTGCTTCCATTTTAATAAAGGATATGGTCTTAAATAAGTGAATAGCTTTGAAATGGAAATCAGACAAATAAAAAATAATTAAAACCAAAGGTAGATCTAGGAACTTTGTGTTCTTAGATCTTTACTTAGGCATCTAAATAAGCTTCAATAAGCCTAAATAAGGTCTAATTTGACAAGAACTTGTGTTTGCTTATCATTTTTTCAAAATAAGGCAAATTATTAAGGACTCTAGTCTAAGCTTTTGTTTTAACAAAAAGGCTCTACTTTTTTCCTGATATATTCAGCATGTTCAAAATTCTAGTTGATAAAGTATTGATAAAGATTTTATCAGTAGTTTTTGAAGAGAATACATTCTTGAGCCAGACAAGTAGTGAATTCACTCATTTTCTTGATGTCATTAATTGCATTGCAGTCCATCAATATTACAGAATACTGATCAATGACACAGTGGAAAAGCAGCAGAATATTCAGGACTGCCCTTGAGACAATGTAATAACAATGAAAAAAAACATCTTGTGCTCTCTATGTGGCTGTGCTACTATTTTGTTCCAGCACTTGTGATTTATAATGACCCTTGAGTAAAGTAGTCAAACCTGTCAGTCTTGAAAACATACAACTCATGATGGGCCATCATTTCTGAGACTGAATATTGGAAAAGGTAACATGACAGAGAAAGATGCAACCTATCTTCTCAGGCAGATTTCAGTCACTCTAGCTATAATATAGACATTGACGATTACCTGTCCTTCACCAGACAATGTGCAGCCATTTCAAATGACATTTTACATCTGTTTGAGGCATCACTAAAAGCTAGAAGCTGCTTTCAAATCAAAACTCCACCTCCAGCATTCACATTTGATTTAGCTCTGTTGACAAGGGTTCTTGAGTTGTTAATTAGAAATCAATGCATTTTTATTGAACCAAAAGATAAAATGTATATGTCTTGAGATAATGAGGGTTATTACCAGTTTATCCTAATATAGTACCCACTTGATTTGTTGGAGTCAGATTTAGCTGTAAATTAAAGACTCTTCAGAGACAGTGATTTGAAATTGTGATATCTTTACATTGATTCTGCTCCAGTATAATTACAATTTTAGCCCACTAATGAGGATAAACTCCCTTGTAAAATGTTTCTATGTACCTTGAACAGAAACCTGCCCACAGCAAGACTCTAGGATACAGGAACATGCAGAGTATAGCAGATAGTGGTGGATGTTACTGATATTGTGGGGATGTGGGGAAAATTGTTTTTCCCTACCAATGAATAACTGTAATCCAAGACCGTCTCTGTTCTTATATAGTTACATGGGAAGTACAGTAGAACCCCAAAATCTCCATATCTTTTTTTTTTTCTTCTAATTGAAAGCTGTTCACAAATATGATCCCCTTTCTCATGGAGCTGAGCCTGGTGTGCAGAAGGGCTCTATGGACTGAAGTGGTAGATATAGCACCATGCCATGTTCCCTTCTCTGTGTTTTCTAGGGCAAGACTGACTTACTGGCAAAAGGCAATTACTCCATTTTAAAGGGAAGTGCAGCGCTGTTCTCCCAGTGCTAAGATTATTTTACCATGGGGTCCAGTGATTATTTTGGGGACAATACAGCTGTTCATCTTTCCTAGACTCAAGCTGTATCTTAGACATACCATACCGTACTCATTTTAATTGATTTTTATGTAGATACTTAAGAAGCTTCAGACAATTGCTATTACCAATGTTATAGCTACATGTTCGTGTGATATTTTTGCAAAGCAAGATATGGCCACTCTCACTATGCAATCTGAAGAGTCCAGACATCCCCTATGTAAGCAGTGCCAACTCAAAAAGAACAGTAGAGGTGCAGGGTTGTCTACTAATGTCATCTCCACTTTTATCCTGAATGTGTGGTGTGAGCATCTGGAGGATAGAGATCATTAGGTGAAACACAGATATTTGTAAGCCATATTGGAAGGTAGTTGTGATTACCTACACTTTTGCTTAGGTTTTTACACTGATGAAGTGGCTTTGTGCTCTCTTTGCCTCTTCAGATTTTGCATTTGTTCAGGCACTGTAACTGGTTAGAAAAGCTTAAGGTTAATGGTATTTCCTTCCTTTTTTTTCTGCTTCTCCTATTCCACTTTTATGAGTGATACTTAAAATGTGACCCCTTCCAGCACAGGTTTGTTCCTGAGCAAACTGGCTTCGAAGGTCAGTTGAGCTATAGGTGGCCTTTCCTCTATCTCTTTATCAGCCTTCAGCTTCCAGTGCGAGCTGGAGCTGTTTTGACCTGTGCAAGCAATGTCTGACTTGCCTTTTTTCTGCCCTTGTGTGTTAGACATTGGGCAATCTTCCTTGCCTCAGCCCTGGCTTCATGAAATGTCCTCTCCCCTGCCAATTTCTGAGGAGTTAAAAGTCAAAGAAGTACTTCAGGTTCCTGCAGAAATTATTTATTTCAATGGTGCAACTTTTCAGGATGGGACGTCTGCTGTTTACAAAGCCTTACTAACCAACCACTGATAAATTACCACCAATTAATTTCAGACTTCAAGCTCATGGGGTGAGCCACTATGCAAGAAAAGGTGTTTTTCTCAGAGAGCATCAGAATACTTTTGAAAAAGGGTAGAGTTCCTTTCACTTCTAACCAGAAAAAACTCTCTGTGTCCTGAACAAACAGTGCATTAAGCACCTCCTCAGCTCCTTTCTGTGTTGTCTTCTCTCTGGGGATATTCCTGACATTATCAGAAAGTTAGAGTCCCTTATTTCACTGCAAAAGAAGTTTCTAAAATACATGGATTATAATTTTCCATTTGTGAATCCTCTGAAGTGAGATTTCTATGCATCTAAGTAACCGCCTTCTGTGGACACGTGAATAAGAAGAGAGTGCATCTTTGTTTTAAAAATTTCTCATGCAGTTGTTAAATATATTACTTCTTAATATTTTACCTTGAGTAGAGTTCATGGGCTGCTGTCTTTTCCTTACATTCCTTGTCTTTTGCAAGCAATCCACCACAAATGAAGTGTAGAGTGTTAAACCTCACTAAGTCAGAAGGATTAAGTGTTTTGCACATATTTTACTCTGCTGTAAATGTTTTAAGGCATAGGGCACCTGTGAAGCAGCCTGCAATGCTTTGAACTCCAATAACCAATTTGTGTGACTACTACATTACTACAGTGCTCAGGCAAGGATTATACATATGCACAAAAAGCTGCATGTGTGGGGGATACTGTGCAGCCAACTGTGACAAAGGGTCGGTGTGAATCACAAATTTCTGATCCAAATTTGAATTTCTACTCTAATTTTTCCTGAGATTCATAGACTTAATGAATAACATAGGTTGGAGGGGAGATCATCTGGTTCAAAACCCCAGTGAACTCAGCTGAGATGAGCTGGAGAGTTTTCTTTTCTGTAATCTTCACCTTGATTTGATTTGATCCAATACTTTAATTTTGAAAAGGGCTTCAGTTTGAAAATCTTTTTATGGTAGTTGTGATTTTATTTGTCTGCATCACAGACAAATGAACTTTGAATTATATGTGTCTCCTTGGGAAGTGGAGTGAAGAGAGAGCAGCACAAGTGCCAGAACTCTGCAAATTCTGACTGAGAAGCTGGCCCTAACTTGCATCTAAAATAGTATCTTTGAATGTATCTCAAATTACATTTTCATATACTCTTTTTTATGTTATCTTTATGATATGTCAGATTTTAATGCTTTAAAATTTGAGCAGCTCATTCACTGCCAATAGCTAGCTTTTTGCTACTGTATCATAATTTGGTATTTTAATTGTGTTTCGTATGCTACTGTTGCTTGATCCAGATTAATTTCCTGTACTAATTTGTTCAAGATGTGCCACAGAGGCTAATGCTGGATTTGCAGACCCTGGTTTTGCTTTGTAGAATTTGCTATTGTCATTTGAGGGGACAATATGTTCTCTGTGACAGCTTAGCCAAGCGTCGGCTGGCTGTGAAACAGCACTGCATCAACTGTTACGCCGTGATCCCAAACCCGCTGAAATTAGTGAATAGTAATGCAATTCAAGGTTTTTACGGAAAAGCAGTATCTTTTATTAGATCAACTGTTACGGGTGGAAAAAAACAGGCAAGCGTTCAGGCACACAAATCCTTCTTCAGATTTGAAATAGAAGCAGGGCTGCTTACGCAGGCATTCCTCACCGATGAGGCAGCTATTGCCCAGGCAAGGGGTCTAAAAAATGTGGTGAAAAGTGTGTGTATGGCAGAGCCCCTTCCCCAAGGTAGGGCTTCCCAGCAGCACGTGGGCAAACGTCGGGGTCTCCTCTCCCCCACGCCTCTCCCCACTCTGCATCTTGCAAACAGGAGAGGTTGCATCAGGTACCCCCAGGCAGAGCCGAGGAAAAGCCTTTGGGATGAGACACGGCTGCTGCATGGGCCCTTCTTTGTAGTGGCTTTATGGGGAAGAGAGATCCCCAAAGCTTTGGTCGAAAGCAGGGTGCATGGCGTGAAGTCCTGCAGAAAGGCTTGCAGGGCCTCCCGCTGTCACCGCATTGCTCGTGGTCATGGAACAGAAAAATGGAGAGGCAACAGCCTGTGCTGGGCCTGCTTGTTGTGCAGCACCGTGCGGCTAAAGAGCCTGCTTTGCCATCTGATTATAGGCTTTATGTTTATATTCTCGTTTTTAAAAAGCTGGGGAAAAAAAGTACTTAAAATCTCCATATGTAAAGAACAAAGGCAGGTGCACAGAAATTAAATGTCAAGACAGCTGTAACATTTACTTCTCCATCCTCATGCTAAGAGCTGTGGTATCTATCCTAGTTAATAACTGTGGTATTAACCAGCTAAGGGTACTTTGCAGTGATGCTTTTGTGGTACATGGGGTCTGGCAAAATTTTGGATTTTACGTTCTTCCTGGACTGTATTAATGGGTAGGTTAATTAAGCAGCTGCCCTGTTCTGCTCTATTTGAAAATGAGAGGTTATATATCAAGAAACTGTCACCAAAAGAAAACTGTGCATGCCAACTGATGCTCCTCAAAATATTAAACAGATATTTTTAATACTTTAAGTGTTTTTTTTTAAACCTATTCGCATATAGACTAACTGTGCAACCAGTGAGAAAATAGTGTTGTAAACAGGAACACAATTATTAGAGAAGCTTAATTGGGAAGGACAAATATCTTTTATTAAAATAGTCCAAGCCCAAAATGTCATGCTTAAGTGAGTGCTGGTGTCCTGGCATGAAACTTTGCTACTACAGACTTTAATTTCCTTAAAAGTTTAAAATGTATCAGATCTTGTCTTGGTCTGAAATGCCAGTGTTTCAAATGTGGTTCTCAGTTTAAATTCATCAGTTCAGTCATACATAAGGATCTGAATCATGGTTCCCCATTCCCAGCCTGGGCACATCTTTGCTTGACCCTTATTTTGTTTTTCCTCTAAATATTATTAAATGGAGGGGTACCTTTGATGGACACCTTCTGGGTATTTCTGCACCCAGTGATGCAAGCTCATCCATGGCAAAAAGGCTGCTGTTGCTTATAACACACCAGTAAATAGTGAATTTTGGCAAAGCTTTCAGGTAAGGAGTCATGCGCACAACTGGATTGTCGAATGAATTTCAAAATTTGCTTTATGCCATTTGAAATCCCATTTAATCCCAGTTTGAAATCACAATCACAAGACTGCTATTGTATAATGTCGTTTCTTTTTCTTTCTGTGGACCAAAAGGAAAATAACGAAATTGTCTGCAGTCACAAGATCTTACTTGAACTAAGACCCTTTTCATGTTCCCTTCTATTTTAAGCTTATCCTTGATGCCAGCATACAGTAATGAAAATTATGTTCATGTTTAATGCCTGTAAGCATAATGGTGGAGCCATGTGGACTACAATGTGCCTAAAAACCAAAATACATTTCTACATCTGGATTGTCCAGCTAGTAGAAGTCCCAGGTTTAGACATCTTCTTCAGAAGGGTTTGAAAAGTAGGTGCAAAGTCTGCTAATTCTGAGAGATCTGAGTTTATGCTACAGATCAGTCCTGTGTTTAGTTTGAATTTGACACTTGTAAAGCTGCTGGGAAGCAAGAACATTGTGAAGGAGAGAGAAGCAATGAAAACATGAGCTGTGAGGATAAAAGCAGACTCACCTACTCCCAAACACACAATGTTTTATTAGCTCTCTTCTTTATTAGAGCTGATGTCGCTTTTTGCTCACGAAGCATCGAGCACTCGGGTGTATCTGATGGCTACACGCAACTGCTGCACATCATAAATACACGTTGAAGGCAGAGATTCTTTCGTAGGTTCTTTTGTCCATATCACAGCTAAATAGCAGCTAGCCCTACAGCTGCTGCTTTCTTCCACTGCTGCATTTGTGGAACAGCCCATAGTGAGTGAAAGCTGCAAAGGAGGCTTGGAGATGGTAGCGCTCATGTGAGAAGCAGATTGCTCCATTTCTGCCGTATCTGCTTATAAATCCAGGCAGCAGAAGTCAGAAAACCAAAGAAATAAATCTGTTTGTTCATGATCAAACAAGACCAGACATGTGCATACTGGCAGGTTTTGCAGGATGCTGGCTTTGTCTCTTGCTTTTTCACTGAAAATTTACTCTTTTTCAGGTGCCAGGAGACAACGAGAAGCACTGGAAGCCAGTGCTGGTTGTCTTGACTGAGAAAGATCTTTTAATATATGAGAGCATGCCACGAATGAAGGAAGCCTGGTTCAACCCTCTGCACACCTACCCTCTGCTGGCAACCAGGTACCTTTTTGCTGCTTTGTCATAGCCACTTAAGGAGCACCAGGAATGGCTTAACCAGCTGAGATGAGAAATAGCTGGTGCATAGCCGTGTATCACACTTGAAGTATCGTGGTTTGAGAAACACATTCATCTTAAATGGGCTGATGTGTTCAGCTTAGTTGTTCTTCCTCACTCCCTCCCCAGTTTCATATTCTGCCCAAGACTTATTGCCAAAAGTAGACCATAAAGACTATGGAGGTGGCAGTTTGGCCCAGGTCCAGAAAGTGCTGTGCGCTGTGCTGTGCACCACCAATGATGGGGGCCTCTGGAGGCTTGGGCATGAGGCGAAGACACTTCATTTCCTACTCTGAGCAGCCGATGTCTAGCTGTTTTAGCTTAAAATGGTGAGTTTGAAAGTTACGGTCTTACATATGTCTGTCTATGCTATTTCAGAGGAATCCATCAGATGCCATCCAGAGAGAGCTTTCCCATAGTTGCCTTTACACACTGAAAACTGTCTGTGGTTCTTGCCATGCATCTTAATCATGTTTTCCTGCCAGGATTGTTAAAGGGCTTGAGAAAGAGATGGCGTTTCATTATTTGGGTCTTCTCACAGGCCTCTCTTGTGCTGTTTTCAAGGGTTCACATTGGGGAGGTCTGTTAGCACATGGCCAAAAGCCGTGGCAGTTCTACTGCCCTCTCATTAATTTATTTTTGTTCTCACTCTCTTTATTCTCTTCCCAAATGAGCTGAGATTTTGCTGGTAAATCATTCAATTAAAATTAAACACAGTAAATTGCACTAATAGTCATTTAGTCCCGATGAAGCTACCCATGATAGACCTCCCAGTTTTCCTAGGAGGCCAGGTTCTGGCTTGCCCTGCCTTAGTGTAAAATAAGGAGACTGTCCCATGCTTTATAAGGTCCTGATGAGCTTTCAAGTGCAGGTATGGGCAGAGAAATCCAGTGCAAAATCCCTCCTGAAAACGTGGGTGAGGCTGTGCAGAGGTGCTGGCCACACACATCACCAGGCCTTGACACGATGGCTGCCCCATGACAAACGCACAAGGTGGTGTTTTGTTGTGGAACCAAGAGACAGAGCCAGGCCAAGCTGTCCCAGATGGCAGCCATCATCACCATGGGCCATGGAGCCTGGTGGCCAGGCTGGGGAACACCCAGCACCCTTTCCTTGCTGAGCCCTGAGGGCCTGGGGCAGCCCCTCAGACCCTCCACACCTCCACATGCTGCTCTGCTTGCAGCACTGGTTGTGCTCCAAAAGAGATTCAAAGCCCTAGATCTCTTTGTTTTTGTTTTTTTTTTTTTTTCCCAGATTTCTTTCTGAGTTCCTCACCCTGTTTTATGGAGTGTCAAATGATCTGGCCACATTCCTTTTGCCCCCAAAATAAACATAGATGCCTGCAGCAGATGCAGCTCCTCCCCAGCACTTCAGGGCATTAGTTGTAACAGGCCGAAGTCCTGTTCTTCTAAGTGGTGGCTCTGATAACCACAGCTTCGATACAACAGGAGGCTGCGGTGTCCTGACGTACAGACCCACTTGTCAGCTGATAACAGTCTGAATCCCCTCTAGTCTGCCTCAAGCATGAAGTAATTTAACTAATTTTAGCATGTCATAAAAGGCAGCTTAACAGAGTCACCCAGCCTGGCTGTGCCGGGGCAAAGCAGCTCATCTCCAGACTCAGCGCAGCTCCACTGCAGTGCAGGACGTCTTGTGTTGGGATATACATGTCTTTAGAAAATTTAACTTGGGCTTGTTGGGAAGCAAGGCCTGTTGGGAGGAATAAATGACAATTAGTGCAGTCATCATTGGGCAGTTTCATTGGGGAATTTTTGCTTTGTAAGTGCTTTTTAGGCTGAGCCAGGCAGTGAGGAGGAGGGTAAGTAAGTGGTATAAGTGGTAGATCGGCCTCTGGCCAGCAGCAGCGTGTTCCTCACCCAGAGAAAATAACACTGTGAAAATAGGTGGTTCCCTGCCCGCCGCACACGTGCAGGGTTGCACGTGGCTCAAGGTGATCCCACACATGCAGCTGGAGGCCCTTTCCTGAACAGACCATACTGCCTTGTTTACTGCTCCGTGGTGGTCAGGCCAAGTTGACTTTGCTTGGGAAACACCTGGGTCTTTCTCAGCCCGTTTATTCTTTCTAACAGCTCCCACTTGGTTCAAGGTCCCCAGCCCGTGCACCCTTCCTCTTCTTACCCACACATCTCAATGTGCAGAAGCAGCTCTTGATGGGCATTGCCAGGCTCATTTGTGACCACTGATTAACCTCTCCAAATAATGTCACCTTATACTTAGGTGGTCATTTGATTAGTTATTTTTATTACATACAGATTTGGGAGCATACTTGTTTGCCCTTGGGGGACAGTGTCAAACAGCATTTCAGTGTGAATTGAGGAACATCAGCCTTCAAGGTGGAAGAGAATGAGAAATTGCTTGATGCTGCTGTTAAACTACTGAAGGGTCTTTACAGGTTTGAAAGACAGCCTGTAAAAGCACATGGATTTGCAGTTAAGTAAGGACAAATGCAAAGTTCAACACTTGGGAAAAAGCAGCTCCCTTGATTTTGCATGGAGAATGGCATGGAAAGTAGATCTATCAGGAGGTATCTGGGCAGTATGGTGAAATAGAATAAATCAACGATGCTGAAAAGGGAAAATGAACACAGTTATCTTGGACTGTAACAAATGTATTGCCTGTGAGACGGATGTAGTGATCCAACCGGCCTGCACAGCACTTGTAAGACCTCAGCTGATACAGCACATTTCTGTGAGACAATGCACCTCCAAAAAGATGCTAGCTTCTTA
>JAUBOD010000735.1:1595234-1607629 GCA_032353885.1 Nothura maculosa
TCTTTACCCTTGTATGTTTCTGAGATCTCGATTCCTTGGCTGGCTTTGAGGTCTCAGCTCCTGCTGCATCTACTCGACTGGCTGAGCCAGCTTTTGTGGCTGCTTTGTGGGGTTGACAGGATGGGTTCTGTGGCATCGAAGCCAAAGAAACGGATCTTTCCGAGCGCTTCCTGGTTCCTGCCACTGAACTTCCACTGCCACAGCTTGCTTGGGAAAGGAGGGAGTCTGTGCTCTCAGATTTGCATAGTCTGGTGGAAAAAGATGGAAAAGAAAACATTTTGTATTAGTTCTTTGCATCTGCTATAGAGGTTGCTAAATAACTGCTAAAAATGAAGCATTCTACATTCCTGCAAGTAGCACATGAAAAAGGCAGACAGTCTATTAATGCAAATTTCTTTCCATTAGAACACCTCAGTGTTGGATTTGGCCTCTGACACTTAATTCCATTGCATCTCTGATTAAAACACTCTAGGAACAATGTCAGTAAATTAGATAATTAGGAAGAGAAACGCTGGAAGAAGGGCTAATTTTGTATATGGAGATTTCTCTAGATAGGGGAAAAGACAAATTTGTTGACTTCCAATCGTGGGATTAAGACACAACCTCTTGAAACCACTCAAGCCTTTCAGCCCTAGAGGAATCTACTCAAATGTTTTTCAAAATCTTTATACAGGGGAATTTGATGCTACAGAAACCTTCCACTATTGGATCCTTTAACAGCAAGGTGTTGGTAATTTCGAAGCACCAACTGTATGAAGTGCTAAACACAACTACACCTTCTCTTCTAACGTCAGTAAGTTCAGGAGATAAGGACATTCCCACAAGGAGATGCCTGCTAGGAAGTTTTACTGCAGCACATGGCTGACCAGATTGCAAAGGGCATCCACCAAATACTAAGAGAGAAGGGAAAGCAAGTATGACCATAGTAAGTGCATGCAGAGATAGTATTTGCATTTTATTTTTTATTGATGCCAAGAGTTTGCAACCTGTGTGGGTATCTTACAGAAGAGAGTCTTAAAAAATAGATCTTCTGAAAGGAAACAAACAGCTCTGAGAAATGAAGGACCTCGGGTTTAGTAGGTCATTTTACACCAGAAATCCTTGGATTGGGAATTCAATTTTTCATCTGTGTGATACTCAGCTTTCTAAACCTCTAGCTGTCAACCTGCACTGCAGCAGCTCTGACAGTGTCAGCCCTGGATGAGGCTGTGACCCTGTCAAAGACAAGCAACAACTTCTGCAAAGGACAATGCCAAGTCTTTTCAATAAGAGGTGCCCGTGTGGCATCATTTTGATTAACCTAACGCTACCAATGGGAGGTCACACTGAAAGAAGAAATAAAATAAAATAAAAATTACAGAAGAGGATTGAACAACCAGAGCATTTGTTTACATGGCTTTGCCTAAAAAGATTTCCAGATGAAAGGGACGATGCATTTCACAGGAGACTTTGGAAGTATTTCATGCTAAAGATGCATTTCACTCACTGCATTACCTCTTCTTGGGATAAAAGCAATCCAGGTCCTTTGATCTGCGTTTGAGCCGCGATGCCTCCGCCCTGAGCTCGCTGTGCAGAGCCTCTCCGTCGGGGACGCTGCCGGGCTCCGAGAGCACCGCCGGGGAGGGCAGCGGGCTCAGCACGGCCGGCACCGGGCAGCACTCCTTGCTGCACGTGGTCTGAGTCTCGTAGCGAATCAGGCGCGTTTGAAGCTCAGCATAGGCCACGTCCCTCTCCAAAGCTTTTCTGTTATCCAGGCAATACCTAGAATTAAAATTGGTTGGAAGCATGTGAGAAAAGTCTGATTTATTACAACAGGAAAAATGGAATGGCTTATTTTTGACTACAATGTAAATCTCTCAACACTTTGTCTGATGCACTGTTCCAAGATAGCTTAAATATTGCCCAGTAAATTGATCCACATCTGATCGATTTGACTGCAGTAAAATGCAAGTCCAACACACAAGGCAACCATATAGTAGGTATTTAGTATTAATTTATATAGTAGGTATATAGTTTAATATAGTAGGTATTAGTATCCTTTTTTGACTAGGAAAAGTGGTAAAAGGTAAAGTCCTTCAGCATTCCTAAAACGCAGTGATACTGGCAGAATTTCAGGAAGAGCCATGTGGCACAAAATAAACTAGGTTGCTGTGAGAGTATATGAAGCAAATGCAAGTACAAGGGAAAAAGGGCATGGTAGGTGTCAAGTGAGGTGTGGAGGCTGTATAATACAGATTCTTTGCACTCTTTGGAAATGCAAACTTCAGCCTTGGCCATGATACACATTGGTACATGAGGAAGGCCTAATGTTTTAAGTGCTAAACATGCAAGAAGGTGCATTGAACAAGCACCAGCTCCACTAGCTTTTCATCTTCCTATGAGGATTCCTCCTCATAGGAATCCTTCCTACAAGGACTAAGTGGCTTAAATCAACCAAGTCCCAAAACAACCCTGCAGTAAAGCTGGTGGCGCTGCCAAGGAATCTATGATTGCAATTTTTCTTTCTTAAATCAAATTCATATTTTTATATAATAATTTCATATTCTACTTTAATATGGGCTTTCCTTTAAGAGGAATAGCACTATCTTAGTGAAGCAATCATGAAATTAAAACAATAACCTGTCCATTGACTTTTCTGCTGTGTAAATAAATTCCAAAATCCCTTCTGTTTCATTGACAGTCACAAATTACTTCTACTGCAGGAAAGGGCAACCCAGTATTATTCCATCCATCTTCCAACAAAGATTCCTAACAAGCCACATGAGACGACTTTCAGCGCATCATCCGAACAACTTACAAAGTCAGCTATTCTTGGGACCTCTGGACACTGCCCTTCTTTTTGCCCATTAACATAGTATTTCATTAAATTGCTGGATCTGATTTCTCCCTTTCTTCAGAGTATTTCCATACTCAGCAGCTCACTTTTCTTATAACAGACTGCAGAATCCATTTCTACACTTGATTAAGACTTTCCACTAGAAATAAATTCATTATCTGATAAGACCAAATTCTCTGAACTGACAAATTTCAAGGTACTTAATTTTCCTTATTTAAATTCTCATTCTCTTGAGTAATCACACTTCCTACAAAGATGAAAATGTTTTTATCTTTAGAAGTGAAACCATCATGTCACTCACACTGCACTAACTGCAGTTGCTCTTTGCAACCACAGATCCAGGATCATTACATCAGCCAAGTGCTTTTTGTCCATCACTTGGAAAAATAAATCTGCATTTCTTCTGCCTACCCAGCTGTGGGTTGGTGCCTTTTAAGGTTAATCTAGAAAGAGGAATAGACTCAGAAGTTACTACTAGAGAAAAAAACAGCTGAACTCCTAGGAGTGACTGTTTCATTTGCTTAGAAAATATGGCTAAAAGAACTAGAGTTTTAACAAAATTATTCATGAAGCTCACAGAAAGAAACACACTAGTAGCATTGTTGGTCACATTCCAGTAATCTGGATATGCAATTTTAGCAGGAGGCAGGAAACTGCATGAAGACCAACCCGCATACACCTGGTAGCTAACTTATATTTCCAAGGGTTGGGGTGTCCTGTGGCTAACACTAACAGTCTGTGCACATGGAAGTTACGCTGAAATATCACCACAAGGACCTGAGTGTGTCCTTTTCCTCTTCTCATCGGCAACAAGAGGAATTTTTCACACATTATTTAATGAATAGCCATCTGAGCCTTCAATAAATACAACAACCTGGCTGGAACAAAGTGCAGCCCTACCAACTACCTCACTGGAATGAAGTGCAGCCCTAATAACATGGATCCTTCTGTGTATTTTTACAGACAAACTGAATATGGCTCTAAGAGCTGGGCTTACTAAAGGTTAGGAGAGGAGTGGGGTTATAACTATCAAAGCAGAAGGCTTGCAATTTAAACCAATGAAACAAAGTTTTGCATTAATAACATCCAACCTGCTTTAATGGTTTCTGCTTGTAACTTGATTGGAAGTTGAAAATACTTTTCCCAAAAGTATGGAACTTACTCAACCCCATGATAATGGCATCCAGCTGCTTTTTCAAAAGGCAAGACTCTGAGCTTCCGAGGAGTGAGATCGGGAGTCACGAGGACCACGTTTTCACTGGAAAAAAAAAACAAACATATATATATATATATGTATATATATGGGGAGGGTGTCTAGATATATATAATAGATATATACACATACATACACACACACACACACACACACAGAGGCTTTTAAATAGTTGCAATCTGGATGAATTATACCTTCATAAATCAAAAACAAATGGCTTAACACAGGAATACTAAAGCAATAAGCCTTTCAGCTCACAAGGCCTCCGGGGTACAATACAATCTTAAATCTTCACTTAAATAAGAACTTAAGTTCAACCTAATTAATATCTATTGAGTTATTATTATTTCAGAAGCTCTGAGAACCAGGTTAGCAGCCAAGTCAGCAATCACTGCTCCAAATGATTTAAAGCAAAGCAGGTAACTCTCACCCATTTCACAACCAGGCATCTGAGTAGTAGAGGGAGCTGAGAGAAACAATGAACTGACCTCCCACCTCCCAGTGCTCTGTCTCGAGGTCTGACCCTGCAAGTACAGCAGTGTTTTCAATATTCCAAAATCATACCGCTTGGGAATGTGCAGGGGTTGAAGATCACCAACTGGGAACCCTTCTGGTGTGAAGAATTTCAACAACTCCTTAGCATCGAGTAATGTCAGTGACTCTTTTTGGCCATCTTTATGTCCCAGCAACTGTTCAGATGAATGTGGAAACATGGAAACTCTGGGAGAGAAAAAAAAAATTAAGATTTTTTGTTTATATGAAGCGATTTTATTGCCTACAAAAAGAATTATTCCTAGTCCACAACAATCAATCTTGGTTAAAACCTACAGTATTTAACCATTACCTCATTTTTTGTTTAATTTTTTCAAAGTTTTCCAAATTCTGAAGAACATGTCTTTCTGGCCACTCCAGTGGATTTGGCTCCATTAAATCAGATCCTGCAAAAAAATCAAGCAGCAGAAAATAATCTGTATCTAAAGCCAAAGCAATATACTTCTATACTATAGTATACTATACTATCATACTACTTATCACAGATTTCGGTCCCTGAAGACTTTCAGAACTTTATAGGGTAACACAAGTTGTGTGTTCTACCACACACACATCCACAAAAACACATTTGGCATTGCTAAAATCATGATGAGCACTAGGGAAAGCCTATGGCTTCCAAAGTTCATCTAAATACCCCCAAAGCAGAAGGAAGAATGGATAATAGAAAAAGAATGCAAAAATAACTATGGTGAAAAGGGTATTGCAAAGATAAACAACCATTATTGTACTGTGCTCATGCCCACTGGTACCATACTGTCCTGGTAAGTCCCAGCACAGACATGTTAGTCATTTTCAAAAAATTAAAAGATTTTGAAACCTTTCCCTATGTACCATTACTTTAAGAATTAAAATCATCACTCAGTGGGATGTACTGGTATTACTGGGTATTCTACAGACCTTAATATTTGCAGCAAGTTTGTGTCTCTGCCTGGGAGACATGGATGGCATGTTCAACCAGATGAGGAGACACGCGTCCAAACTTTCTACCCAACAGCTGTGTTGCCATAATGGGATCATAGCTCCTTGTACCAGACATACAAGCAAAGATGAGAAGGAGACTAACATTTCTCCTGGATACTTGAATTGCTTATATTATCATAGGAAGTTATAGAAGTCTAGTAGAAATTTAACACCACAGGTGAATCTGCCCTGTGCTGTGACTGTGTTTTGTGCTCAGTTTAAAGTGTTTCAGCTATGAAAACACATCAAGAAAAATCGGAAGCACTGAACTTGCTACATAAAGGTACTTACCAGAAGTCACTGTGCAGGACCTAGTTTTATTGGCAAATTTCTGTAGAATAGGCTTAGGAAGACTCTCATTGCACAGACCCAAAAATCTTTCTCTTGTAAGTACTAACAAATTTCTGAGCTCATCAGTAGAAATGACAGGTGACTGCTTGGTCAATTCCTTTCGCTCTATAAAAGAGAAGGGGAAAATGAAGGAAAGCTATTGCACCTGGTAAGAGTATCTGGAGCAGGCCTAAAGTCAGCATTAAAGCAGGCCCCAAGCCAGCATTAAAGCATGTGGGAATCTAAGAATGACTGTAAGTTAAGGAAATGTGATGGGGAAAAACAACAGAAAAGGCTATGAACACAAAGTTCGTTTTCATTAACATGATATTCTGTTAATTAGCTTCACAGTATGCCATTTTCAATAACCAGCTGATCTCTTAGAGATATTTCTTATTTAAGTCAATTTGAGCAATAGACTTGAAAAGTCCAGGATAAGCGGTACCCAAGACTATAAACTTAATTCTCTAAGTTGATGTATCTGTTCACAGAAACAAATTTATGATGCATACATGCCCTCTGCTGTTTAAAATTTCTACAGGGAAGAACAGAAGGGTGGAATTCTTAGATCTGCAAAAGACACATTCAGCAGTGAGTATGAAAAATAAACTCTAAATTACCTTGAAACTATGCTCATGGCTTCAGTATAGTATTCTAACAGCAACAAAAATAACTCATCAACTTTAGATTAAGTTTAGCATCTCTTGTTCTCAGTATTTTAAAAGTCATTACCTGACTTAACGTCACAGATACCTTGTAAAAGTTTCCTTCTTAGAGCTCCCCTTTTTTCTTTACAAACTAGTTCATCTGGGTTTTGTAAGGTGACTCATCACTTTCAATTTGAAATGATTTTTTTTTGTTAAATGCCAGTTTGAAGACTCCTTGTGTTTTCTTCATTACTTACTGAGATATTCCTTCAAGGCAAACACTTGGATATGAGACAGTTTCTTTTCCCTCTGTACAATTTGCTCCCCAGAGAAACGGGGAAGAGACTCAATGAAGTCGGCAATACAAGAGCCTGTAAGGATGAGGAGAAATCTGTTATCAAGAGATTCTCATAGGACTGGAGTGATACCTGCAGACATACAAATTTCATATTAAGGAAGAACACACAGAATTTAACGTACAGTATATAGCTAATGTTGAAGGATAATATATAATTTATTGAAGACACTGAGGGGAGAGCTGGAATAGATGATATAGCAGTTTCACCATTAGTTTTGAATTTGCAGAAAATGAATATATGATAATGTGGTTAGTATGACTGATATTCAAACAAGGTACAAGTGCCACTACTTTGACACCAGGAAAGAAAAATTCTCTCCCAACATATCGTGAAGGACCTTCAGTCTTACGACAACTTACAATTGGGATTTTGACCAGGTAAAATGGTAAGCAGCCAGTCACATCCCACATTATTTGGATAATAAGGAAATGAGAGTGTGCAGGTCATTGTGCTCTTTTACTTTGTTAGTATTACTGAGAGGAAATAGATAAATTAGCAGAGACAGCTAGTACATGTACTTGAAAAAGGACAAGTATTCCATAGTAATCCTCTTTTACATTTACATATATTCTCTTATTTAGTGAAGCAGATGCTCAGGCACCAGTTCTTACCCTAACCGCTCCAAGAATATGGAGACCTACCAGGTAACCCAGGACACAGTCATGAAATTCCACTTGTTTGCTTGAGCTGAGATTTTTACTTCAAATCTTAAATGATATAATTTGTCAATAAATAATCAATTAGATTTAAGGCTTTGGCTGATTGGCTGATCAGTCTTTGGAAAAAAAAATATTTTAATTTAGAATCTTTACAGATTTAATTTGCATGCCTATCACCTGGATTTCTCTGTTTACAGTAAAACATCTGCACTGCTACTGATAATTTTTAGAAATGACTGTCTGTAAGTTTAAGAATTTGTAGTAGGAGATAAAGTACTAGTAAACTGTGTAGTAAAATTATACTTTAATATTCCTATCAATGTTACAAAATTAAAGTCTTTGTAAAATACTACAGAAACAACACAAAGTGATACATCAAGAACACAATGCTCCTCATTCCACTTTAACATAGATTAATATAAGCAAAATGCATGTATGAATTTTAGCAGCATTTACTTGCCTTCAGATACTTTTAAATAAGTCTTACTTGATTCTGTTTTGCTTTCCTCTGTCTTTAGCTTCCCATTTATTGCAGCAAGAGCAGCCCTTCCATTGATCTGACTAGCTGAATGGAGCAGCGTTGCTTTACATCCTCCAGAGCCATTGCCTTGTAGCAGGAAATAGTATCGGCAAGATTCTCCTTTCAGCTCAACTTCTGGAGCTTAGAAACATGAGGAGACAAGTGTGAAACACCTTCGGAAAAACAGCTTTAAAATAAGCTATATCAGGAATACCTCTCTGGTACAGTAGAAATGTTACTAATGTCTCCAGATCTGTAATCCTCTTTGCTCTGCCACCTTCAAACATGCATAGATCATTTTGCATCTATATACTGCCAGCATCTACTCCATACCACTGAAACTTGTAGTCCTCAGTTACACATCACTTTGCAATTCCTTTCATTATATGGCCTCTTATCAGACCTTCAAAGACACCAATTTTTGACAGCAATTCCCATCCACGTATTTGTTACAAACACTATCTTCAGCCACCAACAGGAGAAGACACCACTCCTTGGAACCCACACAAGTTATATATTCAAAAACCACTGCATGAACTGCAACAAAAATGGTTTAAGAAGGGAGAATCCTATTGCTTATCCTGTCCTAGGTAAGGAGGAGCTTGGTGACAACCCAGTGCTTATGAACCTCTCAGTCATCGCCTGGGCACTCTCTTCCCTCAAAACTCATTTACCAAAACTTTATGCCCCATGAAGACTTCAATCACTATCTACTCTACAAAGTTTCATTAAATATATAATATAGAATCAGAATAAACAGACCTGCAGCCATCGCCCTCTTTACTCACCAGTGATGATCTTAGGTTTTCTAGCCATGTATTCCTTCCATTTCTTTGTACTCAGCTGGGCAGGTGATGGAATTGGTACATTGCTTACATTGCAAGGCAACACAAATAAAGCTCCCACCTAAATAATGACAGCAAATACAATACATTCAATATTACTGAAACTTACTCTACTTTTCATTTCTTGAGTTACTGATTAGGTGGCATTTCAAGCACATTTCAGTTAAGCACAAACATCTTTACTCACTTTCACCACATCAGCTGAGATGGAACATCAGCTGACACAGACACAGTGAAAGCTGCATTTGTTTTTGCTCCGGTAGTGAGATAATTAATCACTGAACTAGTTTTTAAACATTAGACAGTCTCTATTAAAAATTTTGTAATAATTTGGCTAAAATACCTCTGTAGAGCAGGATCCAAAATGAAAAGACAATTTAAATAAAAAAACTAGAAGCACCTACTCTGAATTCTTTTGAAAAATATCAAAAAAATAATATTAGACTATATTCTGCTCAAATTTAAATTTCAAGCCAACAGTTAACAGAAGATATGTGACCAATGTTCAATATCTTCTTTTAAAATGAGATTTATGAGAGTTATAGAAAAATACAAAATTAATACAAAAGATATTTTGGGTATGGTTTTAGAAAGAGGACCTACTTGCTTTTGGTTAAGCATCATAGAGTTGGTGGAGGGGAAACAGGGACCTGCTAGAAACCTAAACAACAAGCTGAAGGCTGGAATGTCCATTTTAAACAGGGTGTGACAATGATATAGATCAAAACAACAAACAGGACAACCTTGGAGAGCAAAGTTTTACCCAGGTTTAAATAATACCTGAAAGTGTAAAAGGTTCATTTTATTGCCATCAGGCTTTGGCAATAAAATAGGATTGAAAGAAGAAAACATATGGAAAAGATATCAAAAATAGATACCAAAAAGATACCAAATGGCTATAGGTTCTTTTTCCCCATTAGAAGGGGAAGCCTTAAAACAGATTAACACCTACACTTCAGAACAACAAGAACAACAAATCAACTTAAATAACTTTTTAGAAGTTTAAAATCAAGTTTAACATAAATTAAGCACTGGGTAAAACCACTAAGCAAAATATTTTAACCATTTGAACATATTCCATCAAAATGGAAGCAAATGACAAAACTCACCACTTCAGACTAGTGAAATTAAGTTTCTAACCCGAATACAGCCCTGCCTTTTACTGAAGAAATACATGAATGATGAAAACTACTCAAGTATCTATCAGGTTGAGATTCAAAGTAACAAGACATTTTAGGAGATCAAAACTGAGTTAAGGCAAAGAAAAAGCTTAAAAGGTTTAGAAACTGTTAGAACCTAGTAATCATTACAGACTATTCCCTGTTAAAAACAGAATTTGCTTTAGAATAGCATATTTAAGGAACTGCCTCTGAGATTATGTATTAATATATTCCCTTTTACAGCCTACATACAAGCTTTCATTTTTCTGATGAGCTCAAATAAAGACATCCTACCTTTCCAGAGACAGAAGAAATCTGGTCAAGCAGCAACAGAGATGACTTCTTGATATTCCTTCTTGACAGGCTCCTGAACAGAATAGCTTAAGGAGGAAATCCTTCCTCAGGAAGAACTGTATGCACGTCAGTTTTATAAATCATCATTTAAATAAAGACTACAAGTGCCTAATGTGTAACACGTTTAAAACAGGCAGGACTCAACAGGGACCAAAACTATCACATTAAGACTATGACCCACTACATAAAGAGTCAAACCAATACATACACCCCTTCAGACCTTTGCAGAACAAGCAACTCTGAACAAAAAGACATTCTGCCAGACTCTTATGCAGATTTTACTTCTATGTAATAAAAGCAGTATTTGTGGAAAAATCTTTCTCTCTAAATAATACCAAGAAGAATAAAATTCACGCTCTTTTTAAACTTAGAGCATCTGTATGTTGTTTTTTTTTTTAATTACAGAAATCACATATCCATTGTTAGATCAAATATACAAACAAGAAAATCAAAAATTGCAGGCCATATTTAGTGTAATTTAAATGTCAACCTATAAAATCTAGATATGAAGAAACCTTGTAGGGCTTTTTTGTAACACTCTGGAATTAAATGACTTCTTGGTTCTCCTTCAGCATTACCTGCACCATACCAATCGTTTTCTCTCTGCTGGGGACCATTATCAGTGAACACTAAAGAAAGGATACAGCTCAAATTCCAGATCTGATATAAAACAGGAAGGTAGATCAGAAAGCATCACCATCTGCAAATACTCTAGCGCAGGGCCGTAGTAATGAAAAACCTACAAAGAGGTCAAATTGGTAAGTGGTAACACTGCACAGGATGTATTATCTTAGTAAAACTTGTTCAGTTTTACCAGAGAAATGTAATCCAAAAATATATGTTTTAACAGTGAAAATAATATTCTTAACCAACATCAGTTTTGATAGAACAGTAATACAGACTTATTTTCATCAAAAATTGTCACTCTGTCATTTCCACCAAAGATCTTTCATTGGAAAAGCTAAAACAGCATTACTAATTTTTGAATAACTTTTAAAATGAAGTAGCAAAGTTCAGACAAATAGACAATTCATCAAGAAATTACATATTTGCTTGATTTCCTATTTCAAGTCAGATTCCCCTAATGATTTTCTCAGGAAGATGAATCAAGTGACCAAGTGTATCTTAGTAGCTCAAAGAGACATCAAAAATAACTTACCTCTGCCAAAGGATCAGTATTCCTTGGCTCGCTTTTAGGAGCAAAGCAGGAATTTAAGTGGGAAGTGCTAAATGGCCTTGATGAAATGCTCTTTATGCAAAAGTCTGGAAACCCGATTTCTGATCCAAACTAGAAAAAGAGGGATCATAGTGAAAAGAAATGTATAAAATTTGGTGCTAACAAAACTGCTTCTGACATTATTCAGCCTATGCTAAATTTGCTATTGCAACTAGTGGATGAAGAATGGAAACAAACAAACAAAGCATGATACCCAAGACTTAAATACTGCAAGCATAAAAATGTTCTTCACAGCAACAAAGCTTTCAGTCTTTACAAAAAGATTAGATGTGCTTGTAAAAGTAACTTTAAAAACTGTATTATCATGATTTGTGGTAGACAGGGAAATTTGATTTTGAACAAGAAGTTAAGGCACGTATTTCAGAGAAAGGTACCTGAATTTCAGAAATTCAGATGTTACACTTAAAAAGAAAATTAAAAAAAAAAAAGAAGTTCTATTCCCTTTACCACACTACTTTGCAGAAATGTTGCATCAAATATTTAGAAATGTTACCTTGCAGACACAGGTTGTCCAAAAGAAATGTGGATGAAAGTATAAAATGCTTCAAACAATACACACAAACTTTAAGAACTTACTGTAACTAAAAATAGTTATTTTACCTTTCTTTCCCATATCTGAATCTTTCCCCTCCAGAGTTCTTTTAAGTCAATAATATTCCTGAGATTATCTGAAGATACAATGTCTGCTGACAGATAGTCAGCAATTTTTTGCCACCTATTATA
>JAUBOD010000735.1:1607729-1619807 GCA_032353885.1 Nothura maculosa
TCAATAATATTCCTGAGATTATCTGAAGATACAATGTCTGCTGACAGATAGTCAGCAATTTTTTGCCACCTATTATACGAACAAAGAAGAATTAATGTGAATTTAATAATACAAGCTAGCACGCAATGCATTTTGATTGAAAACATTTATTACTCCTTGGCACTTAATAGTCTTGTGCATGTTTACACAGACATTTTACACCAAGTGCAAAATGTAATAGAATTGCTGATTTCATACAGGATGTAACAGTATTTATACTCTAACTTTGAAGAGGCAGCAAAGTCAGGTGCTTCCTTTAACATATAACTAATATATAACATATAACATATAACTAATGGAAATAAAAATAAACAATGTAAAGCAGGTAGTTAGACATTAGCTTTACAAAAACTGAGAAACTAAAACTACTATGAATTAGTGTGTAGTATAATATACCAGATCTTCAATACATACTATGCACACCAAAGTCGCTAGTGAAGTTATAGGAATAGAAAGTAAAGTAAGGATAAAAATACTTTACTATTTGCTCTCATACAAACAGATTATTCCAGAGGGCTTACTTCTGACTATTCCTTTTTTTGTTTTTTTCTTTAAAGAAGTTACATACTTCTGATAAATGTTCCTATATTTGCAAAAATACCTGTAAAGTACTAAAGACATAAAACACTAACATAAACACTATGTTATGCATTATTCAAAGCACTAACATAAAACATGAGTTTGTTACAGCTAAGGGAAGAGCATACCCTGTAGAGTCATTTGCTGCAATGGTGATACGTGCAGAGTGCCACTCTCTCAGGTGTTTCAGGGCACCAACAGCAGGCAGGCAGTCTTTTATCTTGGGCACATCTCGTTCAAGTGCATGCAGGATTACATCAACCATCGCTCTGCCTGTGAAAACCCAGACTCAAATTACTATTCTTCAGTATTTTAAAAATGGTTTAAATCTTTCCTGAATTACTTAATGAGTTTTAGCTTAAATCTACTTACTCCTCTTAGATTAGTATCTCTCAGCTGCATAAGACTCTCTTTTCCATGCCCAACTTTTGGCTATTCCATCTCAACATTATGTATTCCATAACATACAAGGTGATAAGAACCTCTAATTCACTGAAATTGAATCCACCAGATCTGTGCTCATCCAGAGCTTTGTGCTGGGAAGTTGCATGCTGAGTTTTGTATTGCTTACCATCTTTTACTGTTTTGGTGCCGCTTGAGATCAAAAAACACAGTTATGCAGTTAACTGTGTTAATATTTTGGGAAATGCAACCTTCCAGAAACCACGAAAAGCCAACTTCGTAAGGAGAAGTCAAACTTATACTCATGCTTACCTGGAGCAGGCAGTTTATCAGCTAACTGATGCAGACTTTCTGCAGCTTCATCATAGATACTGAAAATGAAGGGCAACATATAAAGCAATAAGGTAATATAATAAATATAAATTCAGAAACAAAAAATTATAAGCAATAAATACTACTTTGCTAAAACAATATTTTACATCCTTAAAATTCTGCACAAGCATAACACCTAGGCAATGAGATACACTTCCATTTTAGAGGCAGACCTAAGCTAAATGACCTTAGAATAAATTGCTACAAAACTGGAAGTAAAAGTCAAGACAGCCTGCTGCTGCTTAGCAGGAAGCTTCTTTTCTTTGTGTATACAAAACTCAGCAGTTAGGAAGGTATTCTACAAAAATCTTATATGGCTAAGAAAATCAAAACAATGTAAAACAAACCATAATTATTTTTAGTAATAGAAAAGGATTGTTTATGGTTAACTGTTACTTTGATAACAACTTCTGTTTGCTGAATTTTCTTGATTTCCTTGTGTTTTTACTTTTAAGTGTCAAGATACTACGTGTTCACTGAAAATAATACTGTGCATACTCAGTCATAGACAGTGACTCTCTGCTGTTGGCGTCTTCCTCCTCAAAATTCTGTATGGCTCCAAAACAGTCATCAGTGCTTGTTTGGAATGAATCTTCATTCTTCTGTGTATCAAAATTTATTTCCTCCCAGTCAGGACTGCAGAACTAATCCAAGTAAAAAGAGTTTTGAATATCACAGTATGAACTCACATTAGAGACAGATAGAGAGCTGAAGAATTTATATTAAAAAAAAATCTTACTTACCTGATAATAACCACAAATAATGTGACTTGCAAAATACCATTTCTTCCCACTTGGAATACCAGCCACTGAACATGCTAACAGAAAAAAGAGCAAACAATAACTTGAAATAAAAAATGCTCTGCCATCTATTCTTCCCATTATAACTGTCTCTGTTGAAATAAATCATTATAGTGGTGATCTTCTTGCACTGTGCTGACAAGAATCTGAGGTAACTGTCAAATTATATATGGATTTTCAGAAGAAAACAAAGTATTTTTGCTTATTAATTTATAAAGAGGAATGACCACAGACTGTATTGTCATAACTTATTTCTAATAACCTCATCCAGTTTTTAAACACCAACTATGCTACTATTATGTTACTATTATTATGCTTACTATTGCCTACATGGGTTATAGAAAGGGAACAGAAGAAACAAATAGGCAGATTTCCCACATAAGGCCACTGCTATTCCCATTCATATTAAGCCAAATGAATGATTGGGAAAGAGAGGAGGAAAACAGGCACAAAAGAGATCAACACAAAAGTCATCTAGGAGTAAAAATCCCAGAATCCCACTAAACTTTTGCAGAATTCCTGATATGGATGAATAGATCTTAAAGTATCATTGCTGGAATACCCTGCCTTCATCTTATACATTTTTCAAACTTTTTAATAGGTCACAATGTCCACTTTCTTTTGACACAATAAAAGGTCTAAATATATTAAGGTCTAGCAAAGGGCCTATTCACTATTAGTGAACCTCTCTGACTATTAATAGGTAATAAAGCTTTTCATCTTTATTCCATTTTGAGCAACAATGCTCATCACTTATAGAAGTTGCAGTATATCTGAACTGAACCACAGCTTTCAGAACTACAAAATAAAAGCACAGTATTCGAAAGGAGAATATTCCTGTCTTTATGAAGTTCTTGGTTCCCTCACAGGGACTGCAATTAGATGATAGCTGTGACAGTAAGGTGAGCATTAGCATCTCAACACCAGATATCCAAACCAAGGAGGAAATAAGGCATTAATTTTCAGACTAAAAAAGTATTAAAATAATAAAATAAATCAACAAAACCCCCAGAAAACTAAAAAGCATCAAAGATCATCTTTAGAGACCTCTTAAAGAAGAATATTTTAGTAAGTGTTCAGTAGTTAGGCTTCTGAACACTCATCCTCCAGACTATGGAAGACTATTTCCATTGAAGTAATTTTAGACTGCAATGAAATCACAAAAGCAACAACTCTGGGTAAAAAAAACACCAACTCTCCACCCACATGAGCAGCAATCTCTTTCCTACTCTTTCCTGGTGTTAATCAATATTGAAAGCCAATCTCTTAACAGCTTTATTTTCATTCCTGGTGTCCAATACACTCAACCATCCCCTAATCACTTGTTCCTTGAAGTAAAGTCAGTTCTCCATAAAAACTCCACCAGCATCAGCAGCCCTGTGTGCAGGCCTAGGTATAATGCAGAGAACACCAGTTTCCTCAAGTTTTTGACTGGTTTCACCTAGATATTAAAAATTGGAGGACAAGAGCTCAGTCACACTTGCCTTATGCTGCTGTATGTGGCTGTGCTTACCTGGAAACGTGCTGGCATCTGCATTTATAAATGAACCACAATCTTCTTCGAGGAGATCATAAATGTCTGGAGCAGCCACATCTGGAAGGGAAAACAAAACAAAACAAAAAACCCAGAATGAGTCTCTTCCACCCACACACAATGTCTCCCTTTGCGAGCATCACAGATTCAGGTCCCCAGCAGGGAAACAGCCGTGGGCCTTGAGGGAAATTTGGGCAGAAAGCGGCTAAACTCACATGCAGCTCTGGGACCTTGTGCTGTTAACACCACAGCACGTTTCGAGACACGGAAACACCCTGTTTATGAGCGACTGGCATTAGAGGCCCAGAGTTTGCAACCAAACATGGAAAAAGCCCCTTTCTGAGCACCTACTTCACTAGAGGATCTTACTCTGACAGAAAATGTTTTGAATAAAAGGAAAAAAAAGAAAAAAAAAGCTAAAGGGGAGCCAGTATGATTTCTCTCGGTGAAATTTTCTACGCTAGTGAACTTAAGAAATAAAACTGAATAAAACAGAAGCAGAGCCCGGGGTGTTTTGGGGACAGGGGTGACGCTCCCGCCCAGGCCCGGCCCGGCCGCGGCGCCCGTTTCCGCGCAGCCCCGCGGGCTCTCCCCGCGGCCGGGCCCCGGTGCCGCGGGATCCATGACGGGGGCTCCGTGCGCCCCGCACCGCGCGGCGCCGCGGGCCGGTGCCGCGGCGCTACCTTTGGGCCTGCGCGGTCCCCATCGCAGCAGCAGCACGTAGCGCTCCATGGCGCCGCCGGCGCCGCCCTTCCGCTTCCCGCCCGTCCCCGTCCCCGCCGCCGCGGCCATGTCCAGCTTCAGCAAGGCGGCGCAGGTGAGCGCGCGGCCCCGGGGCCGCGGGGGCGCCGTGTCCCGTCCCGTCCCGTCCCGCTAACGCCTCTCCTTCCCGCAGCAATGGGCCACCTTCGCCAGGGCCTGGTACCTGCTGGACGCCAGGATGCAGCCGCCGGGGAAGCTGGCGGCCGTGACGGCGCGGAGGCTGGAGGGCCGCCATAAGCCCATCTACCACGCGCTGAGTGAGTCCCGCGGCGGCCCAGGCCGGGATCAGCGCCAAGGGCGCCCTGCCCGCCTAGGGTGCACGGGGAGAGTGAAGGGGAGAGTGAAGGGGAGACCGAGCACGAGCACTGGCAGCGCGGGCTGCTGCTCCAGGGTGGTTCCTACCCTGCCAGAGCACCGAATACATGCGAATTTGGGGTCATGTGTTCAGCCGGTTATTTCAGATTAACTAGAAGTATTTTAGTGGCTATGAGAGAACAGTCCCTAAAATGGAAGGAGTCTTGTTTGTTTAACTAGGTACAAGGACATCATTATTCTGCAAAACAATTATTTCTCTTACTGTTATGAAAAGTATAGTGGTCCAAATTTAAGCTCAGGATAGGAAAGGAAATAATTTTGATTTCATGTACATTTACCTTCTGTTCTAAAGGTTGCCTTCCATCATTCTCTGAAGTATCACAATTTTAGATGCTCTTGAACCGTATGTCCTAAATAAGGACATACAAGTTGTCACTGGTACCATTTAGACCTGGATTTCCAATGTCATCTCCATGTCTCCTTTTCTCCACCTCTCCCGTCTTTTTGAGCAGCTTGAAAGCATCAAAAATAGTGGTTGACTGAGCCAGACTTTCCAAAATACGGACAACCTGTTTTTTTATATTGGATTGTCAGTACGTACAGGTGAAGCTGTTAATGTTGGGCAGCGTTTGCTGCTCCAGTGGATGATCTCTGCATCCTTGGGAAGTGGAAGTGCTGGATGAAGGGTCCTGCAGGCCTCATCTGGCACAGGTGTTGCTCTGCTTTGCAGTATTGTGCTCCAGTTTAAAAATTAAGGCTTGTCTTAAAATGAAAAGTTTGGCTTGCAGGTTGTCAGTCTCATGAGCTAACATCTGACAGTATGATTGTGTCAGAATTCAGTCCTTGATTAAAATGTGTGTCCCTGAATCATGTGGGTTTTTTACTGTGAGATAAGAATTATGGAAAATTTCTTCACCTTGCAAGTTATTTTTCTCAATACCATATGGAGTTACTGTGGTGGCTTACACAGTGTTTCACCTGAGTAGGTACAAAATCCATGCTACATTTAGCAGATAGTGTATAGCATGATGTACTGGCTTATTTTTGTGTATTTGTCGAGAAAGTATACTTTTTAAAAGTAATTCAATATTATGTGATGGAAATAGTCAGAAAGTTTTATTGCATGATTTTTGAATGCTTTTCAAAAATAAGATGCATTTTGACCGTGTTTTTTGCATCTAGTATATATTTTTTTTAACTTTCTCCTTGTGCTGCCATTCCTGAAGTGGTGGGAGCAACATTGTTCAATGAAACAAGTGGACAATAATTTATTCACTTGAAATTTCCAAAGAGACCTTAGTTATACAGAAACTTGCACACACTATTCATGTAGAGTGTGTATGTGCCTGCTAATTTTTCTGCTAGCTCGTTATTGAATTTATTAATCTCTCTATTCAATTCTACTTATTTAATTCAATTTAATATTTACATGCACAAAATCTAATCAAATCTTGGCTTCCTAACAAATTCATTTACACATGAAACAACAAACTACTTTTAGAAGTGATCTGCCAGTGGCGAATTGGTCATCACAGAAATCAGATGGAAGCTCTGCTCCTCTGCTTGGGCTGCAGAGGATCATAGGGCTGTGAAAGAGTGGAAAACGTGAACCTTGCACTGGTGAATTACAGACGTTTATAAGCAGTGTAGGAAGTGTTTTAAGGGAGTTGTAGTGTACCTGGTTTGTCAGTTATTCAAAAATGCTTTCATAAAGAAAGTTTCTTCAAATACTTAAGTAGTTTTACTATGGTATGGCATGTGGGAATGAGCTTTGGACGAATCACTTATTTGACTGAATGAGTGATACAAAAGATCAAAGTAATTACTTTTCAAATGAAAAGCTACGTCTCTTACTGAAAGATATTTTTCAGATAGTGAAGTTTGTATTCATTTTTTATTTATAAGAAGGTCTTTTGAAGTAACTACTAGTGGCAATACATACATAACTTTTAGAATGTAGATTCTGCCTATTGATACAGAAATCGTTGATATAATGGGAAAGATGTTAAACATGTTTACCTGTCACCACATTCACTCTTGCTCGACTCTGGTAAGTACCAATGTTTTTGACTAACAGCTATCTTTTATTTGGAATATATTTTTGCTTTCTGTTTATATTTAGATCCAAGATGTGTTTATGTATTAGAATTATTTTACCTTTTCAAAATACTCAGTCTTCTGGTAAACATTGTTACTGTTTCACAGGACAGCCAAAATTAAACAGCAATAAATATGCATAAAATTGACCTTTACTTCTTTGTACAGGATTTTTGAAATATAAGTGCATATGCAACAACATACGTGAATAAAATAATACAGTTGCCTGTAAGATAGACTTACAGACTTTGTATAGATAATTGCAATGGTTTAATTATTTAGTCTGAAGCAAGTTTTTTACCTGCTTCACCTTTCTTCAGAGTTGAGAGACGTATGAAAGATAGTAATGAAGATGACATTTAAGTGTAACTTATGATGGAGTGACAAGGAAGGCTCAGTCTTTCCGGTTGAGCTTTATGAGATGTGTGTATTTGTGCTATTATTTATGTCCTTTGCATTTTGCAGCTCTTGTTGGTCACTCCTGTGGTCTTCTTAATATTCTCCACCAATTTCTATCTCGTAGGTGACTGCGGAGATCATGTTGTCATAATAAATACAAGACATATTGCCTTTTCTGGTAACAAATGGGAGCAGAAAGTGTACTCCTCACATTCTGGGTAAGTGTAAAAAGCTCTTCTTAAGGAATATTTTAATGAGTTAACTCTAAAATTTATCTTCTGCTTTCTGAATAGCTAATATATTTTGTAGTGTGTTCCAGAAATCCAAAAGGAAGAGCATTTTGTGCCTGTGTGCATCAAGATGTTCAAAAAGGACACGAACTTTTCTTGGCAGTGTATTTTGTTCAGGGAATCAGGTTTACAAGAAATCAGAGCAATGGAGTGATTTAACAAATTTAGTGAGCCACATTATTTTGTGTGGAGATAAGCCCAAAGATCAGGACTATCTTATTTACCAAGTAGTAAAGAACATTCCTCTCATCACTCTACATTTAAGATATATACAGGTACCAACTTTGATTTTGATACCATACCTAACCATTGAGAAGTAAAACTAATGTGTTCTTGAATAAGAGGACAGAAAAGTAAAAGTAACATGTGCTCAGTGATAGGGTTGAACTTCAAAGATTTAATTTCTTCTATAATTAGTAAGAAATTAGATGCTTTCACAACAAATTGTTGTATATAATATTGTAACAATATTTTATAATATTATATTGTGACAGAACTTGCTTATAGCTGGAATTAGAATACTCAGGGACAATATTGCAATGATCAGTTATGTCAAATTAAAATGGATGCTTTTATTTCATACAATGAGAACACTAGGCAGTTAATCTGCAAGTGTTAAAATGTGTGCAACTGAGAAGTGAGTAAGTATGGTTGAGAGAGCTAATGTTGCTAGTACTGATGTTTCAGTCCTGAAGCTTTTGTAGAATTGCTGAAAAGGTCTTGTTCAAAGTTAATGATAATGATCAAATTTGTCTTCCTTCCTCATCCCTGTGACTACTTGAAACTTGCATATAAGTATTTGTTTAAAAAAAAACAGTGTGATTGCTTTTGAATAAGCAAAAGGAATTGTACAGCTAAAATAAATACATAAATCTGTGTAGCTCCCCATGTGGAGATGTTTTAACAGATGTTGGACTTATGTGTGTTCACATAGATTGGTTCCTAATAATGTAATTAATCTGAAATTAAACCCATCTTTACCTGACATCTGTATAATCTCTTGCACAACTGTATCATTTAAGGTATGTATTTAAATGTGAACTAGTACAGTTTCAATAAGTCACAAAATCTACCACCTGCTATACTTTTATTTACAAGAAGTCATACTTTATTACTGTAGATAGGCCAAATCATGATAAGGCATGGATAAAATATTAAGAAAATAATAAGCTGAATTCAAAATGGTTTTCTCATGTACATCTGCCCTAGTCTCACTGTGAGCTGATCACCTTGGAATACTCTGACGTTCTGTCTATCTTACTCCCATTGTATTCTATAGGTGAGGTAGTGTGTTTAACAAGACATCTGTCTGCCTGTGAAACCATAATTCTTCAATATGAAAAAATAATTCTTCAGTATTGAAGTGAATGAATAAAGAACGCCAAGGCGTGATAGTAAATTGCTCCAAATTTAGGCTGTTGAACAGAACAGATTGATGCTAGTAGTCTTGAAGTGGTGTTAGCCTCATGAAAACTGCCTTTTTTTAGGATTTATGATAATACACATCAATAAAGCTGCTTTTTAAAGTACAATGATATTTGTATTAGCATCATGTTTGAGCATACAATATTAATTCTATGTGTATTTGTTTTGCTAGATATCCTGGTGGTTTCAAACAAGTGACAGCAACTCAGCTCCATATGAAAGATCCAACTGCTGTAAGTTTTTCTCCTTCTGCTCTCCAATTTGTACAGTTTGAGTTGTTTTCACTTAGTTAATTCCCCTGAAGGGAAGGGATGCAATTACTGCAGTGTCTAAAACTAATTTAATATCAACAGCTGCCTTGGCTTGTGACAGTGTATTTGCAAGCAGTACATTTTGAAGTGTGATTGTAGCTTGTGCATTTTCTTGATTCTTTCATGTTGTCCAAATGGGCAAATCAGATTCCATTCCTTCAATCATTTTGACTTATTTTTGTTTCTGATGTCTGGCTTTTCTTATAAATTAGCCAACTCGGTTGAGACTTAGCCAAGCCGTAGTTCAGCTTCTTAACGCTAGCACTTTGTTAAAAGTTATCAGGAATAAAAGTAATCTTAAAAATGTGAGGAGATAAACTTATATCTTTCTACCAGTAAATTTCAACTGTACAGTGTTTTTTTGTTTAAGATATTCTGCTTAATATTCTTTGCGACACACACACAACAGTGATGTTTTATTTGTGATTTTAAAATCACACTTTATTTCAAAAATCTTATTTCTGCAAGTACAGCATAAAAAAGCAGTCTCTACAAAGTGACTCTCCTTGGGTTGTTTGCTTTAGCTTAGTAATTGTTTTTTTATTTAAAAATGAAATGGTGAAATAAAATCCCAGCATTCAGTATGGTGGAAACATTTAGTGTGGAAATTTTTAAAACAACAGAGGTGCTGCTGAGGGCAGGCTCTAGAATAGTTTTAATAATGTCTAAAATGGATTCTTCAATTTTTTCATTTGTGCTTCTGCTAGGAGCTCTACACTGGGAGGCAGTGTAACACAGCTTGTTTGGTAGGCCCTGAGATTTGGCTGTTCTATAAATCACCTTTTGGCATTCGCTGTGAAATGCTTATTTCCTTGCCAGACTCGTAGTTGAATTTCTGTTTCCAGAGGAGGATTAAACACATTGCCAGTAGTTAAAACGTGTTGGACAGAAACTCAGCAAATGATGATGTGGCTGCAAACTTGGTTTAATTTAGCAAGAGAAGCATTTTTAACAAAATTCTGAAGAGCCCTCAGCAGTTAACTCTTTCATTGTATTCAAGATAAAGTGTTTGGATGTCTCTCATAAAGGTGTCTGACACTTATTTTGGGTCATGCTATAAATAAGTGATGGATGATGGTTTGCCATGATGGTCTTTGTTATGTGTATAGCTCAGCTACGTGCACATTTGTATAGCTGTAAGGCTTTTGGCTTGGAAGTGATAGTATGACTAGAAACATTTGTTTTCTAGTTGAACAGTTATGATGTGACATACATTGAAATGTGATAAAGATGGAAATTATAATGCTGTTTTTATTAAATTCATTTTTTTAGAGCTATAAAAGTCAGTGTAGGAAGAAGACTGCTGTAAAGAAGGCCAATGCCTGGTCTCCGTTTGGATCCTCAAAATGTGATCTAAAAGCTACATAGTTATTGTAGACACTTCATATACTAGTTTATTCATTTATTTATTTACTGTAAATAGACCTTTTTTATAGGTTAAATCAAATTTGTGCAAAGCCAAAGGTACATTATAAGAAGTAGAATGCAACCTTTTTTTGGAAATCAAAACCTTATTTCTGTGAAGTACTGTTTTCATTCTGAAGGCTCATACTTCTTCTCCCTAATTCCTGTAATCTCCTCCTAGTTTATCTTGATAATGCTTCATTAGATCATTCGAATTGTTTTGAGAAATAGAAATCTTACAGAAATTAAGTCATTAAATTAATGGAAGAGGCTACTTACAAAGAAAAGGATGTTGACATAAAACCAGCTGTGAACTTGTGTGGACGTCACAATAGATGTGACCGTTTCCAGTTGATGTAAGTAGATTTCAATTTGAAAGATTCTCCATCTGCAATATTACTCTAATGCTGCTTAACATTCTCTTTATTTACTTCCATCTAAATTCAAACACACAAATCCAAATATAAATATTCTGTCTTTACAGTTTTGTTTAAATGTGGTTCCTAGGATACTGATCAATTTGTTTTAGGAAAGCTGGTACCCAGCTAACGTTTAAAATGTGACGTATAAGGAGTAATCTGATGTAAAGTGATACTTGGTACCGGTGTGCAGGGGAGAAAGTTACAGCTACACTTGTCAGCATTTGGGCCTGTTTACTGCAGTACAGCTGTAGTAAAAGGTCATTCTTGATCTTTTTCTTGGTCTTCAGAAAGTATCAAGCACCCAAGTACATGGATGCTGACCTGGTGATTTCACTTTATGTAGGTGGATTTCAACCTATATATCTCACTGTATTTTGCCATCTCATTTTCCTTGTGAATACCCTTCCTAAACACTAAACACTGTGTGCTAAATTTTGAAAGTGTGTCCGTATTATCGGCTGTAGTGTGCATATCAGGTTGAAGGGCCTTCCGGAGATGCAGAGTCCAACCTCCTGCTCAAAGCAGGATGGACTCTCAGGTCAGACAAAGGGGTTCAAGCTGTTACCCTTCCTGGCCTCGAAAACTTGCAAGAACAACTTCCCTGGGCAACTTTTCCCAATGCTCAACTTCTTTTTTTTAATTCTTTCCAGTTGAGAGGAAAGCATTATAGATATTTAATTTCAGGTTTATAATTTTGTTTCCTGTATTTTTTCTTTTTAAAAAAAGGTTATTATTATTTCCACTTCTAAACATCTTTTTGCCCATGTGAAGCACTGGATACAAGAAGAGGTCTGCATAGTTACATTTTATATAGGATATATAACGATACTCTTTGTGCTAATTTTTTCAACTCTTTGAGAAGTTTTGCTTTCATGGAAAAGTGGAAACTGCAGCACATTGCCAAAAAGATTTTTACCTTTTGATTTC
>JAUBOD010000735.1:1638372-1649013 GCA_032353885.1 Nothura maculosa
ACCTAAAGATTTTCGAAGAAAGTAGCAATAAAAGAAGAAAAAATATTCTCAAGACTGTCAGCCCTCCGATGAAAAGAATTCTTCTGCCTTGGGAATCTGAGTCATTCCTCTATATGGAATGTATCGGAGAGGTATTAGCAAAACTATGGGGAAAGATTGTAAAAGTTGTCATAAGTGAAACAGCTAAAATGGGTATTACATTATTAATATACCTGTATATTGTATGACATTGTGTTTGTTAATTAAAATTATTATTATTTTTATTGTTTTTACTCTTATTTATTTTACCGAATTTATATCAGATTATTGTAGTGCTGAGAATAGCAAACTTCTTTCAGAGGCAAATTATATTAAAAGCAATGCTGCTTATCAGAATAATTCACACGCATGCTCAAGCTACTGTAGTCCTCTTAGATACATGGAAAATATTGTCATAAAAAATGCACCTTGGAGGAATCAGAAGCTGATGAGATTTCTGGTGAGTATTTTTTAGGCCTTCTGGACATTCACCTTCAACCTTTGGATGACTTTCCTCTAGAAACCATTTTCTGCATGACGTGCATTGCCTGTTCAGAAGCTCGTTTGTTATGACTAGACAAATACTTGGTCACTGATTGTGTGTTTATATCCTGAAGGTCTCCCATTCTTTTAGATATAATGTGCCTAGGGTGTGCAGTGCTGAAAATGAAGGCAAAGGGAAAACAGATTCTGCTCTCAAATCTGTTAGGAGGAGAGACTGTGCATTCCACAGCCATTGAAGTTCCTCACATGCTGGAAGATGGACATTTGGGTGTCCCCATGCAAATATATTGCTGGAATACTGCAAAGCCTCCAGAAAAGCATGACTTTCAGTGGCAAGATGTTGTCCTGCCAGAAGAATCTTCCAGATGTGGGCAAGGATTTTTCTCAAAATCAATGCTGTATGGAATTTGGCTGAAATGTTTCCTAAACAACAGTCTCAGCAGGCTGATTTTGCAAACAAGTTCAAGCAAAGCAGATGTACTGTAGCTACAAACCCTGCAAGGCCCTGTACTCATTCATGGTCATGCTTGACTTGATCTTCAGCCTTCTCTAACCTTCCATAACCCAACTGCATCCACACAACAGACCATGAAGATGGGTAGATACTTTTCCATTACACCATTTCTTAAGGAATTCAAGTAATGAACAGAAACATAGAGCTGCTTTTTCTTTTTTAATATCTTACTGTTGTTGATCTGCTCTTTACTTAAACATCTAGTGCACTGCAGGACAACATCAGGTTTGGCTCTTCCCTGCTTTCTGGCTGCTGAATGAAATTAAATACTCTGCAGATCACTTCTCTGAAGTCTGTTACTGTTTCCTTCTACAGATAATCCTACAGCCAGAACTGCTGTATAAAGGGAAGCACTTCTTAATGTCTGTGTAGTAGAAAAGAATGATGTTCTATCTTCCAAATTTTAGATAGTTTACTGAGGAAAATTTGAGAATTTTCTTTATCTGTTTTGTACAGGCATAGTGTAGGAAGGAAAACATGGTTTTATTTATATCCTGTTTTTCACATCAGGCAGTTCTCAGTCATTCAGAAGGGCTTATCCCAGGAAAGGGTCCTCTCCAGTGAGTCAGCAGACTTAATTCTTAACCTAGTAACCAAATACAGTTAACTAAGAAAGGTATTTTTTAAAAAGCCAAGGATTAAAATAAACCTTTTTTTTCATAAAGACCCAGTATAAATTTTATAGGTAAGATCTGTGTGGCTTCAGCTGTTCATCCTGTGTTAAATACTTCACAATCAACAACTTATGTTTATTAGGCCATGTGGAAAATCTGAGTTACAGTGTCTGAATTTTGGAGAAAATGTAGATGTTATGCTTGTGTGTCTTACTTTTTTTGGCAAATACACTAATGCTGAACAGTATTTTTATAAGGCAGTAGTTCCCCCCCAACAGTTCCTTTTTATTACCAAGATATATGCAGGCCATTAATATACAAGCAGGGACACATGAAGTATTTTGACTAGGAGGTGCCAGTAGATGTAATTATGAATATAATTCAAAGCAAATCCATGAAATTTATCAAAATTTGTAACGTAGTGTATAAATTATTCTATAGATTTGTAACTGATATCCCTATCTTACTACCTCTGAGCAATTCCTTCATTTATTTACCTCACTAGAGAGACATCCTTTAGGTAAATACCATCTTATTGCCTGATATGAATATTGTTTAACTGTGATTTGAGGCTGTTACTTTTCATTTGAAATGTAAAGTGAATAATATCAATGAATTGACTTAGGTAGTGCTTGAATATGTCTACACTGTCATCTTCTCTAGCAGTCTCCTTTCTGTTCAAACTAGTCCCACAGGAGTTTGGCATTGGGGAATGATGCTGCTTAATGATCAGTCTAGGCTGCAAATTACAACTTCACCTGAGGCTCAAAGTCTTTCCAAACAACTCTGGCAGAATTGCTGGAATACTGATTTTCCACCATGGTCCTCAGAGCTTGTTGCAAAGACCAGATGAATGAGCCCCTTACAGGGGAGGTTCTGGAAGGGCCCAGCACAAGGAATTGGGGATGATTCCCCCCAGTGCGTGGAGCTTCATGTGAGTGTTCACAGTCAGATTATGTTCACCTGGTGTTCACAGCCAAGTGCAAGCAGGTAAATTAATCATCTGTGTTTATATGGATGTGGATGTGGATGCAGTCCTGAGCCATGTGCTCTAGGTGACCCTGTGTGTGCAGGGGGTTGGACTAGATGACCTCTAAGGTCCCTTCCAACCTTACACATTCTATGATTCTATGATTTTAATATGTCCCTGAATTTAAATTGCATGTCCCAGGTTTGGAAACTTTATTGTTTTACTTACGTTATTAATCTAACTTTTCAAGAAAACAGAAATACATCATTTTTCACATATACACATATATGAATATGTGTGCCTCCACATAGCTTGAACCTGTCCAAACCATCCAAAGCACTCTGACCTCTATTTTAACTCCAGTGATTAATACTTACCTAGATTAATATTTACTAGAAATGCTAGTATTAGTGCTGGAAATTTCTGTGTCTGGCATGTGTATGGGTGTATGCACACAGACATGCAAAGCTTCAGTATCTGTAAACTGGGGATAATCTGGTTAAAGATACAGATTTGAGAGGGTTATTTTAATGGTATCTCAAAGACATTGTATCTAATCAGATAATGAGAGAAAAATATGTTTCTTTCTTTACATAATAGCTCAGTATCTCAAACAGATAGAAATTTTGGCCTTGGAGAGAATCATGTTCTTTTATTCCTTGTGCTGTGCTGACTGATAGCTCCTGTTCTTACTTCACTTGAGTTCTTAAGAACTTGCTCAGGGAAGAATTTTTTCCTTTTTTTTGGCATCTTTCAGCATGCAATACTAAAATACAGTAATATAATGTACTCTTTTAGCCATCATGCCTCCAGTCCAAAAAAGATAAAGCAGAGTATCTTTTATTCCTTTCACATTCAGCCTGAAAAGCGGAAGTTTGGGGGCCCCTCACAGCAGCCTTTCAACACGTGCAAGATCATTGCGGAAACTGGTTAGTGGTGGGAGAAAGGGGGGTAATGAGACAAGTGGAAACAAGAGAGGCTCAGGCTAGATGTAAAGAGAAACTTTTTCCCCTGAAGGACAGTGAGACAGTGGAGCAGTGAGCAGGTTGCCCAGAGAGGTTGTGCAGCCCCCATCCTGGTGGGGATTCACAGGCCAGCAGAATAAAGCTCCGAGCAAGCAGCTCTGACCTGGATGCTGCTTGGAGAGCTCTTGAGGTGGCCTGTCCATCTGGGGCTGGCTTGCCAGGCCCCTGCACTCATGTAACCCATGGTATTGTTGGTGTCTGAAGCAGTAGAGAAAACCTCCATAACAAGGCCCTTCTGTGGGTTGGAAATTGCTGCTCGAGAAATGGGCATTTGGGTGCATTAGATGCATTCAGAAGACCTGAATGTTCCTGTAGTGTAAAGAGAAGCAAAATGAGTGTTCAGTGTTCAGTCTATAAACAGATGGGTTTAAATGGTACTGTCTTCAAAAACCCAACCTTGTTAGCTTGCTTAACCTTGAATTTGCTGGCATTTATGCGTTATTTTAGGTCATGCATTAGAATATATGGTTTCACTAGGTTTATTTGGGTTCATTAAGTCTCATACAGTTCTCATACAGTATCTCCATTAATTTCACTATCAGCTGAGAATTTCAGGGTCTTTTCTTCTGTCACTGCTACCAATTTAATCTTAGATGAAAAGTTAGATTATGTGCAGGACTGCAAAGTCAGGCAGGAACATGTTATATTTTGGTAATAGTTTTACGATAAGCAAGGGGCTGCTTTCAAGACATGAAAATAAGAACAAGAAAGGAAGGGACAACACGATAGCCTGCCTGAGTATATTAAACAATGCTGATGTAAGAGAGCTGGAACTTGGCAACTTTTTGAGATTAAGTCCTGAGAAGTCAAAGCAGACAAGCAGCGATAAGGACAGTAAGGTTGTATTTGTTCTCTCTCAGCATGCAAAGCAACATTAACATCATGTTTAATGTGTATGGGGTGCTGGTGTTAGGCTGAACTAATTACAGCTGGCCAATACATACTGCTTTACTTAATAAGCTGATTTACTGAAATATTTTCATGATCTCACACAACTGCAAGGAAATTGCCAGCAGAATTAGCATTCAGTAAGTGTCCATTGCCTGGGAAAAGACACATAATTCAGCCTTTCCTAAGGATTTCAAAGCAAGTATGTCAGTCTGTCTTTTTTGCTTTTCTGCCTTTTTCTACTTCAGATATAAGTCAGGATGAGGACATAATATTGCCTTCCACCTGTTCCTCCACCAGCTTTTCTTGCCATCTTCCAAGAAAACGGTGGGAATTAGACATGGTAGAAATAATGTGGAAGCAGAGCATAGGAAAGGCCACGGCCATGGGTCTTCCCCAGAGTGCTGTGTCTGAGCAGCAGCAGGTACTAGTAACATGGATCAGGGGTTGGTTTTCTATTGAGGCTGAGAATGGGCTTAACACCAGTTCCTCGCAGTCCTAGGAGAGCTGTTCAGAGCTCTCATTTGACCTACTGCATGGAGTTACCTGCTTTGTCTTAACAACGTAACTGCTTTGTACTCACCAGGAAGTGCTTATGTTTCCCCCATCACTCAGTGGTCCAAGTTGCCTTTGTGACTAGTCATGCCTCTCTTTTGCTACTACTACTTTATCATGTAATAGGCAAGATGTCACCTGCATAGGTGACATTCAACTAACTTGCTTCATATCCACTCTTCAGCTGTTCATGTTACGTTTTAAAAATAAGGCCACACATTGTTTCAACTGAGTGTTGAAGCTGTTTTCATATATCCTTTCAAAATAAAACTGCTGTCCAGAAGTGCTGAAAAAGGAAAACTTACTCTCTTTACATTATGCCGCCCTGAAGATGAATACATTTTTTTAACAAGTTATAAATCAGTGGAATACAGTTAATATATAAAAGCTTGCCACTTTTATTTGCATACAAAACAGAAATTAAAGAGGTTCACAATAAATTATCAGTGTGTTCCCACAGAACATTCTTGTATCTCTATATAGTATGAGTTAAAAAAAAAATCCAATAACATGTGACTTGGTTGCAAAAGGGTAATAGCTGGGTTTAAGGAAACATCCTGATTGTGCTTTCTTCTCACTGGTGAATTTAGTAGGGTTATTCTGCTAGAAAAAGCAAATTTATCCAAGACTAACAGAACATAGTCTGCTACAAAATCACAGATAACAAAACATTAACTTTCCTGAATTGTTCCAAGTACACCAACTATCCTGATGCATTTTTTAGGCACAGTTCAAATAGTGTATCAAACAGCAATCCAGAGAAAGATCTACAAATGACCTTTCATCATCATCTAGCACCAGCCCACTAATATACTAAGTTTCTGGCATGCAAGGTAATTACCATTATTTGTTGTGTCAACTGGTCATGTACATGTACAATTTTTTTTCCATTAGCATAAGAAGCTGTAAACATTTTCCATGACAGGCTAGGCACCTGAACAAAAGGCCAAAAATATGCACATAAAGTGTTTCCCTTTTTAACAGTTCATTAAGAGGTTTTCTTTCCAGTTGCCTTCTTGCGTATTGGCATGTTGATGCTTCTTTTCTTCCTTGTGAAGCGACTGATTCCTGCGGATCTCAGTTCAGCGGCTTCCATCTCATCTTGAACAGGAGTAAACTCTGGTTGAGCAAGATGAGGTGACGGATAGGACTGGGAGTAAGGAGGTGGTAGGGGGTAGGACCCGTGAACTACGTACGGCTGTTGCTCACCATCATAAAGGTCCTCAGGGTCATAGATTTGGTAGGAGTTATGTGGTAACTGCACTACGGGGATGTCTTGATCTGTTGGCTCACCGTATCCACCTTAACCCACCACCACCAAGAGCATTCACATGGTTAACACAGGAGAAGGAGAGTAGAAAATTAGAGCACTCATTAGGAAATAGACTTTTATATATATATGTATATATGTATAAAGAATATATATGTATCTCATTAAATACACACCTTTATTCACAAAAAGTGAAAACATTTAACAAAATTAATATGCTGGAGCAATTGGAAACCCACCAACAGACAGCCAAGTTTGTTGGAAACCACCACCAGAATTTGACATGTGTCCAGTCGTAATACTGTGCTCATTAATACACTGCACAATCCGCCTGCTTTAGCTTATTCCAATTATGGTCTCGAGTATATGATTAATGGGCAAAATGTGTCAGGCAATAATTTTAGCAGTGCAAGGAAGCTAGGTGCATATACAGCAGCTAAGAAGTTCATTAGTGGTAGTCAATATCGTTGATGGAAAGCATAGAGCAGTTGAGCATCCATTTCTGACCTTCAGCCAAATGAGAAATGAACCAGAATGAGCCTTTCACCTTCTGGATTCGTAGCCATTGTAAGGGATTGGGCCTTAAAACAGGAAAATGAACAGTGGGGAAGGGAAATGAAGAGAAAAGGAGAGGAAGAGACGACAACAAAAACATTCACGTAAGTAAAACATACAAATCAGGTCACAGGCAGATTAACTGTAAACATCAAACAAATCTGGCTTGTGCACCCCATTCGGAGTGGGTAGGCTTTACTAAACCAAATTTACATTTTAGCTTGGGCAACATTGCTTTTGCTAATTGTGTTAACTCCCCCCGCCATGGCCTCTCCGTGCTATAACAATAAAGAGGAAGATATAGAAAAGATTTAGAAAATCATTTTATCCAGGTTGTTTCAGTTGTTAATGACAACACACGTGCATCCTCGTTGGTGGTTACCCTGTCCCGGGTTTAGTAATGGTCATGCTCTCATGCTATATACAGAGGCACACGGAAGAGGAAGTTGAGCAATGTGTTTTAAAAACTACAAACGTAAAAATTCTGCTGTCACAAATATTAGGAGATGGGAACTCAACACACAGAAGAGTCAGCTGAGATGGAGCAGGCTCATACAATCACACAAACACGTACAAGACAAAACCCAATGCGCTCGGTCCCTTTGACAGGCCTGAATTAGATGGTGGACTTCCTCTGGTCACCGCACTGTGCTCACATTCTGCTCTTGGTGCAGTTGCACAAAAACGGACGTGTGGATGTTTTTAAGGGGTTACTCCATTTTACTGCAATGTTTTCAGTAGCCTCCAGCTCACTTTGGCTGTTCGAAGTGCTGCAATCCCTCGCTACCCCCCACCTCTGCAAAGGCTCCCATGGGCGGTGGTGCTGGTGACTACTCACCGTAGCCGGCGCAGGAGGAGGGGTCGCAGTAGCCCGGCGGGCCAGAGGGGCCCTGCGAGCCCGGGGGCCCCGTGTGACCGGCCGGACCTCGCGGGCCTGGGGAGCCTGGTGGGCCCGGGCTGCCTGTGCGACTTTCACCAGGAGGCCCTGCATGAAACAGAGATGAAACGTGATCGGCTTCGTTTCTAAACCCCCCGAGTTCAGGCTGCTTGGCAGTGCCTGGAGACCACAGCACGTTGAGTGTCACAGGAGACGGCAGCTTAGCCAAGGGGATGGAGCCGCGTCCAGGGAGAAGCTGCAGTGTCTCCCTGCTCCTGACAGGCTTCACCTCCTCTCTGGCTGCTGCTGCGGCTTCCTTGCCAGCACAGCTTGCAGCCAGAAATCCATACTCGTATTTCCAAAGAGCAAGTGTTTCAGCAAGTGTCAGACATTTGGAAAGACAGTTTCACAGAGGAGGACAGCCCTGGCTCCTGATGCAGTTCTCTCTACCTGCCCCCTTGCAGTGCAGCACCCAGGTAGCGATGGGCCTCCGTACCTGTGCTCATACAGACACACAATCCTTCCTAACCTAATGAGCACCATTTTTTCATCTATTTCAACAGGGCCTGGATTTCATCCTCTGTATTTCCCAGGAACTAAGTATAAAGCCTTCTGATTAATGTAGTTAATAAACATTTCTCTGTCAAGTTGCAGACATGGTCCTGAGTCAATGAGAAAACATGGTTTTTCCTGTCAGACCCCATCTCTAATGGGGCAGGGGGGAGAGAAAAAAAAAACAGTTCTTCAAACAAGTTTCTCAAGATGCAATTTCTGCTGGAAAACAGGAAATATTAGTGTGGCTGATGACATCCATCTCATATCATATTACAATGTCATGAAGTTCTTACCTACTTTGCAATGGGTAAGAGTAGGCTAATGTAGATGCCCCTGATGCAGTGGCTTTACCTGTGGATCCTGGTGGGCCTCGGGGTCCTTGCGTTCCAACGCCTGGATTGCCTTTTTCTCCTTTCTCGCCTGGTAAACCTAGTGAAATAGTACTCATTTTGAGCAAAAATGTGCAAAGTTTGTCATTTAATTAAGGTTATAGATCCATACATTATTTTTCATTTAGGAACCAAGGAGAAAGGGAGGAAAAAATAAAGAATTATTTGATTCTCTCTTCTTCCTTTCCTTGACAGCCACACGAAGGAACCATAGTATTCCTGGGCTCTTAAAAATTTTCCTGCTGCCATGGTGGTTTCATTGAGGCCATATGCAGAGGTACAGGACAGTTTTCGGGCTGTAGGATCAGCAGAGCTGGAGGGTTGCTTATGGCCTGTACCAAGGCACAATAAGTCAGAGGAGTCCTTGGAGCCTCACAAAACTGTCTATAAATTGCTGTGTGGCCCAGAAAAGTCAGCATATTAAATCTATAGCAAATTTCTCTTCACTTCAAGCATTTACCCATCAAGCAGTGGTTCTGCAAAAGACCTCTACAAACATAAGGAGAGTGTGACCAGGACGTATTGCAGAGATTTAAGTTGCTGAAGTGCAAGAAAGGAGAATCTACACAGCCAGGATCTGGTCGAAGATCCAGAAACGAAGTAAACGAAGTTTCACAGCCACAAAATTCTAATGTTCTACCATGCTCAGCCAGTGAGCTGCAATGTTGCACTTGCTTGTGCCCATCACTGTTGGAGCCTGACGTGTGGAGATCAGAGACCCAGTCATTCTGAAAAAGCACTGTATTCTTCCAGCTTTCCATCTCTTTCTCCATTATCCCGATGGCACCTATGAAACACTTGCTGTACAGCAGCTATCACAATGAGCAGTCAAGCTAAAGTAGGTGTCAAAACTGCATATTCCAGACCTTGAGTTTCCACCAGCGACTTGGAAACTCTCGTAAAGTCTATGTTTGATTTGGATGGTTCTAAAACACATAATCCAGGTTGGTCTGTGGGGCTTTCACCCCCCTGGTTTCCAGACCTCCCAGCACTGGTAACTGTACTTGCTTCTTCACAACTTGTACCCTTTCAGATTCAAAGCCAATAGTGAGCACCTTCATAAAAGTAAAGCAGATAAAAAATAGCTGTTCCCCTGGATGGGTCAGTATCTCTGATTTCAGCTACCTGGACTCTTTCCTTTCTTTTTGCTCAGGTAACTGTTACCTGAAAGGGAAAAACAAGTGGAAGACACCTCCTGAGGGGCTGTGTTCAGGTCCTCAGTTTTTGCAAGAAGTCACATCAGATTTTTTGTTCCTTAGTAAATTTTTGATGGAGGCAAAGAAACAAAAACTTCTACTGATGATAAAATGTATTTAAAACCCACCCCTGGCTAAGATCTGCTTCCTCAGGTTTATGAAATAAGGGTCCATGAGCTTCAGTATCTCCTACGTCTGTTGTAGATCAGAGGCTTCATGGGCAATATATCACCTAAGTCCACGGGGAAAACACAGGCCACACATTTGCATTTACACTCTGTTGCTCCTTGCTGAGCACATAATTTAAAACCAAAAAATGGAAAGTTCTTTGTCTTACTTCCCTATTTTCATTTCCTGTGATTGGACTGCCTTTTTTTTTTTTTTAAGTGTCTTTCATTGACTAGGAACTTAGAAACTCACCAGGGAAATGAAGAAGTTTTTCAAACCTTGCTCTGGTATCAAATATCCAAAACACAGAAGAATATATTTGACAAGCAGGACCACAAGACCTTCTTACAGTGGTCATAGGAGATGAGAAAGGGATGTGGCTTCAGAAATCCTAACCTAAACGGCTGTCCTAAGTGGCTCTAACCATCTAGTCACTGGAGAAAAACTGGAGCGGTATTAGCACCATCATCTCTTCTTTCAGGCATGCACTATATTTAATCTTCCTGTTTTCTCTCTTGCTTGTACCCAGTGCTTTTTCTTAAA
>JAUBOD010000735.1:1655785-1677250 GCA_032353885.1 Nothura maculosa
CTTGACCTGCTGGAGACGTTCTTCTTAATGCACCCCAGGATCCCATTGGCCTTCTTGGCCACCAGGGCACACTGCTGTCTCATGATCAACTTGTTGTGCACCATGACACCCAGGTCCCTCTCTGCAGGGCTGCTCTCCAGAAGGTCAAGCCCCACTCTGTACTGGTGTGTGGGGTTATTTCTCCCCAAGTGCAGAATCCTGCACTTTCCCTTTTTGAATCTCCTAGGCTTTCTCTCCACCAGTTGTCCAGTTGAATCAAACACAGTTTTTGTTCTCATTGTAAATTTAGACAAAAATAAAATAATTTAACTGCATTCAAAAAGGAAGATACTTTTGTAAATGTGAAAAAGAAGCCTACCTCTTTCTCCTGGTCTTCCTGGTTGACCAGGACTTCCTGGAAACCCTTGCATGCCTGGTGATCCTTGCTCACCCTGGGGCCCTGGAGACCCTGGTCGTCCTGGTTCACCAGGAGGTCCTGCGATGGTTCGTACTGAGACAGACTGGCTTGGAATTTGGTTCAGAATCGAGTTATATCTTGCCATATGACCTAGCAGGAGGAAATATCATTGTTTTTAAGTTGAAGTAGAGAATCTATTTCAGCTATGTTTGAACAAAGCACTGGCAGGTCCCCAAGGCTGTAGTCTTTAATGTTAGTGAATTTTTACAATATGAAATTTTTGCTTTTTGGTGGAGAAATAGTTGTTTAGGGATACACAGATAAAAGGAAGAGCTATTGTGTAAAATTTCCTTTCCTTCCTTTGGTGTTTTTTCTGGTATTTTGAATGTATAAAAATTTTCTGCTATATTAAAGCAGAACCTTCTGTATAGTCTACTGGCCTGGAGACAATTACAGCATTTGAGATGCTTGATGCAAATCAGTTCTAGTTGGACATAAATCCAGTTAAACATAAATGTAGCAGAACACAAATTCTGACTGTCTAGTCTAAAAGTAATAGATCCCTTGGATGCTGTGAAAAGCATCATATTTATAAGTAATTGTGGCAGGAAAAGATCCATTCTAGAGATAGGAACATATGAACTATTGCTGTACTTACCCTGAATGAGTTGTTCACACACTTGACGAGCAACAGCCCGCACCATTGCTTGGGACTGCAGATCACCCTGGAAAACAGCAGCAACTCTATAACAACACGCTTTTTTATCATCTCTCTGTTGAAAATATTCAGTGCAAGGAAAGGCATTTTTTATCCCTGAGAGATTACATTCTCCCAGATGAGGAAAAAAGCCAAAAAAGTTTGGGGATTTCCTTGGTTCCCGTTACTGTTTACAGTCAACTGAGGTCTGAGAAGATAACTTTAATGAGAGATTTAAGGACATGCTTAACATCACATACTCCTCACTTTTAAAGCATTAATGCAGCTACATGTTAAGTCAGTGCCTGAGAAAGGAGGAAAGTTTGCCTGACTGAACACAGAACTCTATTTGGTCTGTGAACACAGAAAAATAAATGGTTGGAGGAAAGCTTTTTTTTTTAGTGACATATGTCAGATGAGAAAAAAAATTGGCTTACCTATGAGCATAAGACTTACCCGCTCACCCCTTTCTCCCTTAGGCCCAGGAGCACCCTATGGAAAAATTAAATGCAAAATCAGTTCTCCTTTTTCTACCTCAAAATTTTGAAACCCTTGGTACAGTGTCCCTTACAATGGTACAGTGAAAGGAAAACCAAACAAACAAACCTCACAAAATAACCCCCACAAAGTTTCAGGAGGCTATTTTGACAGTAATCAAATCCATTTCAGTACACAGCAAATGTTTCCCCTGGGCAATTCCATGGAGATAGCAACTTTCCCGGGGTCTTTGACCTCTTAGTTTTTCTTCACCAAAAATACAAAGGAGCCAAATGATATTTCCCTTCTGGTCAACTGAGTCTCATACTGAATTCTGTTATCAAAAAAAGACAGCAAAGGCAGGTGACCAGGTGATGTATTTCACGTGTCTGAAATGCATCTAATAAGAGTCTGAGAAGGCCGAGGAAAGACAAATCTGAAATCTGTAGCATTTGTTGCTCCAAGAATCTGCGCCATGAAGAGGCTCAGCTACAGGATTATACTTTCAGTGGCCACAGCGATTATGCACCAAGAAACTGGAGGAGCAAAACAGTTACAAGTTTGGGGGGAAGGCTAAAAATTTCTCAGTAACTGCTAAAATGCAGAAAGGTTTTTGTATGAACCCAACTGATGCATGGTTCATGTATGGAAAGAAGAAAAGACTAAAATTAACACAAGATTCTGTCTAGACTTCTACCTTAATTTTTGGAATGTGAGTTATTGAAATTCAGTTATTTTTCACTCATCTAGCTGTTTCTTTCATAACTGTTAAGAGCTTAAGCATTTGTAGTGCAGAACTTATATGACGCACAGGAACATCTACACTCCAGGATATTTAGTTTGATATTTGAAACGTGTTTGGACGGGAACTAAAGAGTCAACATGTATACATTGATAGTAATAAGTTCCATAGCTCATCAAATCTCTTTTGTGGCCTTCGTGATTACAGTGAGAAACTATGCAGAACTGGGTAGTAGGTTGTTATCTTTGCTTTTTGTTCTTTATTATCAGTCATTTCATACCAATTTAGCCAAATAAAAAAGCTTGCATAGTACTATCCGAAGCAAACCAGACATTGACAATTGTTTGTTTTCCATTCTACAAATCAAATCAGAAGTGCACAGTGTTATGTTCATGTGGCTTTTAAAATTAAATACAACATTCACTTTAATATATGGAAAAAATCAGCAGGCTTTATAATTAACCAGTTATTGAACTGCTGATGAGAAAAAAAGGTTCAATGAAAATCTCCCAAAATTGTACCTTTTGTGCAAGCTACTCATTTAGTTCATAGTTGGACTCTTGTGGTTAAATTGTGGCCTTTGAAAGACAAAGTGAGGTCTTATATCTTTCTTTGGTAAGACTTAGGGTGTAATATTGCACTCACTGGAGTTGTTGGTCAACCGTTCTGCAGCTATAATCTATAGCAACATTATAGAAAAAAGACCTGATCTTTGTGTCAGCTGTCCTGATTTAAATTAAGAGTAACCACAAGTCAGGTTTTTATTCATGCAATCGTTTTTACAATCCAGCTTGAATCAGAATGAAGTTGTTTTGGAAATAATCAGGTTAATAAATAACATACATTATTTTCCTAAAGTTGTTTGAAACACAAAGGAAAAAAGAGGAATGTAATTACACACAGATTATGACTTCACATTCTGTTGTTTTTAAACTTGTGTTTCAATCTTGTCTTTTGATTCTTTCATCCCGTCATTCCAAACACTGCTTGCAAGATCAACAAATACATTTAAGTATGAAAAGAAAAACAAAGAAAGATCAATATGATGTTTGCCCACCAATGGTAAACAGATCACGAGCTAAAAATATTGTGTAGTTTTGCACAATGATAAATACTAAGGTCAAAAACTAAGTAATGCAACAATAGTATATAGTGATATTAATTTATTTTACTCACAGGAGCTCCAACATCACCCTGTGGCCCTTGGCTTCCTGTAACACCTGGAACACCGGGGGCACCAGGTATTCCCTACATGATAAAAAAGAAAGCAAATACTGAGCAGGGGTGACAATCAACACCTATGATGAGGTCTATTGACAGGGATGACTGTGTGATGGAGAGTCGCTGTACAAAGCACTATTCTTCCACCTAGCATTAAGAGACCTTGGCCCAAGAGTCATTCCCCAAACCCCACTTTAATCCACAGGGCCAACAGTCTCACAGGATGTCAAGTTGCTGAATACTGTGTAATCTGCTCTCATTGTCTAACTCCAGACTAATATGGAGGGCTCTAATGCACTGGACTTTCCTCATTTGTGATACAGCTTAATTTCTAAATACAACTAAGCATTTTAACAAATTCCATGAGATACTGTGAATCCCTAGATGATGACAGACTCTTTGAAAAGTAAAAATGAATGATTTACAACTACTGCAGTGCTTTGTTCTACTCTTTTTTTTCTTTAGGAGCTACTGGTAGCTAAGTGCAACATCAGCATTCTAATGATAAGCAGATCGTACACAGAATTTTTTCTTTTAACATCTTAATAGTTTCTTGTAGTGAATGCAAATATAATAGTTTGTCTTGTTTCCTCACCTGCCCAACAAGAAAACAATTTAACACTTCAAATTCAGGCATAAGCAGGTTTGCCGCTCAAGGACCAGGAGCTAAAGGCAAAGCGTTGCCCTCAACATAGGTCTATTTTGAAGGCTCAATGTGATGACTCTATGAGAGCTTCTGATTACCTGCAAACACCTCCAGTAGTACAGGACCAACCAAAACTCAGTGGTCCATTTTAACTAACAAGTCCAAATTGGAATTTCTTACAAAAAAAGTTTTAGTCTTGTTTCAAGTGCAAGGAGCATTTGTTCCCTTTCTATGGTGCTGTTACTTGACTGAATGCAAACTATGAATCTATTGATGGAACAGCTGTCTTTCCTGGGGGAGGAACGTAGGAGACATTTTTCTCCTGAGCTAAGTAGGAATGGAAAGAAATGACACCAGACAAGGAGCAGTGCCAATCCTGTGAGTCATATGAGAATTTCAAGTTCCAAGGACAACTCTTGGCCTTGGTCTGTCCTCCAAAGCCTACAAAATAGGCTGACCTACAATCCCTCAAAGTCCTTTGAATTTACAGCATTTACAGCAACAGATTCCATAGCAATACTCACCACTGGGCCAGGGGGTCCTTGTGGTCCTGTGGGTCCATCTTTGCCAGGAAGGCCCTAAAAGAAAGAAATATGTGCAATTTTGTCAGTTTTGTTTACACCTGATTTCTGTGCATGCTCATGAAGAACAAATATGTTTCATTAATGTAAAAGACTTGATTTTTATTAATTTAATAAATTGTTCTAGAAAAATGGTATTTCTTTATAGGCACAAGAGAGGGCTCATTTCTGAAAAAAGACCAACCTACAGCATAGACTACATTCAATGAAATTCCAAGTCAAGTCTCCCAATAATTCTGAAGTAAGGAGAGGCAATGTGAAAGTTTTGTAATGGCACTTTTGACCTCAGTGAATTTCACTCATAATATATTGAGATAAATGAGAGTATTTGCTGTCAAACCTACACCATGATGGCTCTCAACTTTAAATGTATTCTCACTCACTGCAGCTATTCAGGATTGCACTGATTAAGTGCTGCAAGATGGTAACTGAGAGCACATTTCTCTGCCAAGCAGTACTGTACAAATGTACTAGCTCGCACAGAGGTCCTGATTCAGGAAGCTGAGTAACGAGACTTTGATGGGAATGCTCATGAGGTTTACATTATGAACGTGCTTTAGAGCTTCCAGAAGTTATAGCCAGAAACTAAAGATATCTTGGAGACTGGAAAGCAAGCAAATGACAAAAGAAAGACTAACCAGATGTAAAAGAAAATACACTGTTAATAAAGCATATGTTCATGCGCATAGCCAAGAACATCCTTAGCTCCTTATCTCATAGAATTTCAGAAAAAAAAAACCCACGTCATCTTGGTTTTATACTTTTTTCCCCTCACACTTTATTTCTGATGTGATTATAGTAATGGATGTAATATGAATTAGTGGTTTTATGAATTTGGAAACTATGATTCAAAACTTCTTTTATATGGCACAAAAGTCTGGTTTGAGATTATTATATACCCTGTACCTGGAAATAATTTTTTAAAAATTCCACTAGAAGACTGTTTTGTTGATAAAATAAGCCATATATTCCATTCATAGAACATCATCTGCACATCCTTAGACCTTGATAAGGAAATACTTTTCTATTTTGCACTGTAGCCATATGATTCCTGAAGCTTCATGGTCTGATCTAGGCTCCTTATCACATTGAGAGCTAAAGCAAATGTCACAGCAAAGTGACTTTGAATAAAGACACTACGTGATATCAGTTTTAGGATAAATATGGAAAAAAGATTCTAAGACTAACTCAATTCAAACAAAAGTTTGTTCAGTCAATTGATTTTATCTGGAAGAAGCATTTATGATTGAAGTTTTGAAAAATTCATTGACAGTCATCTTTCATATTTTATAAGAGTATTTTATATAGTCTTTATATTATGGCCCTATAAAATAATACAAACAAGCCTATCTTCTTGGTTTTGGAACAATTTAGTCTTCAGGAAGACTGACACCTTCATTTTTACCCAAATTTTCCACTTTTTTAAAAGCAAGAAAAAATAAAGTAAAATAAAATAGAATAAGTAAAATTTACTTTTATTTTTGATCAGTCCTAGGGCAGGATGAAAACTGGTTGGGATCTCTTAAATGCTTAACTACCAGGGAAGCAAATGGAGAGGCTTCCACCAATTTCAGGATCTAATATGGATTTACAACCCTCATAAATAAAAAAATAATCCTGTCTCCTCCAGTCTTCTGTCCCAGTCAAAGGACAGAACCAACAATATCACCAAAAATGTTACATTTCCTTAACAATTTATTTCTTCTGATCAGCAGCCTTATTGTTGGGTGCCCAAGAAACATTTCCTTTGCATTCTCCTAGGATTCATTCCTCTCGGCCCTTTCTTGGTAACACTTGACCACATAAAATCACCTCCTACCATATTTGTTAGGTGAAATAGAGGTTTGGTTCAAAAAAGAGTATGAAGATATCTGTTCTCTCACACAAAATAATCTAAATGGATTGTGCTGCCAATCATTTGAAGATGATATTCTGAGATGATCTTATGGCCAGAATAATTCTGATATTCATTATGAACATGCCAGTAGTGAGTTGTGAGGGTTGTGTGCCACCACAGTAGTTTTGTGCTGATGCAGGACTATCCAAGATCAGAAAGAGAGTGTGCAGGGCCCCTGCATCTCAACGTGTAGCCGCATGTCCAAGAGAGGGTAGGACAGGTTTTCATGCATGACCTCAGATGTCAGGCAGTTTAGACTCAAGACAAGTGTCATTTTGCAGGGTAAAATTCAGTCAAAGTGTATTTTGTTAGTGGTCTGAAAAACAGCCATGCGAAAAACAGTATAATTGGTGTAGCTATTGATAAAATTTTGTTTGTCTGAATCCAAATGACATAACAAAATGTGTAGGTATGACCTAAACTCTTTATAATCTTAGCTGTGTTAAAATCTCAGACCTGTTGAAATCAGGGAAAGCTGTCATTGTAAACTCCTCCATTTTTGGTAGTTGAGACTCTATTCAGGAGAGGTGATTTTGGCAAAAATTCAACTGAAGTTTCTTAGTCCAGATTTGAAGTACTTTCACACACATGAACTTGTTTCAAAACACAAAGTATTTTGATTAATCTTTATTTCTGTGTGCAGTCATTATTATTGTCAGAGAAAAACTTATTAAACATTTAATTCGGTGTATTATGGTGTAGCTCACAAAACATTTGTCATCAACGTGAGCTGTTTTTAATTAATAGTAACCAGGGAAAAAAAGAAGAAATGTGGCTTTTTTTTCTGAAAACTTTGCTCAAAACACACAGCCTTTATTCAGCCACAGTAGGCTAGTTCTGCATCGATACACAATAATGCTGACATAGCATAACCCCTCGTCTTGGTGAAAGTACCAGTAGCAGCTAATATTCAGAATAATGGTTGACATTAGGAAAATATTTCTGTATTAATTCTACATAGTTTAAAGCTTTTTATTTGTTTCTTTTAGCATGTTTTTTGCTTTTTCCCAATGCCACTAAAATTAAGATCTGAGGGGACATAATCCTTTCCTCATGTATCTGGATTTGTCTGACTATGTCTGTACCAGTAAATTAAACAGACCCAGAGGGCAAAAGATGTGGCACACATCCATACCCACAGCTATACAGCCAAGAATGCAGAGGTCCTAGGAACAAGCAGAACACAAGGCAGCAATGTGCCCTTGCACCAAGGCCAACCACATTCCTGGGCTGCATTAGTCAGAGCGTAGACAGTAGCTCCAGGGAAGTTTCCCCCTCCCCAGCAAAACCCTGTACACAGTCAGAAGGCCTATTGGAAATGGCTTCTCATCTGTGCTGTCCACTGAGTCATAAGCTGAAAGGGCAGAAGGCAGTTTGCCACTAGGAGCTGCAGCAACATCTAAGACATCTAAGACATCTAAGGCAAGCCGGATAAGGCAGCACTGCTGAAAGCTTTAGTACTGGGCAAAAGAAAGCAGTCACTGAACAGCTCAACCCTCTGATCCCACCTTAGCATTCACATAGGGACATTCATCCCAGAGCTTTCTCCAGGAGAACTTTCTGACCTTTCAAGGGAGAGTATGTTACTCTCCTGAGCTATGCCCTAGCCATGCCTGCCTGAGCCAGGAGAAACAAGGCCAAGAGGAGATATCTCTCAGGAAAGCACTGGGCAACAGTTAGAAATGGCAAAATCATGAGCACTGCAAATCCAATCTCTAGGCCTAGAGAGAGAGAACCCCTTCCAAATCAGCTTTATCCAGAGAACTGTGCTTGCTGCTCAGGATGATAGACTCTCTCATCACAACTGTGTGGATTTGGCCTTCAGGTGGCCAGCACTTCACAAAGTAAAAAAAAAAAAAAAAAAAAAAGGAATTTTGCCCTGAATAACTGTGACCTGGCCTTGGATAGGAGCCATGGTGTATGGTTATATGGGAAAGGACAGACTTTTCCCCTCTACTGACACCCCTACAACAAGGGCAAGTCTCAGTCTGCTTCCAGACCTCATACTCTTGGCTGAAATAAATGAATCAAAGGCACAAGAGAATCTAATTACTGACTCTTCTGGCCACACCAGCAGCATAGTGTCAGTCTGGATGCTCTAGCATGTGCAAATTAAGTATTTTTTAAACATACTGTCTTGAGGGAGTTGGTGTAGAAACACACTTTGATCCCTTAGTACAAATTTTTACACAGCCAATTGCAAATATAAGGCAGCAGATATTTTTAAAACAAAACCATGTCACCATCTGTAAAATAAGAAGAAATCATTTGGGATTTTATATCTTTCTATCTATCTATCTATACATGCACTTTTTAAATGATATTCTTTTACAACTATAAGTTGACAAGAGGGGCAGGGATGGTTTTCATGTGAATCTGAAATGTAGATTTAAAATAGTTACCAGATAGGCTTAAAAAGATAATTATGAGTATTTAGAGAGTTGGTTTTATTACTGGAAAACACTTTTTTAACTCAGTTTCAACCTTCACATAGTAATTTTATTCTCACTTATTTTCATAGGGTGTGTGATTCATATCAAAAATTATCTATGAATTCTACACAGCTGACTAGAGGAGATACTCATTTTTTTTAAAATGAACTAATAAATTCCAAGAACAGCATAAATAAATAAACTAGAGATTAAAAATGTGAAGTTCAGAAATACAAAAAGAACTTTTTAATATTATTTGCTGAATTAAAATAAGAGGAAGAAAAAGACCTTTTCTCTATTGATTTCAACAATAAAAACACAAATAGTGAATTCTTGAAAATAAAACAAAGAGAAAAGAAAAAGAAATAAAATAGTGAAATTGACCACTAGCAACTAAAAGGAAAAGAATTCTCCCTTCAAGGACTTCTTGAATCTTATCACATTATCCCCAGTTATTATTATTATTATTCATTATCTCAGATATCTCCCATTAACTATCAATTCTCTACTTATCTCTCATTATATTCGGTGTGATTTAGCCATCTGCTTAAGTGAAGCCATCTACTTCATAGCACTTAATCTGAATCCACTTTAATTAATATATTTAAATGAATATCAATTACAAATGAAAAAAATGATGAAAATGAAGCTAAGGATAACATGAAAAAAATCTCAATTCATCTCTAAAATAACTGCAAAACAGTTTGAAAACTTGGCTAAGAGAGAGAGTTCTCTTTGACAAAGGGAATATTATATCAAAAGGCAATCTATTGCTTAGCAGCTTTCCGGTTCCCCTTTGCTCTTGCTGTACTTATGTCTTTTAGAATGGCACCTTTCTCCAGTGCTTGCCCTTCAAAGAGTTTGATTTTGTAGGGAAATCACTGGTTTGAATCTTCAGCCATTACAAGCAATTATGTTGTCATATCTTCACTGGAATCAAATGAATTACACCACCAGAAAATTAGTATAACATCATTGCTGTGGCTACAGAAATAATTGCTGTAGGACAAGGGGCACACAGAGAAACAACTGGCTAACAGGCCTGACTCTATGAGATCTAGGCCATTTATGTGGTTCCTTTGTGTAACATCAGAAGAAAGTGAACTCATGAACTCATCACGATTATCATTTCTATAAAAAATGGCAATTTATTTAATTGCCTGCCTTATTACAGATGACACAGGGGCCTTCTGCAGGAACAAAACTACATGACTTCTCCCTGACTGTATCCAAAGGCCTTTGCCCTGCTTTTCTTAGAAATATCTTCCCGTTGCATCAACCTGTTGAGTTCCACATACAGGAGAACTAGACCAGTTCTGGTTTCTACAGCTGCTGGATGACATATAGACACTGCTGATGATCTCTATTGCTATAACACAGAATTAGCTCCAGCATGAAGATGACAATCGGGCCTTACATATTTATGAGCACATAACATCAAGTTTGGAAAATTTAGGGTAGAAAACTATACAGTTTCTATACAGAAAAATGCATAAGAGGATTATATAGTGGGAAAAGGAATACTTTTTTATTTCATTCACAAATTGCCTGAAAATTAGAAGGCTATTACTCATCTAGTGATAATGCGCTAAAACTTCTATTAATAAAAGCATCTTATTCTCTGGACTTCAGAAAGAAAAAAAGATGCATGGCCTACTTAAAGGTGCGTATTTAAAGACATGTATGTGCTCAAATTTGTAGGAGTGATATTAAGCATACATATTACTATAGGGATTTTCTTTATAACAAAGTTTCAGTTCAATGCCAGAAACCCAAAGAACCTCCAGATTTCATTGCAGTTAAGTTACATAAAATACTCCCTCCAAAATAGCATAAATATATATATGTTGTTAAAGGTAAAGTAGAAGTCGTATGTAATAGTGAACTTGTGCTCTAAATAGCACCCTTATATTATGCTAACAATCACTTTCAAGCACCTCACTAATATGAAACAAGACTTGTTAGATGACGCTTTGACAGCCCAGTCAATAAGGATTGATAATAGTTTCTAACGAACCTGGACGGCATTTACAGCTGGTAATTTTATCAATACCTAGACAGAATATAATTCATTCACCTAGACCGAATATAATATCATCTGCTCTACCACAATCAGAAAAAAGTTGACAAAATGTCAATACTACTCTTTAACTCCTCCTTATGTAATTAAATTAAATACAAAAGCAGTGTTTCTTTTTAGTATTTCTCAACCCTAGAAGAGGAAAAGAGGCTTCGTCTTCTGTTCTCTGCTGAGTGGTGCAGACAGAGGGGTTTTCAGAAATGGAAAAAAATAAGCAATAAAGTATAATAAATCAGTCATACCATTAAATATATTCATTATGGAAGAGAAAATCTTAAATTTGAAGACAACACACATTTATTTGACCTTACCCTTTGACCTTGAGCTCCATCTCTTCCCGGTGATCCTGATGCTCCTGGAATACCCTAAGCATTATAAAGAGAGGGCAAATTATGAAATCAACTTAAAAGAGTTTGAACAAAATCACTTTCTAATGAAACTATATTAAGTGCTTTTGAATAAACGGAAGGAAACAGAGAGTTCAGATATTGGGTAGAGCCATAGAAGTGATTCAGTAAAGAAAGCATTTCTGTGAAATGAGAGATGGTTAAGCCTGATAAAATGCATGGGTTTTAGAATCATTCTAATGAATTCATTAGAATTCTCTCTGAGTAATGCAGAATAGTTAGTCAAGCCAGGCTTCCTACTCACTAAGCCGAAGAGCTTAATTTCCTACAACATTATTCCAGTTCAAATCAGTGCAACTCCACTGCACTACATGAGTCTCTTAATCTGAAAATCTCTCTTATTTTTAAAATGGAGTCTGTTAGCCTATATTTTGAAGTCAGTGCAGTGGTAGCAAAGGGAGAAATAGTTGTCCAAAAATGATTACATGACTTAAATCCAGCCGAATTTCACATTCTCCAAATGAAATCTCACTCTCTGGCACAGAGAGCAGCAGCCTATGGGACCACAGAACTGATTTACAAGGAAAGACTGTACAAGTTTACTATCCCTAGCACATAGGAGCAAGAGGGAAGGAACCTGGTAACAACCAACAAATATTAAAGCTATGTAATCATCCGCAGAAAAGCATTTGTTGAGGGATGAGCAAATGACCTTGCAAAGCAACAATAAATAGAAATTAGGAAATGCAAATTCTATAGACAAAATATAGTCTTCCTCCTCTTCCATCCAAGAAAAAATTCTTTGTGTCCTACATTTCTTTAAGATACTGGTATTATGAAAGATAGAACTACATATATAAATACACACACACACACACACATATATATTTCTGTGTGGCTGATCTATCCTCCTAGATAATTCCAGGTACAATTTTATGAGTTTAAAATGAAAACAAGTGGACAGTAACAAGCAAGCAGAAATTCAAGAACCTCAGAGAGCCTCTGAGCCTATAAAGACTCAAGGTATTTAACCAGGTCAAGCAGATTAACTGGATCTTTAGAATCAGACCCTGAATGATTTGGTTACTGCATACCAGCATGCTCTGGACTCCCGATTTTAAAGCTCCTTTCTTATTCACAAAAATCAACATGCTTCTCAACAGCTTTGGACACATGCCTTAAGTCATGTCAAGTCAACGTTCAAACTTACTCAGTAAGTGACAGATGAAACGATAACTAAGGCAATACCTGTAGGCCGGGAAAACCAAGATCTCCCTTCTCTCCCTTTTCACCTGGGGGACCCTGCAGATCAAGAATAACACAGAATGAACTGAATACCCAGTTACTTCCCTGGTTTGAAGAGTTAATTACAGCACTCATAGGAAAAACAAACTAATCAAAGAACAACAAGACAGACTATTTCTCCTAATAAGAGCAAATCTGCGGACTATATTTGCAAAATTGTAAATGAAGTATTTACACAGAAATAAAAAAAAGAAACACATTTTAAAAAACTTCAGAATGGACCTGGCAAAACTGTGGCCTTTACATTACAAAAGAGAAGTTGTTTTATTTTCGCTTTGAATGAATCTCTTTCTCTTCAGCCCTCAGAAATGTTTCCTATAATGATTGCACTAGTGGAGCTTTATGGAAACTATACATATTTCTACAATATATACATATAATAAAAATTCTGTATAATAAACTAATTTTAAATAAACTTTATGCAGAAACTATTTTTTATGAAAGTATTGAGAATATCATTATAATTAATGCATTGCTTATTTTTTGATGAGATCAAAAACATACAGTTTTCACAAAATTATTATTATTATTCTTGTATTTTTACAATAAAAAAGCCTAGTGGGTAAAGATGTTTATCTGGTTCATTTGAAAGCTTGCGGGCATCTAAGGGCACCGACAGGAAATGTATATAAGATGAGATTAGTGCTGGCAGTTCATTATTCTATTCAATATATCAATGTGATGAAATTCTGAGGCCAATTCCACAGGTATGTTCAACAGTCCAGACCTAATCATCTCCTGTGATGACAGTCTCTGTAAGGGAAGTAATCAATGATGTTGCTTAATTTTGCAGTGAATATGGTGTTTTTCACTTGGGTATATATTTCAAATCAGAATTGATCCGAGGTGAGCAATTCCACAAAAGAAAAAGGTAAAACACTAACATTTTGTTGCTACATGCAACAAGGGCATGCTGCAAGCCCTTTTATTCCCCACCTTGTCTCCAGACTTTGATGTTAATATGTGAGCTATAGTCAATTTGTAGTCAGATCTCTCCAGCTTAACTGTACATTCAGCTCTACATACAAAGCAAGAATGTTGATGTTCTGGTCATCTGGTCCACTGCAAGTTAAACTCAAACCTGTGACTTTACCTTAAACACTGTAATTCTGAAATTCAGGTTCTGATCAGAATACCAAAAGGTATTTATGTTCATTTTAAGGTATCTAAGCATCACACTGCTAATAGAAAATATAACCCTATTACTTATGTATGACTCACTGGAAGCCCTTGAATAGAAAGCCCACTGGGTCCCTGAGGTCCTGGAGGTCCTTGGGGTCCAGGAACACCAATTTCACCTCGAGGTCCATCTGGTCCCTAAAGTAACACAGGACATAAGTTAAACTTCTATCATCTGGACAAAAGCAGCTTCTGTTTGAAGAATTAAACACCAGTAGACTCAAAAACATCTGAAATATGAGTACCATTTGACTGCTCAGTTAGAGTTCAATATAAAAACGGCTGGTTCCTTTATACATACAAAAAATGAAGACTTTGTGAGTCTTCCCAAATGAGAGCAGCATTCCAAATTTTATTTCCTTTTTCAGGAACAAACATGACAAGCAAATGTGAAAAGAGACACCAAAAAGCAATAGCATTTTGCTGTGCTTCTTCCTCAGAGACATCAGAGACGATCATTTCAAGGAAATCATTTCATGGTTTACATGCAGCAGAGAAACCATGAACCTCTGCATCTGGCACTTGTATAGTGCTGTACAAAGTACCTTTGGACCTGGATCGCCACGATGACCTTTGGCGCCCCTGACACCTGGACCGCCCTGCAAGGCACAAGCACAAGGACAGATCAAATTTGGCAAAGCCCAAACATTTCCCTCTTGGTCTTGAATCAGAGAGAACACTTGCCAATATCCTTCCTCTGGAGTAATTAAACTAAAAACATACTTAAGTTTGGTCATACTCAGGCATGGATTTAAACATAGACTTAAAAGACTTTCCAAAAATCCACAGATTCACATCACAGATCATTCCAGTTCCTGAAACCTCCCACACACTATCAATTCACTCCAAGATGATCACACTGTTAATGAGTGAGTGTCCAATGACTCAAGCACATTTTTACTGCAAGACAGCTCCCAGACCTATTAGACTTAATAAGGTTTGATCTAGGACTAATATAAATCAGATAAAAAATTCTTTTTCTTTTTCTCTCTTCCTCTCTTTAAATTATTCTCTCACTCTCTAAATTTCTCTTTTTGCTATCTTCAGTGATGCTTACATCTGTTCATCATTTGATAGCCAACTGTTGCCTTGGCTTCTTTTTTTTTATTAGTATCATCTGAGACACAGGAATTGCACATACCTATGGATGGCTTCCATGAATGTGTTTTGTATATATAAACTGGATGTGCTTCATCCTCTAGGACAATATAAGTTAAGATTTATTTTCATTTTTTCAGATCAATTTCCCTCTTTCCCCACTCCAACATATTACTTAGTCTGTTGGGATATGAGCTTTGAAGATCAGGGATTTTGGCCATCTTTGTCCTCATGAAGCACCTTGTTCAGTTAAGCACCATAAATGACTGGCACAATTTAGAAGATACAGTAAAAATAAACAGCTACAAAAAATAACTGCAAAGTTAAACATGACATCAAAGACATAAAAGTATAAAATATGCATATCAGATTAATTGCATATTTAGTATACATGAGACTTTAAATAGGAATGTAAACAACAGACAGCTTTGAATGTACCACAATTTCTCTTGCCCTTCAAGATCCCTTCATGTCATTTGTATAATCATTTTTCTACACCTTGTTCCAGTTCCTTCCCTCTTTTCACTTCCATTCCAAGTTTCAGCTCATGCCCACTCATGCCCACTCACTCCATCACCCTCAGGCCTCAGCTCCACATTCATATTTATTTTCTGACTCTTAAAACTAGTCCCACATGCTCCACAGACTCACTTTCCAGCTGCCAGTTCTCAAATTCCTGGTCCTCACAGTTCTGCATATCTGTCTGCCAGCCTCCCAAGATGTCCCTTTTCTCCTACCTGAAAACTGTCTATCAGATCAAAAATTCTGATGCAAATGCTCAGCAAAATAACTGCAATGTTAACATAAAATTAAACATTTTTTTCCAATTTAATTCTCAGGAACAAATGAACCCTTTTAAGGAAGATGGATGTATATTTAAAAATCAATCATGTTCACAGCCTGATGAGGAGCCATTGAATCATGTGCTTTCCCATTCACATGGACTTCAGCCCACTCTGTCATGTTTTGAATCCAGCAAACTGTGGTTTGTAAAAAGCGCAAGTTCCAAAAAACATGGATTCAATTTGAAAACATCACAAGCCTCCCCCTCACTTTCCTCACTGCTAAAATTGTGTGTCCAGTTTCAAATTTTTCATTTCTTTGGCTTCTACCTAAGAATTACTATGCCTTTTTTTACTCTATTATTTTAAGTAACTCTTTAATAGCCATAATTTCTCCCTGCAACAGACCTTAATCAACTGTTGTCAAGTCACCAAATATTTTCATCTCTTTCCTCACATTCTGCAGTTTTGCAGTGTTCCTCTTAAAATACTATCTTAACTTTGCATGGTGAACTTCGGGCAGCATGAGCAAATTTTGCAAAGACTAAACCATAACGAAAACTGCCAGATAACCTTAACTCAAAATGAAACTCAGTCTTACCCCAAAGCTCTTTGGGGAATCTCTCCCCAAATCCACCTCTTCCTAGAAGATTTATAATTTATTTTTAGAGACATCATCATAAACAAATAGAATTTTGAGTCTTTTCATTTTAATCATTCAAATTAGCTTTAAGGAAGACTCCTGATTCCTTAAACAGAAAGATCCTTGGTTTAGAGAAAAGTCATTTGACATTTTAACAGCTTGGAGCATTGCTGACCATAGTATATGTGACCAACTTTTGGTTAGCTCAAAAAATGAACATTGACTTCTCTTTTTGTTCTGCTTTTTCCTAGGCTTCTATATTTTTCCAGACCTATGTCACCTAGCTATCTGGCATGGGCATCATTCATAAGAGGCTGAGTTCTAGAATGACATGCTCCCATGATTAGGCAATAATTTTTCTGTTTCACTTGAAACCTCTTGCATGAAATTTCACTACTTGAAATATTGCTAGTTTTAACTATAATAAATAAACATACTTTATTTTACTGCTGAATTAAGCTTTGTTGAGTCTTGCTCCGTGCATCTTTCCAAGTGAAACTCATCCCTCCAATTGAATCTTTTAAAAATATATTTCATTTTATTGTGAAATGTGGTAATACTATTTAAATTCACTTGCATTTTGATGTGATTTTGCCCATTGCCTTTTTCACAGAACCTAAATTGGGAATCTTAAATATCAGAATTAAATCCTTAATCCATACTTGATGTACAATTACAGTAAAATAGGATAAAGAATTAAATCTTTTTTTTTTTGTTCAAGAAACACCTCTTTGGATAGATATTTGCAAAAGAAAGATTTTTTTCTGAGATAGATATTTTTCAAATTTTTGTAATCATAACTTAAAAGATTTTAGCATTTGCATGCAAGAGCTCTACCCAAATTCAGTGTTTTCCACTTTCTTTTTTCCTGCATAATATATTCTTCCATTTTTTTTTTTTTCTTTTTTTTCCAGTAAGTGGTAGGGGACCAAGTTCAACACATCGTCTACATAAATAATTTGCCTAGGGAGATAAATGTGGCCCCTAAAAATGTTTAAGAGCAGACTAAATGATCGGAGGAAATGAGTAACGTAAAGTCATGGTCCAGGCAAGGGGGTGGGTTTGATGATTCCAGATCTTTTCCAACCTATTGCCTAGGAAACTCTGAAAAAGCTGGCTGCCTTTACATTACCTAAAATCCAGGGAAACAGAAGCAGTAGCATAAAAGAAGCTGAGTCTTATAAATGAGAATTTTAAAATTCAAGGCATGTTAAATATTTGCATTTTCTTAATTTTTTTTGCATTATAGCTATTCACAATTCCACGTTGCAACTATTTTTCTTACATAGATCAACAGGGGTCAGAAACACAGCCTATAACTTTTCTAAACTTCTGAAAATCAGCCATGTGATGTGAGATTCATTAGTCATCTGTCATATTTGAGTCCATATGTCCATATCTGAGTTTTTGTGAAGCCAGTGAAGAGAGATTTTTTTCCTTGTCTTTCTAAAATACTACCTTCAAATGGAAGTAAAGTGAACTAGAAGAGAATACCTTATCCCACTGAGAGGAGTCTACATGGACAATTTAAGCTAGATCTTTACAGTTAGACTGGTGAAAGTGACCCTGTTATTTCACGATTCACAAGCAAACTACAAAAAGTTTAAATAGAAATTTCAATATGCATGCCTCAGTCCAGGCTTTAGTGTGGAATAAAGTGGAAAGAAAGAGGGACAACCACCTCTTTCCCCTTCATCTCTTTGGGATGCCTCTCTGCTTCCAAGACCTCACAAAAACTGTGCACTTTGGGTTCTGCTTTCTGATAGATATTTTAGCTCTTAGGCAGGAGTCTTCTTGCATCTTTCACTACACAAAGAGCACATTCATATCTTGTTCCTTTAATTCATAAATATACCATAAACTAAGTATTTCAAAAAGCTAAATTTAAAGCTATATTTAATACACATGCTACAGCAGACAGCAGATTAAAAACAAATAAAAACAAATGGCACTTACTATGATCTATTTAGTAATGCTTGAGATTTGTAATAGAGTTCAAAGTCTAGAGATTATGCTAACATCATCCTGTTTGGATTAGTCCATTGAGAATCTGATTCACTTATTAGGTGAGAAGGTTTGGTACAACCTATCATTTGCCTAAATATATACAATATTTTTATATCTTTGCCAATGGCTGAAACTCTATTTAACCTTATTATTCAAAGAATGGTAGAGTATTCCCAAATCTCGGAATAAAACTGGACAGTGAACTACGCAGTACAGTTGAGTACAAACATGAATAAAGCCTTACCGGTGGTCCAGGAGGTCCGAGGGGTCCTTTGTTAGCTTCTGAACAGGAACAAGCATGAGGAAGGGAAGGACAATTTTCCTCATCTCTCTAAGGAAAGGTCAAGATAGGAAGAGCTTGATGTCCAAAACTTCGATTCAGAAGTTGAGAATATTATGTATCTAATACATAGAACCCTAGGCTCCCTCAAAAATGCCTATGTGATTTAGAAACACATATGACATTCAAGCAGACAATTAATCCAAACACACTTGGGCTCTTTGGAAAATTCTACCCATATATTCCCTCACATATTTGTGTCAATAAAAGGAAATACATATAAAAAGGGGAACGGGGGGAGAACATCTGGAGCCACTGAAATGCATTCTTACCAAGCCAGGAAGCTCACAGCATTTGTCTCGATTGGCCCATGAGGTAGCACAAACAATGTCAAACATCTGCAGCTGCAGCTGTTTCAAAACAGGGATGATGCAGAAGATGAGCATTAGTTACAAGATCAGTGCAAAAGAAGTTTCAGCAAGAGAAGTTACCTTGATTGAAGTACTCAGAGCAGAACAAAGATCTTGAATATAGCACAGGTAGCCATAAATATGCTAACTTATAAGGTAAAAGGTTTTTGTTCTAACCCTCTTATTCATATTATGGGACACAAAATGCATCAAGCAAGGTGTTCACTCATGTAGTGGGTGCATGTTAAATGCTGTAGGCATTTCTTTCATTATTCCAGCTACATTGACAAATATCTTGATTTGCCCAGTAGTGCTTCCTGATATTTCACCTAGCAAAGGAGCCATCAAGAAACAAGCAAAAGAGTGTTCATCTCTTCAAAGCCAAACATTTCTCTTACCCCTTCAGTCATATTTTCAGATTTTTTTCTGGGTCAAGTCTTCTGTAACCTATTACTTACAATGGACCTGAGCCACAAATAATATTTATCATCTTCTCCAGTTTTATTTTACTTTAGTATATGCCCTCTCTTACCCATATTATCCCTAGGCAATGAAAGTATAAGGATGGTGAAAAGATTGTTCAACATATGACAGTCTTGGACAGTAAGAAAAATTTCCTCACACCTCAAGTCTGGAAATACGGCTTGAACAAGAATTTAATCTATAGGAACATGAACATTTGATAAGAGTAAAAGCTATTAAATACTGAGAAAAGCTTAATATGCTAAATAAAACTGAATAGTAAAACAAATTGTCTGCTTTACAAAGATTTGTTCAGTTCAACTTGAACTGAACAAAGGGGTCTACAGAGATGGAATATTCTTCTGTGCCAATGGGATAGAAAGGGAGATAGAACAGAACATCTCTTTAAAGTAAGCTCGGATGTTTAGGAAACTGAGGAACTGTTAGAGATAGATTTATTTTTGATTTTATTCTCATGATCAATTAAACCATTTTGAAGTATTATTTTCTATGGCATTATTTTAACAAAAGAATGGAGAGTACAATTAAAATACTTTTTTCAAAACCTTCTATATAAAAAATGAATTATACATGTGTACCTTTGTTTTTGCTTCATTTTTTTTTCTCACCTAAATCTATTGTATTTTGCATTGTATTAAAATACTACTGTATTTTAAGCAAAGGGATACTTTCATATACATAAATCTCTCCTTATCTGCCAGCAGATTACTTGTTTTGTAGATATACTGCAGGTTTATATCTACTAGCTCTGTGCTACATAAGTAAAATGTAGCATGAAAACAGCTTTTGATGCTTGAGTTGGCTTCCACAAACATCCATGGCAAATTCCATAAGTCTGTGTCCCTCATTGTCACATCCAAGAAGCTCCATATGGAGCTACTTAGGTTCATCACATTCCTCAGCTTGTACAAAACGTCACATAAAGATGAATCAACTCAAAATAATTCTAGACATTTCCATGCTACTACACTTGGGCTAATGAGACATCATAGAAAGTGACTGCAGAAACACCTGAGTTGGTTGTGCAAAAATCAGCTCAGGTTTAGGAGTATGGCCCTTTGTTTTCCAAAAAGTAGTTCATCCCATACTACCCTTTTCACCTGACTAGCAGAAGGTTGACAGAACTGGCTTATTTTATACAGCCTTCTATAGGCTATATAAAATTAATTGAAGAATGCATATGCATTCTTTCTGTATGGATTAGACATTCTAGAGAACCATGGTGATAAAACATTTTAGTGTAATATAAAGAGCACACAGACATTCACTGAATTACTGCATTCACCATCTAAGTACATCAAAATGCTGAATGACTCAGTATTCTGATTTGAAAATATTACGTGGGTTGCTCTGTCTGACTCAAGCTAAATAATCAGACAAAGCTTTCTTTGCCACTCAAACATTTATTCATAAGTCTCCCTTCCATTTCCTTGATTTCCCAGTCCTGCAAGTGGAGCTAGTAGACCAGAAAAGTCTGCTCAGGCTATAGCCCTGCAAGAGTTTACAAGAGCAGACAACTTAATATCACTTTTTTAATAGTGCATTCACATGGAAGTAAAACAAGTCATATATATGTATGTATATACACACATACACATATATAAAAAGGAACATTAGTAATAATGGGCTTGTCGTTCAGTTCCATTGAAAGAATAAAGAATCACAGAATCACAGAATCACAGAGTGGCTGAGGTTGGAAGGGACCTCTAGGGATCATCCAGTCCAACCCCCTGCTCCAGCAGGGACACCCAGAGCACGGGG
>JAUBOD010000735.1:1714221-1739817 GCA_032353885.1 Nothura maculosa
GAGAAGAGAAGAGAAGAGAAGAGAAGAGAAGAGAAGAGAAGAGAAGAGAAGAGAAGAGAAGAGAAGAGAAGAGGAGAGAAAAGTTTAAATCTGAATATCTGGATCCAGAGAGGTAATAACCAGTGACCATAGATCATGTGTGACAGGTTTATTCACCAAGGGCTTGCTTTCCTTTCAGCCTGATCCACTGCCTGATGAAGCAAAACCTGTCAGAAGAAGACTTATTTGAATAGCTGCATAGACCAGGTTCATAGGGAAGCATCAAATGACTTTCCTATAACAGTCCTAAGATCAGAGAGAGTTGGCTGCACTGAGTCACTGTCAAAATAAACAGAGGTTGCAAGGTGGTTAGTTTTGCTTTTATTCTGGTCTGGTACAGTAATGATGATGGGGCTGACTAGCTTCTAGCTAGTGATCAAACTCTGCTGTCATGAATCCTTGGGTTGTGCCAATGTATCTGGAATTTGCATATGATCTTCCATCCAACAAGCTAGCCAAGTTTAGAGCTGTGCAGCTGCCAAGATCATATGGCATGAAGTGAGTTCAGGCTGGCATAGCCATAAATTATATAACCTACTGTTCCCAACAAGTAAGACAGAAATTGGGCAGTCATTGACTAAATGTTTAAAAAAAAAAAAGAAAAGAAAGAAAGAATGAAAGACAAAAAGAGGGAAAGAGAGAGGAAGAGAGGGAGAAGAGATGGACTTGGTTCTCAGTATTAGAAGCCTCCTATATCCATTCAAGTCTACGGATATGCCCAGGTTGCATTAGTATGGGATTTGCACTTGTCTCTCTCCAGCTGTTCTCCAAGAGATGACCCAGAGCAAACAGTAGTTCTGCAGCTTTTTCCACCATGAGTGACTTCACAGGCTGGTGTTTCTTTTCCTCATGCTTGAACTTGCACCCCTTAAATATAAGTCCCTTGAATACTTGACTGCTCATGCTAGGAGGGTAAAACAACAGGTAGTCACCACTTGACTCATTGAGCAGTGGAGATATTACTGAATGCAGATCCAGAAACATCCCAGCAGCACAACTGTCTTTTTTCAATTCCTTTCTCTTCCAAATTTTGAGGCTATTTAGAGAGCTGCCATACAGCTCTGTCCTCTGCTAACTGTACACAGTATTTGGCTGGCCAAACTCTTGCTGCTTATTAAAAACACACCATCTATCATGAGCGTGCAGGCACTTTCCAACCCTTCATTTACCAGATGTTCGGCAGTGGGGGTTGGAGAGAAGCCTTTTTGCTTTTTTTTTCCCACTTGGTAATGACTACTGCAGAGCCAGAGGAATAAATATCTCCATCTGAGCATTCTCCCACACACCTGGTTCTCCAAGTACATGAGTCTAAATACAGCAGTCCCAATTTATCTCTGTGTTATAATAACTCATGGCATTCATTTATCATCATCAAGTTCAAAAAGCTCTGTCATTCGTTCCACTGAAATCAACAGGGATATCGGTAGAACCAACACCAGTAAGAGAAATGAACAGAAAAAAAACTGGTTTGTGGAAATTCATACAGGCTGAGCTTATCAGTTGAATATTAGCATTAAGAAACTACACAGTCATTCCAACTAAGGTATGGTTAAGACCTCCTCCTATGGACTATTCAAATTAGATTTTAAAATCAGATATCTGTTCTAATATGTGCAGACTTTTCTGAAGTTTTATTAACACTTAAGTGACTTTGGTACTATGTACTACCCACATGTAGTTTCTTGTCCTGTAAGGGGATCACTAGCTTCTTCTCCAAACATGGCATAGACTGTGACTGTATATTCTGTATTCGGCAACAGTCCATCCAGCTCAAGATCTGTTGAGGTCTCTCCAATTTTTATCTAAAAGCAAGACACATAATTTCTGTATTAGCTCATGATAGAGAAAAATGGTATTTATACATTTAAATTAGGCATGTGATCAAATACTTTGCTGAGCCAAGGCTTCATTTAATTCTATGCTTACGGTACTTGGCACAAGATTTTAGGACTGTGTACAACAAGCAAAACATCAAAACTGGTAAAAAGCCAAAACACAGGTAAGTGGAATTTAAAAGCAACCCGTCCCATTAGCAATGATACAACAGACTCCTCTGCAGAACCTGCATCTACCAAACCCTTTTCTTTCACAGTTACACCTTGTCTGTCATTAGGCTGCTGTAAAAAAAAAAGGGTTTTCCACTCAGAGCAAGGCTGAGATTTGCTCTTTGCTACTTAACCTGTGTGTCATTTTCCTCCTCCACCTCTTTACTGAGTGCCACATTAAGGGTGATTTATCTAATATGAAAAAAAATGTATCTTTCTTCAGGGTGAGGCTAAATCTTCCTGATTCAGCTAGTTTTCAGAGAGGCCCCATTTTTAACAGAATTACGTGCTCATAGCCACTCATTTAGCTGAGAACACAAGTTGAAGCAAGATCTTGGTACCTTCCTACCCCATTTGCACAAGTTTGCATGCCCTTGCATGCTTTGTAGTGTTCTTGCTCAGACAAAGACTTTAAACAATCTGAATTTTATGTATAGATACCAGATAACATTTCAAATCCTAGTCCAAAGATTCCACTGGAACTGTGCTAGTCACTTAAAAGATATTTTTAGAAGGAAAAGACAGCACAAAAGACGGTCCAAGCTTACATTCTCACTAAATATACTAAAAAGAATGGACTTTTTCTTTTTTTAAGAATCAACTCTGTCTGAAAATATTGTTTTTAAATTTGCAAATAAAAGTTGGATGGAATAAAGAGAAAACCAATAAATGCAATATCTTATAGTTCCATTTATTTTCAAAGGTCTAGACAAGATCAAAGGCTAAACTTCACAGTATTCTAATAGTATGTTCAGAAAAAAAAGGGTTTTATTTCTTTTTTTTTTTTGATGTTTGCTTTACATGATGATGCAACATTGCCTCATGTATGACTTCAAAAGACCTCCTTAATTCTGCCGAAATAGTGACATTTTTATATGGCAATAAGAGAAAACAGCAATCAATTAGTACTTGCACTCTGTTCAGCAAGTTATTAAATACATCACATAAATGCATGACTTTAAAAGGTCATTGAAAAAAAAGACTATAGCTAGCTGATAAAGTCACAGGTTAAAGCTCTTATACTATTTTATTCTTTAAAATATATTTTGTGGAAATAATTAATAATCAAGTAAAAGCTAAATACATCACCTCCTTTTCATCTGCTGCCAATCCTTCTGTCAGGGGAGCATAGAGGATCATGTAACCGGTGGCACCCGCTACTCCAGTCCACCTGGCTCTCATGCTGCTCTGAGACACGTCGTACAACTGCAGGTCCGATGCCATTGGCAAGGCAACTACAGTGGAAATGGAGACAGACAACTCAGCTGTCACATTTGAACAACCAGCTATTTTTCACATGGTTCATTTTACTCCAGGAAACACAAAGGAAAATGTCTATCTCCAGGCATGGAAATGCTGTCTTCCATGCTTTGTCACAGCTATGAAGAACTGATTAGAACCTAAAAGCCTGCAGAATTATTAGTCTATCAATCAATTCTACTGCCTGCTCCTTACAAAGTGTTTAAGATCTTTGTCCTGCCTGGCTTTGAACACTTCAAGCATATGAATTCCTGCTCTTTAAGCACCAACCACCACGGTCAGATCTCGCACCCTTTTGCCCTTATCTCCAAGAGGGTGATGCTGGCTAATGAAGAATGGCAGGACTGCTATTAGAAACAAGTAGTGGTTCCTTTCTGGGTTTTTTTAAGAGTCATAAGGCAAGACACCGGTAGGTGCAAATACTGAATGAGTTGCAAATGGAGAAACACTTTGATTACTACAGCTTTATGTTTAAGGACTGGCCTTAAACATACCCACAGCAAGACATACTGTGTCAGTGGGATTAAGGAAATGTGTGGCAAATGACCTGTGACAAAAGATACTGAAAACTAATCCAGTGAGTGTAACTATGCAAGCTGAATGAAGTTCAAGCATTGTATTAGACATTTACTTCTGAGGTTTTGGCACTGATGCTAGAACACAGCCCTGATCTGCCTTCCTGAGCATCTCTCTGTATCTCTCTAAGTCTTTAGAGCAGCATTTTGCATTTCTCTCATTTTTCTCATTTTTTCCTGCTAAAAGAGAAATGCTCCCAGGCCTTCCCACTGCCACTCTACCATAGATGGATTTCATGTAATCATTGGGGAGATGCCAACGAGTTAGGAGGAGCCTAGGGGTCCTTTGGCTGCTCCTCTGTAACTTCTACATGAGATTGTCCCTAAAAATGAATCAAGTGCTATAAAAGCATGGGGTAGTTGGTATATGATATAAATCCTCTTCTATTACTAGCACTGAGAGCCTATCAGAAACTGGATGTTGAGATTCTCCACGTCTCTGCTCTGCTCTGCATGTTTCTAAATTATCTCTTCTGCAAACACAAATTCAGCTACCAATTCTAATTACAATGCTAATTCCAACAATTCACAGATTCTTCTCCAAGCTCCCTCTCCAGACAAAAATAGCAGCCTGTCTAGCTGACATCTCAAAGGAGCTGTTCATCTATTATGTACGTTCAATAAGCTTTAACAGAGCTCTCAGTTCCCATATACAAATCATGCCAGCATCGTTCCTTCTTGTTCACTGAGTTTTTTTTCACTCAGACTGTTGTTCAGGCCTGTGAACCTGGGCAAAATTTCAACACAGGCCTCTCTTCAGGTTTCTACTTCCAGGTTGTCCATGGATCTTAATAATTCTTGCTGCAGAACACCTCTTTTAACGTCTATATTTGTTTGGCAGAATTAAAATGAAGTGCAAAACCTTAATCATATCAAGTTTTTGACATCATTGGCAAATTTTATCATATCTTGTTCGAAATACTGCTTGGTTCTCAGCCCATTGATTTGACTAACTCCTCCGTCCATTGTTTCATGTTCCCTATTGCAAAAGAAGTTGCTAATCCTCACTTTGAATTCTTTCACAAATTACCTCCTTTCTATTGAAATTCCTGCTAATGTGTTATCTTCTACTCCTGTAAAGACTCCATCACACACACATGCTAAAATTGTAGAGAAGCAGCTAATACTTTCTTGCACACTTCTCTGACTGTAAGAAGATGCTACCAGTAATTATGTTCAATTTTACTTCATTCTTCCTTTCAAGGATCTTCTTGAATGTCTGATATCTACAGCAAGAAACTGATTTTGCTGGAGGCAATTGGAGGACACTTTCTACCACATTGTCTCATTCTCGTTCCAGCTGCTCAGGATCAGAGGAAAGCTTTCCCCAGCAGGCCTCTTCCTTAGCTTGGTTCTTGAAATCTAAATTAGCCTCTTTCTAACTCAAAGTCTCAACAGGGACTCCAAGACAGTAGGGCAATATAAACAACATTAGAAATTAAAGAAGTGGTGTCTTCTACTGGAGTTTTCAGCTAAAGGCACGAGATTCTGAAATATAAATCCATTAGGAAAGGCTTATCTGCAATTTTAGCAGTTACTTGGGTATCCTAATAAAATCATAGGGACAAATTAAAGTAGGAGCATACTGAAAAAGGAATGGAGTAAACTAATACAGAGAAAAAATATATTTGCAAAAAAATAGAATATAAATGCATTTCATATTTATTTCAAATTAGAAATGATGGCTAAATCAGAAACATTTCTAATTAATTCATGCATATTAAGTGTGTTTATTTAGAGTTAAAACTCCAGTAAATTTTCAGTGTCTTATATAACCAAATGTGTTAATTTTCCTATTTGTGATTAATTTTTATCTGTCAGTGTCAGGAAGTGTTAGTGTCACAGGAAGGCAAGAATGTAAACTATAGTTTTTACACAGCTTTTACACATTTTTTTTCTCCTATCCACTAGGATAGGAGAAAATACTTTCAAATTGCAGATATTGGATGAGGTGGAATAATTAAGACTTGCACAAGTCAAACTATTCTTTCTGACATAGTCTCAAGGATGCCTGTAGTGCTTGATGCCTCATGACCTTGGGGTGTGATCTGATCGTATCTCAGCAAGGCAGCAGGGCTGGGCTCAGTCAGAACTTGAATAGGTGACTTCAAAGGAATACCAGATGCAAAAGGAAATGAAGCTGTTGGCTCAGTATGTGACTCCTTTCTCTCCAAGTCAATAAATTAACCAGTTCCTAACATTGTGTCATGATGTACAATAACCATGGAGCTGATATTTTATTGAAAGAGGCAAAAAATAAAGACTCAAATATTTGGGGAAAAATACATTTCAGTTTCTTTTTCAAACTGAGATTTGTACAGACTTCCTGGCTGAAGTCAAATTTAAAAATTATTTTGTCTAACTTAAATCAATTTTCCAGTTTTAACTACGAAAAGTTTTTATTATCTTCCTAATGGCTAACACATTTATTAAAGAAAATGGCTGCATTTTGTATGCAAATATATTAAATTTATATAACCAACAACAGCACATTATCTCAGATGCTAAGATGGCTTCCACTGTAAACCCCTAAACTGTAAACATTCCTATTCTAACAATATTCCATGTCTTCATTTTATGGATAGAAAATCAACAGAATCATCGAGAAAGAAACTTCTTGAAGTTACCTCCAAATCTTTGGCACAGGTGGAAAGCACACACATGTTTCTGTTCCCATCTAATCCTCCACTCATTAGATATAGTTTATAACCACAGGCCTCATTTATAACACTTGGGTTTAGGGCCAAAGTTTAGGAGTGCTCTGATTTAGGATTCACAACAACTGACTTCAATACTGAGCTCAGAGATGAAAAAAAAATTCTCAGTGTTTAAAGATCCTCTCAAGAGCATTTGGACTTAGGAACTTAGCCCAGAATTAGTTAAAGGAAAAATTAAAGACAAATGTATTAAGAGGACGTACATAAAAAAGGATTCCCTTCTGCATCTCTTCTTCACAAATACTATGTTTACACAGTGTGATTAAATGGAAAGAGTTAAATTCATAGCAAATGTGATTAGGATACTTACGTGTAGTTTCATTTCCGCGGAGGCCCTCACTGGCTGCATTTGAGTATATGGCAAAAACAGCTATCTGGTATTCAGTTAAAGACATTAGGTTTTTCAAAAGTGCTGTTGATGTGCTTCCATCAACCACAACCTGTTTAGAAGAAAATGCAACTAAATATTCACAAAGCAAAATAATGTATTGCTTCACAAAGCAAAATAACTATTGCTACTTAAGTAATCTCAGTTTCAGACAAACCATATATTGTCCGCATACTAAACTTTAATTCACAAATCAAATTTGCTCTTACTACCTTTGTGTACTGTCACACAATAGGCTGTCTCAGAAAAGAAGAGCAAGTAATTAAATTACTTAGCTGACATCAAGTAGCTACTTAGAACAAAGAAATTACTTAGAGAAATACAACAACGCACTTTAAGAATGTGAATTGGGCAATTTTTGATATAATTACTTATAATAATCTGCAGTAAAGAAATTTATTAAAAAAAATTCTGTATTACCACATGTGGATTTGAATACATATGCATGCTAAACACAATGCTTCTGGCATACAAATAAATAAAGTATGCCCTTAGTTAAATCCTTTTGCTCCTTTGCCTTTCCATTCATTTCTGTATGTTGTCATTTGAAATCAAAAGCTTCCTCTACTGTATTCCTTTTCTCCTGTCTCGGAAGTTCCTATAAATCCTATGCAAATAAATATGCCTTTTTAAATTTTCGATGATCATTTCTAGCCATTCCAATTTTATCCAATATAGTTTTTCTTCTTATGAGTATTTTTTTTTTTACAGAACAAAGCAGCCTGGCCATTGCCTATATTTAATTTCCTTTCAATATGATCACATCTCCTCCTTTTAGTGACCTTCAGAGATGAATCTTAAGGAATTTCAGGATTGATCTAAATGAGTCTGAATATCTGCTGCCTGGGTAGCTTCTGAGGAACTTTCCCTCCTCTTACCTCTTCTGGCTGTCCTCCTCGAGTGGGATAGTACACAACTCTGTATTTTTCCACTCTGCCTGGTGCATGGGTCCAGCTAACCCGGAATCCTCTAGCTGTTACCTCAGATGTGACCAAATCCATAGGAGCCCCAAGCGAAGCCTCAATTGTTCCTAGGTTAAAGAAAACACAGGTATTTTATTTCTCTATGCAAAATAATTATTTGGTTTCTTGTGGTTCCTAAAGTTCCAAAGATTTCTCCTCATTAAAGACTCAAATTATTGGCAACTGTACACTTATTTAGGTAACTTGCAACAGAAACAAATAACTAATGGCTAATGAATACTATGCGTTGAATTCTCATTGAGAGTAAGCCTCCCTGGTCTGATAGAAACCTCTATATGTAGAAGATACAAAAATGCAAAACTAAACCTTTCTTTCCTTCCTCTCTTCGCTCATGCTTTCTTCTCCCCACCTCAAGTTGCTCTTTTTTTCCAATCATGAAAGACGTCTCAGAACAGAAAAAGCTGTGAACCTATATTCTATGCTCCTTTGTAAGGCTGGAGCTGATATGCTGCTTGTCAGCAGAGTTAAGTCATACAGGGTATCTTTTCTTGCAGTCATTCCTTTCCAATATGATGTTTCATCTCTTTAGAGTTTTTCCATTCTCTCTCAATTTACTGCTTCCTTCTCCATTAAGACACAGCAATATTCTGTATATCTCTCAGTTTCCAGATGAAAAAAAAGAGGAAAAAATAAATGAACCTTACTAATATATACTTCTTCTTTGCACAGGTAGAAAATCAAACTTAGATAGACAAACAGCTATTTCTTAGGTTCAGAAAAGCAAAAATTATTGTCATTAACTTTCTCCAAATCTACCTTCTGTTCTATTCTATAAAATATAAAAATATTTTAAAGAAATAATAAAAAGTAAGAGAAAAACCTCAAATATCGGAAAGACACAAAGCAATTTCAAGGTTAATTTTTTGAAAATTTATGAGACCAAAAAAAAGGTGGCAAATTAAGAAATGGAAAGCACAGCATCACACTAAAAAATCTATATAGATCTATTAACACAATTCATCCTCAAATCTCAATATTTGAAGTTGCTTTTTCTTTTGCCATCTCTTGAAAATGGCAGGATGATTTTTATTACTATCAATAATATAGCATTTGACATTGAGAGCAAAAATCAAAAATAGCAAAGAATAGAACATCCACCAGGAAGGTAATTTCCCTAACAATGTGCTTTCCTGACAACATAAAAAAAAAAAACAAAACCAGAATGAGTGAAGTGCCAGAAGCTAGTTTAGAACTGCAGTTATTCAAAACAGGATTTGTGTTATGACATAATACCAAGTTACACTAGTTCTATTCACCTTTGATTTCCTTTTCCTGTTCCTCTACTCTTGAGCACACAGTTCTGGTAAGGCCTTCAACAATGGTGTGCATGAAGTTGAAGTCAGCAACATTGTAGACATGTGTGCTGTCTGGTTCAGAGGCAATCTCTTTGAGTTCGTTTATATCTGCATTCTTTACACCTTTCATTGGAAAGAAAAAGAAAGAGAACATTAGCAGCAACAACAACAATAAAAGAACAAAAGAAAACTAAGTTTGCTTGCACAAAGATTGATTAAAATGACCAAAATTCAATTATCTATATTGATTGTAATGTACTTCAGATAGCTCTGTATTTAACATGTTACTTGCTAATATTAATTTTTGACTTCACAAGCACAATTTGGTTTTGTTTGTTTTTGCCTTTTTCAGCTGTCTCCTGATACATGTGATACTGCTAAAGTCTAGCTATAATAATAATGAATTAAGGACCATTTTGAGGAAGATTTAAATTAATGACAATATTTTTTGGATATACACAGACCAGAATGCTTACTAATACAGGATTAGAAAAGGATAAATACATTAGAGTGTAAAGGGACACAATAGACGGATTAGCAGAATACACACCGATTGCAAACAGTTCAATGCCAGCATCTCGTAGGTTTTTAGCAGGAGGGATAACATCATCTTGGGATTTCCCATCGGTGATCAATATGCCAATTTTAGAAACCCCGGGCCTTGCACCTGCTTCAGGCTTAAAGCTGTTTTCCAAAATGTACGTTAAGGCAAGACCTAAGAACAGAAATATTTTAAAAGGTTGTAAAAGGAAGACGTTGCTTAGTTTTGCTGATTTCATAGCGCTTATCAAAATCCTGGGAAATCTCTTCCTGAAGAATAAGTACAAAAGAAGAGTGAATTTTAAACTGGTAATAGGAACTTATTTAAACTTGGATTGGTTACTGATATTCCTGCGAACACTTCTTTTCTTTCTTATGCTAGAGACACTAAGAATAGGAAGCCTTCTCTCCTTCTATATTACTTATATGAAATGTGGTCTAATGAATGTAATAAATCTCCATAATGTTTAGAGTAAATCTACATGTGGTTGTGATACCATTTTCAAGCTGAAGAAAGCTTATATTAAACCTAGCAAGAATCTGATGATAAGAAATGTTAATTATTACAAGGCACAGAAGAGGAAAATGACTGCAAACTAAGAGTTAACTTAGGTGTCACAATAAGACCTGATTTGAAAACACCTACAGTTTCCTAATTCATCTTCTAACATTCATATGAGGTAATCATGATGATTTTCTGCTTGCTCCCTCAGATCTGTGTCATTCCTGGGATCATAATATAGTCTTTCTGTTCTCCATCTTACCTTAGCCACCCCTTCCATGAAAATAAAATATGCTAGAAAAGAAAGCAGAATCTTTATGCTTCTTCCCTTCCCAGACTTCCTCCTTTTAAATTGGTAGCAATTTACTTGATGCCTTGTCTGAGTTTTTAGATCTGTCATTCTCCTGAAAAGACAACCAACACTACTAACTGCTGCTCTGATGATACTGGAGTTGCACTCAGAAATTGCATTTTTTCCACATTGACAAGCAATCTCCAAAAACCTATCACTGGGAATCACCTGGGGCTTCATTACTATGACTACAAGAAGGTCATCAGAAGTCTAAAAGTCTCAGATGACTATTTGCAAAGTTGCCATTGCCTGTTGTCAAGTATTAAAGCAGCATTTTTTCCTTCTCCAGAATAAACTTTTCTGTAATAACAGCATGAATTGATTTTGCATTCTCTTCCTAACAGATAAAAAGTTTTACCACATTCACAGAAAGTTCTTTTACATTTTGCTTTATGAGATTTCATCTTGACTGGAAAGACTCCCAAGTGAAGCCAAAGGGATAGTCACTTCAGGGGGATTCCACAGACACTAAAGTTGAAAAACTAAACATAATTTTTAATAATAAGCACTTTCATAATAAGCACTAACACTTGTTATTTTGTGCAGCAGGATCTATTTTTTAATACAAAAGATGAAATTGAAAGACATATTGTACCTGTTAACGTATTTCCTCCCTTATATGGTAGATTACGGACTGCATCCAAAACAGCATCTTTTGTGTCATAGGCGTTCAAGTGCCATTCAATTCGGGGATCACCACTGTACTGTGCAAGACCTAAAGAACCATAAATGAAGATACTGCATTAGACAATAAGCATTTTTTAAGATAATTACACTATGTACTAGGTTACCAAAAGTGTGCTATCATAACCAGAAAACTGCACTTGTTGATTCCAAAAAGATGTTGTTATCTCCAAAGACATTTATTCTTGGCTAATCTTCAATTTATTTTCAAAGCCTTCATTTCTTTAGCACCACAAGTGCTAAAACTGAAAAAGTAAATGAGAAGGTGCACACCACCTTGCAGACATCAATAAGACTCCAAGAAATAACTCTTTGAAAAAGAATAGTTTTATTTAATGTGCTTCTGAAAAGATTAAAATGTAAGTAGCAGAACAGAAATAGAACATTTAAGCCTTTGTAAAGGATGAGAAAAACTCTTGATTGATCTCTTTTTTTCCCTTCAAAATTAAAGTTTCAGACTCCAACCTAATTCTGGTTAGAGCAATAGTATTTGCACTGTTTTCCACTGTCATTGCATTACAGTTTAAGTAAACTGAATATTGCAAAACATCATGAGGAATATCTTCACTAATGCTACAAACCCTCCAGCAGCACTGCCGCTGTTGAAAGGGGTGAGTTGCAGGTGTATATCACTTCTGAGAGTGGAAAAAAAAACAACAAGGATTAATCTTGCACAAATAAGTATCATTAAGCTGTCAACTATCCTGAAAAAAATGACATTTTTAGACTGCTACAGATCTGAAATATTAAGAAAAACTTCTGGTGCCTTACCTACTCTTGTTTTCTCAGACCCCACATTGAAAGCAGAAACCAGATTTTCGAGGAACAGACGAACAAGTCTAAAGTTGAATCTACCAATACTCCAAGAACCATCCACCAGGATCACAATATCTGCAATAGCTGGAGTTTTACACGTAAACAGACTTCCTGTAAATTATGAAAATAAAAAGAATTGATTCAACAATAAAATTTTAACTGAAGAAGTTCCATTCTCCACTAAGCTTAGTGGTTAAAGCTTTTCTTCCAGGTTCACAGAGAGAATTAAAATCACTGAACACATTTATCCTAAATACAGTAATAAAATCATTTGGCCATTATCTACTTAAATTCTATTATTAAACTCTTCAAATTTAATTCTGAGAGACTCACAAGAAAGAAATGTTTCTTCTAAAAATGCAGACTCTGAGAAATAACTCGTTAACTGTAACATAATGCCACCAAGCCAGCAGTTCATTTTAATTCTCACGAATATATATTTTATATATATATGCATACGTACATGTATATACAAGATAAAAGCTTTATGTATAGACATATAGATGTGTAGATATACACATCTAAAAGAGCAATCTAGAATCCTTTCACGTTGAAGAGAGGAAAAAAAAAAATTCTATAGTTCATCTCAGCCTGAAAGCAAATGAAAGGAACATCTCTTTGAAAATACTTATTCAGGTGCCATTTTAGGTATCTAAAGGTAGAAAAAGTATCTCATTCTGGGAGTCCAGAGTAAAATAGGTTGATTGAATACGCTGTATTAGACCTAAACAATATATAAACAATATACTCAGTATAGAAAGAGTAAAATGCAAATATCTCAGAAGTATCATTCAGAATTTCTGTGCTAACTCATACAGTCAAGTGACTCTCCAATAGATGTTTACACAAAAATAAAAAGGCAACAGAAAGCAGCTGCTCAGAATCAGCAAAGATACATATTAATCATCTCTCAGGTTTGAGCTAAACCATGGGGGAAATCAGAGGGAAAGGAAGCAAAGCTTAGAGATAAATTGCAAAGCAAGCCAACAAAAAGATTTAGGGTAAGAGGTTTTTTAAAAAAATGTGAAACACAAGCAGAAGTGCTACATTCAGTTAGGTAAGAAGATAGGGAAGGAAGTAAGAGAAAGGCATAACATGGAAGAGCAGCAAAGGTTTCTGCAGCCTTTGACAGATCTGGCCCAACATACAGAGATGGCTACATGACTGTTAAAGTAAGGCTGCTGAAACAGCAAATTCAGATTGTAAGGAGGGCAAATGAGTGAATGATTCCATGCGAGTATAACTTTGGGCACTCATGTTTGAGGTGTAAATGCTGCACCCTCCCTGCAGCATTGATTACAGAATGAGGGTGAGAATGGAAATATCAGAGCAAAGCACATTAGCAGAAAGGAAAGGATGCAGCAGAAAACATATGGGGACCAAAAATATGTCACCGAACATAGAAGAAAATGCAGATTAATGAAGCAAACTGCAGGGCAATAAGCAGTAAATTTTATCATTCATTTCTCTGGGGTCTGCTAGACAAAATAGTTCCCAGAGGCTAATCACACATGAGGTGGTATTAACAGGGATCAAAAACTGATCACAGAAGTGTTAGATATGAACTGATGTGAGGCACAGTTGTTCAGAAAACAATAAAATAATTTAGTGAAAAAGCATCAAAAAGATGTCAATATTTGCTCACAAGTTACTCTCCCATTTCAGAGATGGAATAAAACACAGTTAGCAACTCAAAATATTAATATCATACTATAACGATAATTTTAGCATTAAAGACAAATTAACAATAAAAGCAATCTGATGTGCAGAAGGACTTTAAAAACTGTTAACAATTAGAGTTAGATTTGTAAATTCACTGAACAGAAAATCCAATCCATGAAGTTGCAGTTAATATCTTAAACGTGCACTAAAAATGTCTTTAAAAGAGCAAGGAACATTTCCTACGTGCAGTTAGCAGTGTAGAGTAAGTTCTAAACACAAGGCAAAAATTCCACTTATGAAGAAGCCAAAACAAATATTTTATTTTAGATTTTACAGTACAAGACAAAGCTATTTGAGTTGGCAACACATTTTAATGTATAAACACTGGGGAATATTTAGTAAGCATCAGAAAAATGATTGTAAATTGGAAGATAAATCTAAAAGACGTCCAAATTCTTCTGTCACTGAAGTCAACAGGAAAACTTCCATTGATTTCAGTGGGACTGGGATCTGCTTTTCATGATTTAATGGGAACTTACTGGTCATGGCATAATTTGAGCTTTAAATTATTTGCCAAATAGCATTCCTTTTAATCATCCTGCATTATTGGCAATATTTTGCAGTATTTCTTTCTCATTAACATGAAATTCAGCTATGCCATTCTTATACTGGCCATGATTAGTTTCTTTAATTTCAAGAACAATTTTGGCAACCTAAACCACTACTCAACACCAGCAAGAACGACAGAGCAGCTTGCCTGATTCACATCCAAGCAGCTGCACTGTAGCCCAGATGCACCTTTTCAATATGATCTCAGCAGCATAATCATATAGCCCAATGAGGATAAAAGGATTTGTATGGCTGAACTTCCCTTCACAGCTCCTAAAATCTTACACTTACTATGAAACCCAGTTACCACGTCAGTCTTAGTCCTTTCATATCAACAACTTTGGCCTGTGAGGCTTCTTTAATCCTGTGGTTATCTCTTTGTGCAGAAATTCGTTTATTGTGTTAAGTAAATCCATTTAGTGCAGCAAGATATGAAGAGCAAAGAAAACAATAACCACACTCCTTTCAATATTTTATTGCCATATCATCAGATCAGTGCAAATAGTATCATGTATTTCTTTTTGTTAAAATAGCGTGTGTGATTGTATCCAGGATTGTACTGCAATGCCACAAAATGTGAAAATATGATTCATTCTTCGTCGATAGGAGACACTTGTTGAATCTTTTCTGCATAAAACATTTAGGTTTTGTTACGTCTGCACACCCACTATTTGCTTATGCTTTCTCCTTGTTGTATTTAATAGAATTGTTGAAAGTTCCCTAAAATGGAATAAACAACAGTGAGATATGAAATAGAACAACATTCTGTATAGAAGACGTTAGAATGTGACAGGAATAAAAGCACCACATCACCCTAGTTTATAAAGATATTCTAGAAGACACAATGTTGTAATTAACTTACTCAACTTACTTAACTTACTCAGTTTCCACTACCAGTTCCAGCAGACAGATTTCTCAGTAACCTTTTCATATAACCATATACATTCACTTAGTTCTTAAAGCTAGGTGACAGCATATAATTCCATAAAAAAAGCTTTCAAATTCGGTGTTTTAGCCCACTACAAACACTGAAAACAAATTGTGCATATTTCCCCATTACTCATTGATTAAAAAAATAGCAGTGAACGAAGAGCTGCCACTTTTATCTGAAGTATACAACAGTAGGACAATAGCATGGTAATCTGCTGTCTATTCTTCTATAATATTTTCTAAATGTACAGAGATAACATAATTCTACCTCTATTTTAAATGATGCATTTCACAACAAACATTAATGAAACGTGGTGTTTGGCGATTAGAGAAAACGACAGAAAAACAAACTAAAGACAAAAGAAGAGCTTATATGGTTTATACAAGCAGCTATCTTCAATGCATCAACCTAGAGTGGATGGAGGATTTAATGGGGAGAAAAGAAAAAAATTGCAATCTTTCTATAACAAATCTACAATCTTCCTAAAGCTATACGACAAATGTAATCCTCACTTTCAGGAATGTTCCTTCCTCAGTCAGGAAGATAACAGAGTAGGGAGGATGTTGGTTTGCTCTTTTCCCTTATGTCACAAATGACAAGACGAGATTTATTAGGCTCAAACCCCAGAGTAATACTATAGGGCTAATAGCAATAGGACAAGGTATTTGCACAAATCCTGCTTCAATACCACCAACAATCACATAAGTAGCAGAAGACAAGAATGAATTCCAAATTCTTTGTTTAGGGAGAGTATTGCAAGAATTTTACATTTACTAAATGAAGTTTACTGCCTTCAATTCTTAAATCCTTAAACCTCATTTGCCTGCAATCCCAATGAACAAGTGTGACTGTACTATCAAGACCCAAGTCAGAGTTTAGCTGGGAGAGAAGCCAATGAAGACAATGCTGAAAAAAAGCTCCAGTCAGAACCTCTTAGGATGCTGAAAAATGTTGCCCTGGGACCTGATATCAAAGGAAGTGAAGTGCAGAGCTAGGAGTTAGAGAAGTCACAGGCTCTGGCAGTAGTGAGAATGCACAGATCAAAGCAGGGTCTGCATTTTTCTGTAAATGTGTATTACTTGTCTAAAGCTTGGTGTTCGACCTGCTATTACTCCCTCTTTCTTGCATGCATATTGTGAGCATGTAAGAAATATTAAAAACAGAAGCTGGAGAAAACTCCACAAATATTATTTAGAGACAAAGAGAAAAGCTATGATATACGGACTAGAGTAGTGGTTCTCTGATTCTTGGAGTTAATATCATTCTTTGAAGATTCATTCAAAGGCAAAGAGAGAAGCAGCAAATACAGGCACTGGTGCATGGAGGACTTGATGCCTTAGAAGGAACAGTGCAATTGCAGTGATGATGCATTTTGCAGAAACACATTTGATATTTTACCTCCCTTTGGTATGAAATCCTGTTCTCATTTTCAAGAGCCAAAACACACACTTCTGCTAAGAGAAGCTAAGAGTATAATTCTTTCCGAGTCTGCAATATGTTGTTTCCTTTCTTATTCACTGTCACAGTGGAAAAGTCAACTAATATATGAGGAAGGAGAGGAAGAAAGTTCAAGTAGAGGTCTGCAATCATGCAGCATGAATGGAAGACTCATCCATGGGGTAGTAAAGCACAAGAAGCAAGGAGCTTGAAGACAGAAGCAAGTGAAAAATACCTAGTGAAATAAGCAGGAATTACAGAAAAGTGTCGGTCCTCCCATGGCTGATAGCACCATGGCTGAGAGGAAGCCTCAGTGAGGACAAGAGCAGTCTAGTTCTACATTAGCAAAATTGTATTTCTTTTAAAAGGGAGTTAACAAAAAAGAAGGATGTGAGGCAACATTCAGTTCCAAAATCTAGCAGTTCACCAGTCTGCTCTTCTGACATTGATATTATTGCACTGTGCTGGTGATATCATCATTGCACTTAGACCTCTGTTTAACACATCCCATATGTCAGGCTACGGACCAGACAAATGCAAAGAACATAACTGTTTTTCTTTGAACTAGGTCCAAACATAGCCTGAATCTGGAGTACTCAAATGTTGGAACACTATAGGTTGCAAGAGCAGCCCAGGGAGGTTAGGAGCTCATCCCTGCTCCATAGAAAAAAATAAAATAAAGCAGTGACCCTTTTCCCATGCATCTTATTCTGTCTCATAAAACTAGACAAATTGGCAGGTCCACAAATTTGTTACTTTGGAGACTTTGGATATTAAGATTTACTGAAACTGTGTAAATTTTGGGAGGATTTCATATTCATTGGTCTGTTAATGCTGGAGTTCAATACTCAGTTAACAGTATTATGCTCCTTTCGGAAAATATGCAGACACAAATAAATGTTATTATTCAAAGTAAATCTATTGCCTTTAAGGTAAGAAAAGTAATTATAGTAGTAGATGATAAAACATATGTTTATGTTTACAGTCTATGTTTACAGATGATGATTCTCAAGTGTGGGAGGAAGAAGCATACAGCTATTTTCTTCACATTTTCCCATATTCAATGAAGAGCAGTTGTACTTCTGTAGCTATCAACCTCTAACAAAAATATTCAGAAATTTCTTCTTGCATACTAACATTGTAATTTACTTGAAAGACAGATTAAATGTAAAGGTTAACTATGATGCAAATTTCTATATACTCCATTGAGCTACTTGATATCTGCAGCAGCTTCCCAAGCGGCTAACCACTTTTGTGGTTTTTGCATACCTAGATAAAAATGCAAAAAAAGACCCCTTGAATTTAAACTGAGCATTCCAAACATTTATTTTAATTTGTCTTCCAATGGGTAGTGTATCTAATGTGCAGAAAAAAGCACACTGCTGAACTCTTTCCTGAAACTGAAGTTCAACACAGGAAGATTTTATATGTATTTACTCAGAATGATTTATATTGAAGGTGTTCCACAACCCTTCCATAAAGCACATGAAAACTAAGAGACTCTTCTGTAGATTACTGTAATAATTCTCTGCTTCTCTTTTCTCTCAGTTCTGAATCTGAGTGCATTAATATTTTAAATGAAACAGCTGTCTCAAAGTTTAAATGACTTTTCAAGGCATAGAACTTCAAAGTTTGTTAATACGGCTGTATTTATTCATCATTTCTGTGAACCATATTCTTGATGATTTAAGAGTTATTTTTTCCTTTGGCTTAGTGAAGTATGAAATCGTAGAGACCATTTTTTCTGGCTATCTGGGATGTAGTTAATGAGAGGTCTGTGGACAGAACTGGCACTCAGAAACCTTGCACAGTAATTAAGCAGTAGTATAAGCCCTTCCAAAGAATGATCTGGCTTTATGTGGCAATACATAAGGCATATGCAGGTGAGCTTTAATAACTAAACTATAACTAAAATACAGCTTTAACGTATCAAGTAAGGTAAAAGAAAAGAGCCCGAGAGAACAAGCTGCCTATCTCTGAAGATCATTTAATATAGAGCTAACTAAAAACTAGTCAAATGTTACTATATTGGTAAACTAAGGACCAGTGCTACAGATTCAAACAGGTCATGTTCTGTGGTCAGTTCTTCCAGAGAGAAATGATGATGGACCACAGTTACAGTACAGAAGAAAGCTTTAAATTCAAGTGTCTATATGTTCTTCAGGAATTTCTTGAAAAGATATTTTCATAATTTAAACAGAGTCTATGCATGTGTAACTCTTCTCAAGTCCTTCCCTCTCACTGGGAGGACAAAGGGGAACACGACTCCATGTCCTTGACTCTCACCTTTAGACCAATGCAGTCACTTTAGATACGCTTCCCAGCTGCATCATATGGAAAAGCAGCAGCTGGCAATAGATGGAGGGCTGGGGCAGCCTCAGCAGTCTCTATACAACATCCCTGATCTGAGCTGCTCACAAGCAGCAAACTTGACACGTGGGGACCTCTGTCCCTCACAGGAAGGAATCATCCCCTACTACAATTCACAGGTTCTTCCTGGTGCTGCTGCATGGCTTGGGCTCAGCTGGTTCAGTGAGTTGTTGAACAGACCCTCCAGCCCCACATTGGTCACCCCAACACACCTAATCTCTAGCTGTACATTTGCCAGGAGACAGGAACCTTCTTACCAGTGCCAGAAGTCACCAGTTTCCAGCCCTCATTATCATGGGAGTTTCTGCAAATGACAAGTGCAGATTCTGCCTGTCCCTGCAGCCTCAGACCTGGAGAACTGCATCTTCCCTCTAAAGACCTCTCTGACTCCAGGCCTCCGCTTTCCCAGCTCCTCCAGAAGCTGCTGGGGAGTGTGCCCTGCATATTTCTGAACCCACATGTGCCCCTCTGTGAAATGCTGGGCAAACCTCTGTGTCTGTTGGCCTCCCCTGCTAACTGTGCTCTGGTAGAATTTCTAAATATTCTCTAACATCTCAAAAAAATAATGCAGGGTCTTCAAAATCGACCTGGCATCCTTGGCACAATTACCATTTTCGGTTCATGGTATGAGCTAATAGGAAACTGTAAGATTAATTCTTACAGCAAAGTGAGATCTTCTGATCCAGCTCCTCTGGACCAGTATACGTGAGAAAAAAACCTGCACTGCCCAGCAGTCCTACTTTCTGAAAGTCAATAGTGGTGACCCCTGCTGCTCTCCTAGGACAGGCCTCAGGATTTCTATTCTCTATTCTTTTTACTGCAAACTAATCCGTTCTCTGATTCTCTGATTATTTCTTTGTCAGCATTTGTGTCTTCAGCTACCTGAGTCCAGCTAAGATAGGATGCATCAAAGATGGACTGTCAAAGTGATGAGTAGTTTAAAGAAATGCATTTAAAACAGAATACCCAGGAAAAGTAGAAGATGCGTAGCAGTGTTCTTTTTAGTGAGCTGGAAATATTTCTAAGCAAAGTATCAAACAAGCACAGGAAAAAAAAGAGAAAAAAGAAAAGTAGAGATGCTTTACCAAGAAGGCATGATCTATTCTTACATTCTCTATGGATCTGTGTGGAAGATGGGACATTAAAAGTAAAACTTTAACCATAAATATTACCTGCTCCCAAACTTTTATCTTCTAGATTCATCTACCTTACTAAAATAAATTCATAGTAGTTTGACAGCTTCCCACTCAATGCAGAGTGTCTCGAGCAACACAATTAACACTAGTTTTAACAGAGTTAATACTTTATCTCTTGCAATTCATGCTATTAAGCAAAAGCAAAAAAAAAAAAAAAAAAAAAAAAATAACAAAATAATCTTCCAGTCAGGATTTGTTTATAGGGTTGTTCAGTTATGTCTTACTTAATATTTAAAATAATATAAGCCTGGGAGCCTGTGCTGCTGCACCCTGTGCCCCTGTGTTTAAGCCCTGAGCAGTGGGCAGTGATTGCACTGCTTAATAAACATCTTTCTCTTCTAGCACACAAGCTACCTCTGAGTTTCTATTCCTCTAGTTGTCTTTCCAATTCCTCACAATCACAAGAGTATTTTTCTCTACCATAAACAAATAGTCATACAACATTTCTCCCCAAAGGCACATTACATTAATGTTTTCAAATTGGTAACATTTCATTCTGTCCACAATTCTGGTCTCTTCCCTTCCTTTACTATTTATTTGATCCTGCACTTGCAGTATGATGTAGTTACATGGCTAACCAACACATACAAGGCAGTCAGTTCCATAGCAGCATATTATATAGGCAGGACCGCTAAGGAAATTTTTAATAACACTAGCAGAACTAATATAAAGCTTCAGACTACTTAATTGGATACATTCAATGTCATCTACAGCTCCTTCTCTTTACAGTGTCTTAAAGCCTTGAAAACAAAGTTACCAATCTTATCTCCAAATCAATTTACATTTTTAAAATAAAACCAAAAGTCTAGTACAGTCCCTTATCCTTTGGATTTTAATACAAGAATTTCTATTAAAAATTATTCTACAGAAACTGAGAATTTATTTCTTTAATTCGCATTTATAGAAATTATTCTGATTTTGCAGAGTGGGTGCAATTGCCTTAAATTTCACACAGGGCATCAATTACTAATCAATTAATCAATCTATACAGGACATCAATTACTAAATTACATGAGATGTTTTTAAAAAATCTGTCAGAAGCAAAGGTAAATTTAAAACCTGAAACCGGAATTTTAAATGTGAACTGAGAGATTTATTAAGCAGGATAAGGGCAACCATATAGGAACCAAAGTTATTAAAAGTGGAATTGCTCTAGGGAGCTCTATAAAGGAGTTCTATAAAGGTTTCTTTTTCCAGTTAATGAAAATTGCAACATCATAGAGATGAACAGAACATAATTATGTTCTATTAACTGAGTTTTAGGGCTTATCTCCACTTTTTTCCTTCCACTGTTTTCTTTTCCATGTTTCAATGACTGCTTTATAAAACAGTAACAACAGTTGTATAAGTTTCTTACTCTACTTCTAACAGATACATCATCATTGCATGCAAGGAATGGGTTGTTACTTCTTCTTAAGACAACAAAGAAACTCTAAACATTCTGAAACTCTCAAGGCAGAAACATCTGCCACAGTCCAACACCACCTGCCTGCCCTCTAGGTATGGAGCTAATTGGGGCTGTGGGGAGTGAAAGGTCTTGGAGGAAGGGAGAGGAGAGACGAGATATGAAAGGTATTTTACAGGACATCATAGTCTATTCAGCCTTCCCAGAGCTACCATTCCCATGCTCACAGTTTCCAGCTTTCCTCTGCGTTTTAGAAAGAAAGAAATCTTTAGAAAGATCCCTGCAACAAAATAAGAAATGTTACCACCAATGTTTAGTATTAGAGAAATAAACCAACTCAAGCAGCACTTGTGATTATTGAAGCTAACATTCAGTCACAAAATAGCCATCAGCACCACAGTGTAGATCTAATTCTTCTAATTTTCTTGCATGCAAGGAACTAAACAGATGACATATCTTTCAGGTGGAAAATACAAACCAAATAGCCTGGTGAGTAAATGTTGTTTCAGCTACTAAATAGCACCTTTTCAACCAAAGGGCATGCTTCATTTTCAACTCAACACAGATCTCCAAGCAACGGAGTACCTACAGTGAGATAGCCCAGAATCTGGAAGTCCTATATCAACAAACCAAGAAAGAATATGTAGACAAAGCAGGTGGAAATGACCTAAGTAGAAATTGTCAGTCTCCTCACTACCATCTTCTCCTTACTGCTCATCAACAACATCAGTAATAGATTAATGAGACAAGAGTATGAAATGAGACTCCCTTCCCAGGACGTGCGGAACAGCCTTCAGACAGAACTTGGATAGCAGCAGGTCAACAGCAAAAGATTCAACATCTTCTTAGGCATTCAAGTCAAAGCCATCCCAAGGACTGCTACCCTTTAAAACAGATCTCAAGATGTTTCCCTCAATGTCCTTCTGCATTGCCCAGAGTATAGGATATGGATAGGATAAAAGAGTATAGTATATATAGTATAGGATAATAGAGTATATCACCATTCATCAGTGTTCAAGACAACTGAGCTGAAAATCCATGAGACATGAATTTGGTGATGAATGGATCAACTCCATATGAACGTAGCTTTCTTGCAAGAGGGTCTTGGAATTGCACTTCATCATGCACATAGTAGAGTGTGTTTATACAATCTGTCATGACCTCAGCAGCAATTTTTGATGTTCAAGCTTGCCCTATAGTTATTAAAAACTGCCTAGACTTTTAACATACTGCCATGTAGCTTCAGTTTCATCACTAGGTAGTGTTTTATGTCAAAGAAAATCACCACTTGTGAGATGCAAAATATTTACCTTGCTAATTGTCATGAGCAAGCACACAGTCTTCAAATGGCATCATTATGAGAATTCATGCTAGCACACGATTAAGAAATGTTCAAGAGTGTCTCAGTATAGGAGCAATGAAATTATTTGAATAAAGAAATATTTCAACACAGACCATGAATCTGTGTAAGGTAGCAGTCTCTTGCTGCCAGCAGAATCCAGCCATGCCAGTGCACTCTATGAACTGGATTTATCCTCAAGAACAAAGACCTGAAGAGATAAAATGCTGTCCGAAGAGAAGGAAAGTTCACTCAGCTCAGCTTTCATTAATCCAACATTCAGGTCCCCAGTCTCCTGCTTTTCTATGAACATCTTGCACAAAAAATAGTCAATGCCTGGGGGAAAGCTACCAAAATATGAGGAAGTCAGAATTTCAATCATCGGCAATGCTCCAGACTTGCCATGAATTATACATATTTCCTGGACAAAGATATGAACATAAGCATCTTATAACTTAAGGGTTATGAATCTATATAATCCTAATATAAGGAGCTGGATCATTTCATGAAAAATTGAAATTTATTAGGTCCAAGATAGGCCAAATGTCTTTTTTATTACCCTGTACCAACCATAAAACTCTTCCTTTCTGAACTACTGGAGAATCTGCTTTTTAGATATCTGTGCCAACATCAAATCTACTTTTCAACAAAGCAGATGGACTCAAGCAGGTTTCCTAAAGATGGACAAGGAGGGAGCCTGTGGTTAATAGAAAGGCAATCTGTTTAACTTCCAGCTCTTGCCTGGCCTAGAATGCTGTATGAGAGCTGATAAAATAGCCTTATCCACTTATATGATACCAACATATGAACAGATAGAGGAAAAGCAGCAGAGTATGGAGTAGAAGCCAGGAGATAAGTGGAGTAAGAAAGGAGATTGACTATAGTCTCAGTTACTAAATTATATTTTCTTTTTTCTTTTTTCGTTTTTTTTTTTGTTTTCTGATAAAGCAAGAATACAGAAATTGAGAAAGGTATTCAGTGACTCCAATGTTAATGCAAAATCTCAAACCAGGCTAAGTTAAATAAAGTTGTTTATGATTTTACAGACATCCAACATAGGACAATTACAAAATATTTATAGAAAATATTTTGTATGTTAAGATCAAATCCAAAAATTAATTTCACTCAGTTCAGTTTATCTTCATATCTCTTCCCTGAATTCACTTAAATCCATAATTCCTTTTCTTAGGATCAGACTGTATTATTTAAAGAGACTGCTTTCCTAATTCAAGTGTTTATAGCCACTTTTGCGTCTTCAGTTTCATTTACACTCAAACTTTATTTCTCCCAAGAGCATATATATCTCTTATTCTGAGATCTGTGACACTTTTACAACTAAACTAATGCCTATTTATCCATTTCAGAAATGTAAATCTCCCAAAGTCATCTCTCAAACTTACTGGCCTATTGCTTCTCCTCGATGCTACCTTCTCCCATCCCTTCCATTCTCAACTGGCCAACATCAACCTGCAATTTTAAAAACATAATTCCTACAAACATCTAAGAAGCAAAGGTAGCCCAGAGTTCAATTAGCCTGACAGATTTACAGTAGTATTTCAACAGATTTGGGATAAAACAACTTTATATTCTTCTTATTCAGAGTCTATTTTCAAAGGATCTTGAAGCCACAGTGATAACACTGTTACAGAACCTAAGGCAGCATGCACAGCTTCAACGATACACTCAGCGTAGCTTGGAATCTATCAGGGCAGTAAGGCAAAACTGTTCAGGTTTTGTACTCAAAGGGACTGAAGAGGTCTGGTTATCATCCTGATCCTATACAAATGACATGGGAGTACAGACTTCTGGCCCAGCTCTTGGGAGCTTACAGTCATGGTCTCTAAACTTGGACTAGCTGGTCTTCTGCAATGCAACAGCCAAAACAATGGCAAAGGAAAGATTTTTAAGAACTCTGCCCATCTCAGTATTGTTATTTCTTATAAGTTCTTCCGACCATGAGAGGCAGGAAGCAGATGTCTGACAAAAAGTCCTGGCCCAGGTCCATAAGAGCATTCTGACTGAAACAGGAAATCCAATTTGCAAATGGTAGTTAAGGGAAGTTGAGAGAAGATCTATCTCCAGTTATGTTCATAGGGTGAACTCTAGAATGAGCACGGATCATCCAAATACAATGAAGCTAAACTAAAGGAGAATTCATCCAAGAGGTTCCCTGCAAAAGAATTCTCCTGGAAATCATACACTGGCGAACAAGCTCAGGAAGTGTGGGCTAGGCTCAGGAAGATTAGCTCAGGAAATGTGGGTTAGCTCAGGAAGTGTGGGTTAGATGAGTGGACAGTGAGGCGGATGGCAGAGCTCAGAGGGTTCAAGGGAACAAGTCCAGTTGGAGGCCTGTGGCCAGTGGTGTCCTCCAGGAGTCAGTACTGGGCCCGGTGCTGTTCAACTTGTTCATCAATGACCTGGACGAGGGCATGGAGTGCACCCTGAGCAAGT